>NW_023590831.1:2908126-3035954 GCF_014843425.1 Jatropha curcas
TTGCTGATATATGCTTTTCAATAAGATGAATTTGCATGAACAAATGCTTGCTTTAATTAAATAACTTGATGTTCAAATCCACCTAGTGGCCAGAACCATTCGGGGGGGGCGGCGGGGTGGGATTGTTATCTCTATGTGGTTTTTTATGTTTTGATTTTATTGCAATGGATGTTGTTTGGGAGTTAGTCTTATGAAACTAAGTAATGAAGGCTGCTTGGAATTAAATGCATTCTAGATTGATTTTTGCGTGTGTAGGCCGGAATATATATGTAGGAGATAAATGTTGGGTTTTATGCTTTGATTTTTATGGGATTTGAGTCATTTAGCGTGTGTGTGTATGTATATATATATATAGATATAATATATATATATATATTATATGAGATGTATTTATATTGCTATAGTGATAAATTATATGCTATGTATAGAAAATCCCCTTGTTGGTCAATTTCTTATAGTAGTGAAGGGGATTTTAAGATTTATTGAATTCAACGTGACATTGAGCTAATTAAATAAGTAATTAAGGACTAAATGGTAATAAAGAATGAAAAACTAAGGCTTAAATGAAAATAAGACTTAACTTGGAATTACCTAAGCTTTGGACTTTGAGGACCTTGGACAAATTCTATGAGCTTAGTATCTGATTTAAATCCTTAATAATGACTTAGTATTTCGAATTAAAGGCCCAAATAAGAAAGGGTTAATAATTTTTCTAAGTTTAAAATAATGACTTAGTATTAAATTAATGAGGACTTAGTTGAATTTAGGAACTTTAATTGATTAACCTAAAAACTATACCTCATAAATGAGTTAATTAACATGATTAATGAACTTAATGGTGAAAGTATGAATTTTCTAGGTCTAAGGACCTAGTATTGGTCAAGGTTTCCTTTTATGGATCTTGACTTTAATTTTGACTTGCTTTGAGTAATTACATATTAAATATATTTGAATGATTCTAAAAATATGATTTTGACTATGAATTGAATGAAACACGATTAGAATCCTTGAATATAATGATTTAAGGTAATATTTACGTGAAATATGTGGAAATTGGAGTATAAATGTGATTTAATGCTTGACATAGTTTAACTAAGTATTTAAATTGTTTGGAATTGTATATGTTTTTAAAATTGTTGACCGTTTATGTTGATTAAATCACCCATAGAAGAAAGAAAGTCTTATGAAGTTTGAAAAGTATTATTTATCCCTCTTTTGTATATCTTGTAAGTTATTACCTTAATGAGGTTTAAATATATTTGGGGGCAAAAAGAGGCTCGTTTTACTTATGTTTTCTCATTGAATTTCCTTGTGGAAAGCATTGTTTGTGGGATAATAGTAGGATCCTCGAATTTATAGTGATTTCTTGACGTTTATGGCTATATATGAGAAAGAGCATGTGTGGTTGAATAATTAATGTCATATGTTGATGAGTTAGATTTTTAAATGAGTTATGCAAATTGTTACATTGGTATGATATATGAAGAGCACAGAAAATATGGCTTTTTATGATTTTAATCTTTTATGAGATTGTTCATGGAACCCAAGAATAGAATCTGGCATGTTTATGTAATATAATTATGATTACGAAAAATATTTTTTAAAAGGCCTAATAAACTCGGTGTTGTCATAGTAGCTAGGAGTGTGGACATGTCATATCATGTTTTGCAGTACTGTTTATTGTCACGACCCGTTTCCATGGGGCGGACCAAGCCACTAGGGCCAAAGTAAGCTTTAAGTGCCCCCGAGGTCCATAGTAAGGCCTGAAACACTAAATCCTACTATCTCAATATTAAATTTCAAATATTCAGGTTCATATTATAGAAAAATAAAACCACAAATTTTATGTATACCTTAGGCACCAAATTTATTCCATCTTTCGACATTCCATAGTTCGAGCCCAATTTACAATACACACATTCTGATATGGGCTCACAAATTATTTCATCTATAATAATACCGACTAAATGTATGTAAATCCTACAAACTGCGGAGTTCTTAACAGATATATACAGAGAAGTTTTTCGTAACATTTAATCTATTTAATGAATTAATATGAAAATTAGCAGAGTTCGTTTATAACAGTGAAAGAAGCAGACTTTAGCTGGGATTAGGAAAAACTAATTCCTGAAAGATTAAACAAAAAGAGGATGTGAGTTTATTATTGAATAATTAATTACTGCAAAACACATACATTCACACGAATGTGTAACCATATCCAATCTAGTCATCCAACTAGTATATGCTCAAAGACAGCCAGTCACACAAATGAAATATCACCAGCACTCACAATTAACATCTTCCACATAATCCACATCACGTGAAATTGGTCTGTGGCGTCACCGAAACCCCCAATGAGCCGTTTCCTCACACGGTGGCCACACTCTCTCATAAAACATGTGCACCAGAGAGCCGATTCCCCATACATAGCCGACCGATTCTAATCCTCACTTGACCAGCCCTCTCAATTGTTTTTCCATTCTCTCTTTTTCTTTCCATACGCAACAGGGGCCACCTCGTGTTATCCATATTATCCTATCATATCATCAAGTGACACGGGTGCCGATCTCCCATACAGCCCAACACCTCGTAGACCCGTCCTCACAAACCATTATGACCCACTTCATTCCAACTCCAACACAAACAATGGCAAACCATTGTCACATCACAACAAATCAAGCATGCAATTAAAATGCAGGACATATAATCAATTAAACATCGATTTAATGCAGGCCACAATTAGACATCCCCATTCAATGCAAATAAACAAACAAATAGTATTTAACAATAAAAACAACCATAATAAAAAATTAATAACAATTAATAAACATAATGATGAAAATAGATTAAATAAATATAAATAAATAAATGAATACTAATGATAATATAAATATAAGTAGAGATAAAGATTAATCTAATTAAACCTATTAATTATATTATTAATTAAGACTTAGCCTTAGGTTTTCTACAAAATTCAGTAAACCTCCCCTAAAATTAACTAAACCACGATTCAAACAATATAATATCAAAGCCATCCGTCGGGCAATCAATCAATCAAAGAACCCTTCCCTCCTTTAACCATCAACATTATCACCCAACTATATTAACTCTAAATTCAAAAATTAGTAACCTTTAACCTGGTTCAATAAATATTCATATAACATTATTTATTAAATCATAAGCTAACAAAATTTAATAGCTTATGGTAATTAGTTAGTTAAGTGTTTAAAATTCGTTTTCTAACACAACTAATTATAAACTTCTACTCTTCTAGATTCGACCATCTAAATTACCTAACTAATTAATTTCAAATCTTCCTTCAAGTTTCCAATTTAATGACCAATTATTCAAATGACTTATGTTCTAGATTTTCAACATTAAATGTATTAATTAGGTCGAATATGATTTTTAATTACGTACTAAACCTTAATATAATCAACCAATTTCTAACAATTGAATCCTAAGTTCGATTTCTCCTAAAAATCCCCCAATTAAATTCATAGCTTCCAACCTAATATTTCAAAGCCTTCATTAAATATCTATTTCAAAATTAACTAATTAACTATAAGTTTAAAAGTTGAAATTATTACCCAAAAATGGGGAAAAATTTAGGTCTTAGGGCTACGGTTGAAAATCGGGCAACACGAGCAGCGCGAGAAAAGGAGTATTCTGCCTCTACGGGTCTCGCCGGCCGTCACCAGACCTCCGCCGGTCCACGGTGGCCGGAAAGTTAATCTTTGCTAGGAATTTTTGCAACCCATTATACCAAACTGCTCGAAATTCTTATGGGAAAACTCCGGATCCGATGCATCAAGTTTGACTGGATTTGCCTTATTTAAGCTGGAATTTGGCTTTCGATAGTGTCTTTGCCACTACCATTTCATGGAAGCTTCGTCATCTGAGCTTCATCGCCGGAATTGATGGGGGAAAAAAGGCTCTCTGGAAAGGGGGAAGTGCGATCGAAGCATTCCCCCCAACCTTCAAGCATACCGGGAAACGGTGGAAACGCGCCTGAGATTAGAAGAGGCAGGTTTGTCGGAGGGAAAGGACAAGGCCCAAAATTTGCGTTCACTGGAGGTTCGATCAGAGCAAGGAAGGCTGGAAACGGACCAGCGACTCCAAGGAAGTCGATCGCCACCCCCTTGTGTCGGATGGTGAGTCGGGAAACGGGCTGAGGAGAGGAGCGATACTACCCTCTGCGTGCGTGCGAAAGAAGAAGAAAGAAGGAGAAAAGAGAAAGAGGTCGGTTTCTAGATTCATTTCGGTTCGATTCGAATCGGTTGGGTCTGGATTCAAACTATTTGGCTCGATTTTTGCTCAGTGGTTTGCAGGTTTTTCACTGGGTTTTCAGGTTATTTCGTGTGGTTTTTTTCAAAAAAAATCAAATTTGAATTTTCGGGTCCGGTTCGATTTATTTTGATTATAGTAGATTTCCGTAATATTCCCTCCATTTACTCAGTAATAATAAAAAAAATATAATAGTAATGATATTTGGATTTTTTAGGATTAATTAATTTATATATTATTCATATAGATTAATTGCTGAAGTTTCATTTATTCTCAAAAAATTTTAACTGTTCTAAAATCGAAAAAATTCCGACGATATATTTGGGCTCCTTTAGGCCCAACCGCAAGAGAACTTTGACTACAAATATAAAGATATCTATTATGTGTCTATATATGACCTCATCTTTATTTGAAAAATTCGATTGAGATATATGATGTTAAGTAAGTCACAGATGTCTCGAATCTTAGAGTATATCATCATGATCTCTCTAAGTAACAATATGAAAACATCTAGAGAACGTATGTCACTCTTATCGGAAGATCATCTGGATGTAGATTAGGATTGTAGCACTGTAGGTGTCTGGATTTCAATTATGTTTGAGCTGACGACATGCCCATATGTTCTCATGTATTAGGGGTGTTTTTGAGCCCGGACTTGTGGAGCCATATGTTACTAAAGATTCACTAAGTTACAGTATTCCTTCATGAATAACTTCTCATTCAGATGTCCTTCTTAGCAGTTTTAGCAGCAATAAACAAAGTACTCAAGTGTCTTGAGATAATAGGGTGCTTGCTATATTTTCAATGATTAGACAATAACATAAGACAAATGGACATAGTGCTGAAATCTTTTTGGATTTCGGTTAGTTTGTAATATGTTCGTGGCATATGCAAACAGTAGCAATAACCTATATACGAATAACCTAACAATCCTTATTCTTTATGAAAAAGATTTATGTTAAATAAATGGACGTACATTAATTGATGCTTAATGGTCTATATTTGTCACAAAAGTCATGTCATGAATAGTGACTTGATAGTTTTATTGACTCTGGATGGCTCATAGATTATTATATAACCTCGTAATCTATTGATAAGATACTAGAACAATATCTCAAACAACTGTATAATGACATTAAATTAAAGTAGAGAAAATTTACTAAACTATAATTATTACTATAGTATTTTTCTAAAGTCTTTTGTAGAAATTAAATCTAAGTGATTCACGAAAGAAAGTAAAGGTTCCAAAATGAATGATCAATAATCAATAGATTTTCGAAAGCCAATCCTAATTTATTTAGCTCCATACGAGCATAAGGTTATTTCATGGCATTTCTGACCTTTCAGTCAGGTTCCATTCTATTTACGAGATTTTTTACAAAATAGAGAATCCGACCATCATTCTATGTCCTATTCTAGCTCACAAATCAAAATATCATCTTTCTAGCCTTTAATAATATCTTTACTTAAAGAGCATCTTTAGAAATATGTAGTTATATATAGTGATATATCTCTTTTGCTAAACTAATTAAGGCAGGGGAAAAACGTATTTCAAATCTCAACTTTTCAAAAAATAAAAAATTCTTTCTTTTTATAAAAGATTTTGTGGGTGCCAAATTTAAAATCTCAACAACCACATAGGCTTTAAACTTGAAAAACTACCTATTCTCTATATGAAGGATATAGAACTCACTATCAGCTCAATTATTTCACTCTCTTTCTTGCAAACGAACTGCCACCACCTTAACCTTTCTTCCCTCGCACTCCTTACAATGTTATAACCCTCTGCTTCTCTAACTGGGCAATATAAAGATAATTTGCCGTTCAAACACTGTTACACTAACCCTTAAGGTTTCTGTGTGTAGATAAACTGATCATGTGTGAAAATTACTGTACTAGAGTACTTCTGAGTTAATGTTTTCTTAACATAGTCTAAAAAACATATTATAGCTCATTAAAGGTGGTCATCGTCATTTTCATTCTCTATGCTTTCAAATCGCATTAATTTCTAAGAGAAGATTATTTGAATCTTATCTCTGATGGAGACGATTTTTCAAAAACTTGCAAGTTTGAAAAATATTAAATCTCTCTTTCCCTAGTACACTATCTACCTTATGGACAACAACCTCTCTCCTCTATCCTATGGAGTTCATTGATATAATATCTAGCAGAACAGAATTAGTAGAGTGGAACCCACAAAAAATAGCAATAATAAAAGCATGTTGTGGAAGCGTTTCGCCCTGTTGTGTTGAGGTAGATCATATCACCTCTTCTTGAGTAAAGGCAAGTCTTAAATTCCTAGTCTTATTAAATACTAAGTACGAGTGAAGAGTTTAGTCCTCATATATTCCCTTTTGCCAACAACTAGAATGATAAGGTTTATAGTTTTTTTTCGATTAAATACTATCATATAGGGAATGGGATTAGTGTTATACGATTGTGAAATGTCTTTCCGAGTTGTATATATTGGCTTTGCTCTTGCCATTTGAAAAAGTTATGATTAGAGGGAATATCTCTAATTATGCAATTTCTTAGAAACTGGAATTGTAGGCGTGAGAAGTGCCCGACACCACTATAAAATTATTGTGTTGTTTTTCCTACTACTCTTTCATCTCTTGCGTGGAAGACGGTGATCCAGTTTATCTATTTGAAAGCATCAACTACAATACTCACTTCAGTGTGGTATCTGTATAAGAACTTGACTGGATTTCATCTCTATTATTATGTGACGGTGCATTAGACTAAATACCGTATGCTTCTTCTGTATAAGTGTGACATATGACTTAGTTACTAACCTACTAGAAAGACTCTTGCAACTTGACTATTTTTCTAGAATGGAGTCTTTATATTCAACTCATGGAGAGATTTGCATTAGCTTAATAATATTTTTACGTGTCTTCAATTGAATAAATTTCGAATTGAAGTATTTTATCGTTTAATAAGTTTTATACATGTTTATCATCTGATTTGAGTTGGTATTGATATTGGTTCTGCTCTCTAACTGAGGATAGGTTGATGCAGAATATTTTCAGGCTTAAAAAGTGACTTGATTTATTTAGCGATATAAATATTAATTTAAACCAGAAAGTCTCACCCCCCTCATGGATATGTTTACCATATTTGGGTGACTATCAATCTCGATTTTAATAGGAGAAAGAGATTGGAATATGATGATTTCTTTATTTAGTGCATATAGGGTAGTGGTTTAACAAATCTCTATGGCGTTTTGGAGGTTTGTAGACAAGGATGAAATATTAATTAGGACTTACAAATTGTTTTTATTTTTTTCCTAAATTGTTTTTTGAGTTATCTAATTGCAGACTGGTCTTTATATTATGGCATCGGTCGAACATATCTTAAGCCTTTTTAGAATTGGTTCCAATAAGTCAATTTTATATTTGGAGTGCAAATTGGTGTTGAATTCTCATTGCTGTGTGAAGGTTTCAGAAAAATTGAGCTCATAATTATTCTTAGGCTATGGTATGCAAATTAATTTTATCTGTGTTTGTTTCATATTTAATTAATCATTAGCTCAGAAGCCCAATTTCATATGTTATTATATTATATTAGTTGTTATATCTCTACGATTAGACTGCATTAAATTTAAACTAGATATAGCAGACTAGTGGGTGTCTATGAAGTGAATGAGAACAGTGTTTAAGCTAAAACAACGAGTACTCTTTCAACAGCCTTCATTACCAATTTACTTTCAATGCATCTAATAATTCAAGAGAGGGCACAGCATTAGAAAGAGTTGATTTAAAGAAGTGATTGGATTATGGATAATTACCTAGGGAACTTATAAAAAAGCAAATTTTTGTAAGGATATGAAACATAAAAATTATCTCGATGTGCATTTAGTCTCTTCTGTATCTTACGGAAAATTCGAAATCTCCACAAAGTAAAAATCAACAGTTGTAATCACTAGATCAATTTGATTTGTTTTCATTTTTGAGGGTCTTGTCTTTATTTTATGTCCCATAAGGGGAAACATTTCTTCATTTACATTTTTGATAATTTAAGTTAAGTTTATTTGCGACACTAACCAGTTAAAAGTCAAAAATTATATTCTTTATTTTCCAAGAATTAAAACTCTCTTTTATAATTCATTTGATCAAATTTTATATTTAATCGCTAATTGGTAAAATATATATTAGTGGATGCAATCCTCCAATCAAGAAGTTAGAATTAGTATGTAATTCAATTATTTTAGTTAGTGTATTACACCCTTGGCCACGCCCCGTAAATATAGCCTTAAATTCTCACTATTTAATTCAGTTTGTAAGCCTCAGTCTGTCACGCGAACGGTGTGTTAGAATCTATATATTTTCAGAACTGGCGGAATCAAACTCCAAGTGACGTGACGAAACAATAGCACCGCTGCCAAACAAGGGATCTTTACTTGAATCTTGGTTTGTGCAAATGGTTTCGCTTTATAAAATTTTATAATTTGGTTGATTAAACTCTTTATTTTGTCTAATGTACAGTTAGATTTGAAACTATGATACATGGTTGAAGTAACGATAATAAACGACCTGATTGCTTTGCTTGTTGCGTATTGCTATTGCTAGAAATATAAAGAGACAAAATACTTACTTCAGAGCCTTGAAATATTCAACTAAAAGTTAATATTCTTTGTTCTTTCTAATTGGTTTTTGTTAATTTCAGTTACTCAGACACTACATAGAGATTCATATCTTTTTCAAAGTTTGGGTGTGGAGAAAGAAAGTTCTTTATTGTATGAATTAATGGCTCCTGATTATTAGTCTTTATGATGGACCTGTGAATACGACACGGTACCCTTTACTTATCAAGAAAACATTCTTTTTTTACAATCATCTACAAGATCTATTACGAAGTCCTTAGCTTGCTACAACCAAGTGCCATCGTGCATAACTCTACACTGCTCCCTAAAGTGCAATGAATTTCCACGGCTGAACAAATGACTCCTTTCGTGCAAGACCTGAAGAAACGTTTACTTTTGCAACAGTTTAAGGCTTGATTCCTTATCTCATTTTTGTGGTTATTCACTGGTACGTTGTAGAGGCTCGTTCACCTAACGCACCATTGAGGTTAGTTTAGGTTGTGCAAGCTTTGGGCGGATAAGAAGCGCAACCAGTTTTTGGTGGACAGTCCATTAGTGCATCAGATAATTCATTAAGAGGCGTTGAGGATAGAGAAGACCACTTAGATATGCGAGAGGAGCAATACATGTAAATAGATGAGGTGGCAGATGTATATCATGGCCAAGCAACATGTCACAGCGATAGAGGAGGAAGATGATTCATAATTCAACTTACTATGGAAAGAAATGATAATGCTTGAAATCTGTAATTATAGTCTCTGTCTGAATAAATGCTTGTTTGTGCATTTCTTATTCTGGTTTCAATCACGTATTTAAAGAATCAACTAGGAGTGAAGTGCGGAATGCCAATTGTCAAATGAGGAAAGAGGAGAAAGTGGTTCCTCCTTTAGCCGTTCTTTTCACAATCTGCTTTCTTTTGGCCACTCCCACAAAAGAGAACATCTAACATTTTGAGACAATGGTGAATGAATAAGGCCAAGTCAAAACATAAAACTATAAATTGACAATGTGGGACCTAAACTCATCCTACAAGTGAATTTAGTTCGTGCTCAGAGGCGTCAAAATTCTTAATTTCGGATCGTTGATGGATTTTTAATTAACCACATATTACACAAAATTATCACTTTAATATTTAAATCCTATATTATTATTGTGCTAATATTAATTCTTAATGCAGTATTTTCTATATGGAATAAATTGCAAAATTTGCATCAAGGCCAGTCCTACGAAAAAATCCATTATATGTGATAGTATATCCGAAGGCTTCTTAGATGTAGTGAATGTTATGCCATACATACGTGTATGGAGACCTTCGATAGATAAATCCTCATCTATTAATGCACAACACTTCCACTAAATCCTAAATAAAGTCTGCATACATAAACGTAGATATTTTTTCGAAGAATGTGGAAGCCCATTCTTCACAACAAAATAAAAATTCCTTTTGTTTCGAAAATAGTCCTTGTACAGATATATACAAATCAAATTTACCTGATTCATTCTAACCTATAATTTAAAGTGGAGATTATGTTACTTTCGTAATTTGATGTGTTGGTGGAATCAAATCCGAATATGTTTAGTGCTTTCACCAAATTTCGGAAAAGTATATTTTAGTATGAAGATTCATTATAAAGAAAATATCCTCTATTATTTATTCCTAATTAACCACAAACATAGCGGAAATTGATCCCACATCAGTCATTCTATCTTTCATTTTTGTATGATAAGTAGTATCTTTTTGAAAATAATTACTTTTTCCCCAAATTATTTACAAGCGTTTCTGGTTTAAAATTTCTTTTATGTTTTAAAAGGCAATAGGGAAGCTACATCTGCTCTCTTTTATTATTCTCCACAAATTAAGGATTATAAAACCAATCAATGGAGTTTTTGAGGTTTAATTAGCATAAGGGATGGTATTCCGCTCTAACTTCTAAAATAAAGTGAGCGGAATTTTATGCATAACTACTCTACTGAACTAGTTCTGATAATTAAAAATCATATCAACTCATATATATATTAAGATTTAAATGCAATGAAAGGTCACATTTTCAAATCTCTCCTATAAGAAATATTATCGCGAAGCATTTCACTCGACATATGGACTAAGTGGAAAGAGAAGATTTTTTGTATATAAGAAGTATTTCCATCTCCTAAATTAGAATCTAGAACACCTAACTTGATTACTTAAATATATAGGCTCAAAACTTACTTTCTTCTGACCCCCAATCCTATGTTATCTTATTCCCATTCTTTTACACTTTATTCACGATTTTTCATGACTTTTAAAAGTGAAGAAGAAGAAGAAGAAGTGATGTATAATACTTACTTTGTTTGACAACATAAGAGGTCTATGGGTGTTATGTAAATTGCTTTTTTTTAATCTGACAGAAATTGTCTTTTCCTGGTGTTCTTAATAATGTCTTGTCAGATTTCGTGTCAATGATCTATTTGATTACAGTGGTAATCTTAAGCTCAGACAGGATTTTTATTTGATTAAAACAATGTGTAACAGCTGTAGCCCGCTTTAGAAAAGCATTGTGATGAATAGAGCCCAGGATTATTGTTCAAAGTCTCAACGGTCTTCTCACTGTGTATGCAAACCCGATTAAGAGAGGGGGAGGTGATGATTTTAATGGGTCATTTTTTCGTAAAAAAATATAAATTTTTATATTGAAAGACAATATACTGAAATTAACTGCTGCAATTACATAACAGAGAAGGGTTGGCAAGCGGGAAAGAAGATTTTTAAATGATAAGCTAGACTTATGAGAATATAGATTTCCATGGTGTGATTGAGAACTACTTAAACCCAATGTATCTTATTCCTCATATAAAGATGGGAATTTAAAGAGAAGGGTAGAATGACTCTAAATGCCAAAGGTGTGCAGCTATTAAATTTAGTAACTGTTGTACAACTTAAATTTGCCTTCGTTTATTACGGTCCTGGATATTTTTTGTGTAGAACTTTTTTTACTTTTCGACTAAAGTCTACACTGCTGTGAAAAGTAAGATGTAAAGAAACCATCATTCGTTTGAAAAGTAGGTTTGAAGTCAATCATCATTATAAGAGCTGGATGAGTCTTTTGTGGTGGAGAGGGAGTGGATGCTGTTAAGTGAAATTGAGAGCGAATGCTTCATAAAGCTGTTAGTGTTACACCAGAGTATTTTAGGAAAACCACTATCAATGATCACATTTGTGAGTTGATCTTTGTTATATTATCTTAAAGCTCTGCCCTTGAATAATGGCTATGTATTTTCAGCGGGTTCTGGTTTTAATATATTATTAGATAATAGCTATAAAGTTGTTTAGAATGGTTCTGAATGTTTACTAAAAATTGGAGAATAAGATTCTTAAGTCTTTACATAGGGTATATTTATGTTAAGAAATTACTTCTGGAGATTTCTGATAAGTGAAATATATATTCTCACACAATAATAGTTACTTAAAACCTATTCTTCTATTTTCAATTTATTCACTACTTTAGCGGATCTCCTATCTAATCAAATTTTCTCTAAACCTCGAGTTGATAAAGCTCTATGAAAGCAATCAGAATTCTATAATATTACAAATAAACTGTCTCATCACACAGATCTAAATATAAATGATTTTCTAACTTTATGAGTAAGTTCTAAACCAAAGGCCTTTTTGTCATAAAAAAGGTTCTAATATGAATAAAAGACATTGTGAAGCAGTTCTAATTAATAGCCTGACTTTGCATAGTCTTATTTTTTATGAATAGAACATTGTAAAGAGAAGTTTCGAATCCATAATCTATTTCTCATAAGTTCTTTATTTTTCCGCTGCACTTAGAAATTCTGATGTTTTGTATTTTTAAAAATTCTTAAAATTTTATTTTTAGAACCCAATTCACCCCCCCTTTTGGGTTGTTGCCCATACACATACGGGTACCTACCAATCTGGTATCAGAGCCTTGGCTCTTGACTTACCGAAGCTTAACCGCTTAAAGAGATAAGTCCATGGCAACCCTCACCTTCCTCTTACTTCGTTAGAAGCGTCAATCTGTTTCTAGAACCTTCCCTTGTCCAATGGTTCTAAGTACTCATTATTGGAAAACTAGAATGGAAAATTTCATGAAATCAGTTGATATAAAACTGCCTGGAGAAACGTTATTTAGTGTCCTCATATTCCCATGAGAATTGTAGGAGATTATGAGAGTGTTTTAGAAAAAACAGAAGAAGAATAACAGATTACTGATTGGAATGATATTTGCTATAAATGGCAAAAGCTATCAATATTCGTTTCATTGTGCTTTAGATGCACAAAATACAACAAAGTGTCTGGATGTAAATCTGCGACAGAAGTTTGGGAAAAACTTAAAGTTACCTTATGAGGGTTACAGATAGAGTAAAGGGGAATGCGGAGAAAATAAAATATCCTTTGGAGAGAATATTGAATGTTTAGTATGAAGGAAGGAGAAACTATATGCCAGAGTTAAATTCTAGATTTACTAATATGTTTAATCCCTTTGAGAACTCTTGGTTAAGGAAATTTTCAGAAATGAGTCGTGTTAAGAAAATCCTTAGAATTCTACCTAAAAAAAATGGGATTTCTTATTAGGAACTGTATGAACTACAAAGAGACTCCCCGTCATTTATGATTAATCTTATAAGGAGCTCTTATTCTCAGAAGAAATGAAATCTTCATTTGATTATTAGAAGATAAGAAAAAGAAAGGACTAGCTTTGAAAGTAGATTCTAGTGAAGAAAGTTCTTCTGATCTTGATAGTGATGATTTAGCCATCGTTGCCTAAAAGTTTAAAATTTCTATTAGAAAGAGGTGGAAAGGCCACAGAAAAAGGTTAACAAAAAAGAACTTTTCAACCCAAAAATGTAACTTACCTAAGAAAGAACCTTCGGAAGTGGTTTGTTATGGAATGTTAACAAACCCGGACATATCAAAGGCCTAATTGTCCTAAATTGAAAAAGAAGTCAACGAAAGAGAAGCTTGAAGCAGGGCTTTCGTAGCCACTTGGAGTGATTCAGATGATTTTAATTTCTGAAAAGCCACAGTGATCAAGAAGAAATTTGCTAATTCTGTCTAATGGCCACTATCGATTCTGACTCCCAAAGAAATCGCACTCTGACTTCAATACAGAAAGCTGAAATCAACCGAAAAACAAATGCAACGGTCAGAAGCATGAAGAAAGCACTGTAAGTATTTCTGAACCTGACACATAAAATCAGAAAATGGGATCTTCTAGATACTTACAAGTAATCTTTGCCAATGAGTTTGAAAAAAGCTTGTTAGAAAATATAAAGTTTCTTAAAAGGGGAAATTTCAGAAAATTAAAGTCTGAAAGTATCATTTAAAAGGATGCTTTTCTCAAGAAAGTTTACATTGCAAAAGATCTCATCACAGAAATCAAAGATTCTTAAAAAAATTGTAATAATCGATTTTCTGAAAATCTGACACATCTTGAAGAAAAATGTAAAAAATCTTTTGAATTCTGAAAACGAATCTTTTGAAAACTTGGAGATTTAAGAATTCTAAAAATCAATTTTCAGATCGGTTTTCTAAAGAAAAACAAAGTTTCCTACCTATGATAGCATCTAAAACTGAAATTGTATTTCTAATAGAAAAAATGCAAGTTTCTAATGTTGTGACTTTAGAAATTCCAAAGTTTCACAGAAAGAAATCATAGTAAGCTAAATGCACCTGTTTACCACTAACCCTCCAGGAACCCAATATAAGTTGGGTACCTAAATCTTGCTTGATCTTTTCAGGTGTTGCCTAAGGGAGTGACCTGAAGAACAGAAATGGTGGTACATGGACAGCACTTGCTCTAGGGGCATAATGACTTGGTGGATAGAAAGAAGTTCACCAGATTAAAAGAAAAAGGGAGGTTACAGTAAGCTTTGGAGACAAAGCAAAAGGTAAAATCGTTGGTATTAGTGGTTCGTAGGTTCTAATCCTTCATTAGAATATGTATGCTAGTAGAAGGATTACATTTATAACTTGTTAAGCGTTAGTCAGATTTGTGATTAAAAATAGAAGAGTGAGCTTTGAACCTTCTTATTGTGAAAGTTCAGAAACTGCATGATAATAAAACCTTATTCGTTGGAAAAAAAGGTTTGGAAATATATTACCTAGTAGATTCTCTATAATATGCATAACAGGATATTGCTAGTTTCTGTTGATAATTTCTAGTTGGTTATAGCAAGAAGACTTGGATCCATGCAAGCATTGCGCCTTATTTTCTAAATCTTTCTAAAGAAAGATTTGGTTCGAGGTTTGCTAAAGTTGAAATTACGAAAAAAGATTTCAACATTTGTCGAATGCTTTAGTCAAATGGGCAAACAAAAACCAGAACATCTTTTAAATCTAAGGCATATGTTTCTACTTCTAGACCTTTAGAATTGCTACACCTTTGATCGTATGCGGTCCAAATTACTCCTTCTAGTCTTGGAGGAAAATTCTATGCATTTGTTAGTGTAGATGATTTACTCTAGGATTCACCTGAGACACTCTTCCTTAGAAATAAGGATGAGTCATATGACATTTGTTCATCTTGCAGAGAATACAAATGAGAAAAGGATACAACATCACGGCAATTAGAGTGATAATGGAGGAGAATTTTGAAAATCAGAAATTCGCATGCTTTCTGCACAGGAGTCAGGAAATATCCATAACTTCTTAGCACCTAGAACACCTCAACAAATGGAGTGGTGGATGCAAGAATAGAACATTCAATAAATGGCCAGAACCATGCTAAGGTGATTCTAAACTACCAAAGTATTTCTAGATAAAGCAGTTAACACTGCCTGTATTATTCTAAACAGGGCTTTGGTAAGATCTAAAACTTCAAAAAGACTCCATATTGAGCTATACAAAGGTAGAAAACCAAATATTGGTTATTTTCACATTTTTGGGGCAAATGCTTTATTCTAGATAACAAGAAAAATCATCTTGCTAATTTGATGCCTAAATTTATGAAGATATTTTTCTGGGATTTCTAGTAATTAGTTAAAAGCATTATAGAGTATTTAATAAAAAAGACCTCTAGTTGTAGAAGAATCTATTCATATTGTGTTTTGATGAATCTGACTCTACATCTAGACATTAAAAGTGATGATATGTTGTAGATTCTATCATCAAAAAAAGCAGAATGAACCAATCAGAACAACTAAGAACAGCCAGAAAGCGAGCAGAACACTGATAATCAGCTTGTGAACCAGAAGCAGAACATGAAGATCAGAATATAGTTGAAAGGTCAAATGCCAAGAAACAGAAAATGGAAGTATTTCTCAATTACCAAAAAGAATGGCGATTTCATAAGTATCATCCTCAAGAAGACATTATGGATTAATTCGGTCAAAAAGGATTGGATGACTAGAGCTCAACTTAAAAAGATATTTTGGTAATTGGTGCTTTCATTTCTCATTAGGAAATCCTAAAATTTAGGAAGATACTCAAAATGAATGAAAGTTTGGATTTCTTGCTATGCCAAGAAGAGCTAAATCAATTTGAGATAAACCAAGTTTGGAAACTTGTTTTCTAGACCTAAAAACCATTCTGTTATTGCCGAACAAAATGGGGTGTTAGAATTAAGCTTGATGAACAACGGTAACTTGTGAGAAATAAAGCAAGATTAGTGGCTCAGGGTACACTAAGAGGAAGGCATCGATTTGTGATGAGGACCTTTGCCCAGTTGCTAAACTTTGAGGCCTTAGAATACTTTGTGCATTTGCATGTTTTAAAAAACTTGATGTTGTATCAAATGGATGTGAAAAGTGCTTTTTCTAAATGGTTTTTAAATGAAGGAAGTGCTATGTAGAACAACCTCTTAGTTTTGAAATTTTTGATAAACCTAATTCATTTGTTTACAAAATTTACTAAAGCTCTTTATGGTTGAAGCAAGCTCCTAGAGCTTGTTAAGAAAGATTAAGTAAGTTTCTATTGGAAAATGGTTTTTCCAAGGGAAAGGTTGATACAACACTTATTCATCCAAAAAATAAAAGCACCATGACATTCTGTTGTACAATTTATGTTGATACATTTATTTTTGATCTGTATTGATCTTCTTTGTAAGGAATTTTTCTAAGATTATGCAGAGGTGGAGTTCGAAATGGAGTTGATGGGAGGAATTTAAACTTCTTTCTCTGGACTCCAAATCAAAACCAATGTTGAAAAAAATGGAATTTTCATTAAAATTCAAGAAATTACTAGAGAAATTGGTTGCAAACGATTTCAAAATGGGAAAAATGCCAAGGTATGTAGTACACCAATGAGTTCCATCGTCAAAAATTAAGAAAAAGATGAAAAGGGTTTAAGGGTGTGGATAATCAAGTTGTTTAAGAAGTATGATTGGTTCTTTACTATATCTAACGGCAAGCGGACCAAGCACATAATTTTAGTATGTTTGTTCTTATGTGCTAGGTTTTCAATCGTTCCCAAAAGAATCTCCATTTAATTGCTGCTAAAAGGAATATTAAGATATCTTTGTGGAACTTCTAATCTGGGGTCTGTGGTATTCTTAAAGTAGATACATTTGTCTTGTTAGGTATACGTGATTCTGATTTTGCGAGGAAGCAGAATAGATAGGAAAAAGCCACGTCTGAACTTGTCAAATTTTCTTGCAGCGCCCTTGTATCATGGTTTAGCAAGAAACAAGACATCTGTTGCTCTTTCTACTGCAAAAATGAAATATTTGCCTGCTGGAAGTTGTGTTGCACAAGTTCTATAGATCAAAACAACAGTTGGCAGACTTATGGAACTGAAATTAGAAACAGTGCCCAATCCAAGTGTGACAACATAAAGCGCCATCAATTTATCTAAAAATCTGTTCAGCATTCTAGAAACAAGCATATAGAACTCACCATCCACTTCATACTTGAATTCATGTACAAAAAGGTGACATAGTAATTGAGTTCTTCCTACAAAAAGCAATTGGCAATATCTTGTACAAAAACCTTGAATGAAAGTCAAATTCTGCTCAATTAGAAGAGAAACTTGATATGTTAGTTTCTAAACTTCGTAACTTTAGAACTCTGTAAGTTATGTTCTAAACTTGCTTTCTATTATTCAAAATGCAAAAAGAACCTGCTTATGTTCTTAATTTTTTTTCTCACGTGTGTGAAAAACTTTTCTGTCTAAAAAGAAAAAACGCATATTGCTCTGATATGACTTTCTTAATGTTACTATCAGGAATCTTGCTTTAGGACCCAGATGCAAAAACAGTGTAATTTATTGTCTGTGTGTTTGTTTTATTTATGTTTCGTTATCCTTAGTGCTTGGCAGTTACTGTTTTATTAGTTTTATTATGTTATTCCTTTATTCTATTTGTCATTTATGAATTTCTTTAAAAACTACTCTTTATTTCGATTTCTCCGCCACTGAAGTGTTCTTGATTCTCTTCTATTAACTTGTTCATATTCTTTCTCTCGCTCTCTTGCTAAACGAAACCCCTAAGTTGTTATTGTGTATTAAAAAATCTCAAACAATGCCGAATCAGTTCACCTCTCATTGCGATTCCTTACTGAGCAAGAACTTGAACTCCTTAAAAAGGCTTTTTAAGAAATATGAGCAAAAGGAGTCGAAACAGAAAAGCCAGAAGAGGAACAAAGGAAGGAAAAACTGAAAACTTGCTACTTCAAGAACAAGTGCTAGGGCACACGACAAAGGTAAATCTGTCTCTCACCATACGTCTCATGCGTTCGTATGTAATTTGATTGGAAATTTTTTGGTAGTAATGAGTTTGATTTTCAAGGAAACTCTTTGAGTTCAAGGAATGGATGAGTTTTTCTGTCGTGAAACCGACTGTGTTATGAAAGTTAGTCAAAGAGTTCTACGTTCTCTTTAAGGTTAGTGGAACAGAGTCGATCTCTGTTAAGCTTAAGGTTGAGAATCCCAAAGCGTTGTCTTACGCTGATCTTGAGGCAAGATTTTTGATTTACAAATTTGCTGGGTCTAGGGTGACGAAAATTAAGGGATATTTCTTAGGGTTTAGTGAGTACCAAATGGAAGAATTTGTGAAGAAACTTGTGAAAAAGGTTGATTCTGCTGCACAAAACAGGGGCACTATTGAGTGTTCAAAACTGGATTAGATAGCGCATGAAATGGCTATTACAATTGATTGTGGCATTACATTTATCCCAAGAGGGCCTCACTCCACATATGTGAATCAGGTTGAGCTGTCATTTATGTGGCACATAGTTGAGAAGAAACATCTCAACCTATGTCATACTATTCTTTTGACAAGATGCAGGAAATAAACCCCTAAGGAAACTTCCCTATTGGAATGGTTCTACACCAGTGTTTGACATTTCCTGAATCGCTGATTTAAAGGAAAGTGCATGGTATAATGTCTCAAAGGCTAGACAGCGGGTCACTAAAATGGAAACGATGAAGACCAGGTGAAGAAGAAAAAGAGAAAAGAGAGAAAAGAAAGAAGGAAACTGAGAGAAAGGAAAAAGGAGAGAGAAGCTGAAAAAGAAAAGTTAGAAAAAGAAGAAGTTGAGAAAGAAAAGAAAGGAAAGAAGAGGCTTGAGAAAAAGAAGAAGAAAGGAAGAGAAAGGGGAAAGCCTAAAAATAGGAGAAATAGAGAAGGAAGAAAATAGAGGATAAACAAAGAGGAGAAAGAAAGAATTAGAAGAGAAAAGAAGGAAGAGACAGAAAAAGAGGAAAGCTGCTGAGAAGGGAAGCAGAATTAGAAAAAGAAGAAGGAAACAGAAAAGAAAAAGGAGTCTGGAAAAGTTGCAAAAAGGAAAGAAATAGAAAGAAGTCAGTAATGCGACACAGAGAAACTGGAATTAGTGATGAAAGAAAGTTCAACTTGAGGTCAAAACAGAAAAAGAATCTGAGTTCTTATCATCTAAAGGAGGAGGGAAGCCATGCTAGGAAGAATGGAGAGAGAGCTAATAGGAAGAGCATAAACAAGGAACTCGATGAGGCAATAAAGCATTGCAATGACTTGTGATTGAACAGAATCAATCTCTCATTGAGGACCTTGGAAAAGAATGAAAAATGTGATCAAAGGAAATTAGCTACTTCTGAAAGTTAAAGGAACCACCCTACCACTCCCTACCTCAAGAAAACAAAGAAGGTCAAGCAACATTGAGGCGTAAAACATAGGACTCGATGGAAGGGAAAGCCCTCATTGCAACCCTTCTTTCTAAAACGACCAGCAAGCTCTTCTTGAAACTGCTCCAGCTCAGGTGGAAATCTAAGAAGTTCTAAGAGACTTAGAACTGATCCCAAGCCTCTCTGAAATTCTGTTGTATTGAACATTTCTTTAGATATTTTCTGTGTCTATTGATTTTAAAACTCTGTTATTTTTTTTATTGCTCTGATCCTTTGCTAAGCCTTTTGCATTGATGACAAAAAGGGGGAGAACACAGGATATTTATTGGTGATAGTTTGGATATGTTGGTACGTACTATTGCTATTATGTGACCAAAGAGTACTTATATTCGTAGTGTTTATTGTTTTCTAAATTCCTCAGTGTTTTATTGTTTCTAATCGTGTATTGTCATCTATATGGTATATTTTGGCGAGCTATATATTTTATATGATGAACTGAGTATTTTAGAACTAATTCTTAAATTCTAACGTCTGTATTTGCTCTACAAGGTTGATTTAAATCTTTTGTTCTAATATCAGTTTCTATTCTATTCTTTTGCTTTGACCATATGCTCTGATTATTAGAACTTAGAATATTCTTGTTTATCTTTGCTTGTTCTAAATCGTTTCTTTAAAATGCCTCCCTAGTTTTCTAATTTCACCAAATTGTTTTATTCATTATTCAGGGCGAGCAAAATACATGTTCTAAATTTCGCTTCATATTAAGATCATTTGGCATTACTTAGAACTTATATTCCTTTATGCATAAAATTTAGGCGGAGCACATGTTTGTATTTTTTGCTAAAATTTATTGTTTATTGTCATCATCAAAAAGGGGAGATTTGTTGCTCAACGGTCCAAAATTCTAATCTCGGGAATTTTAAATGATTTAAAACCCCTAAAACAAATAAATTTAAATTATATTATTTTTGCTGAATATTATTTTAATGCAGAATTCTGTATGGAAAGAAAACGAACAAGACAAGTTCCTACAAAAAATCCATTAGTATGTGAAGGATATCCGGAAGACGCTAGTGGTCAGGTTATAAGGATACATTGTTAGGATAGAGGAGGGAAAATTCATTCTTAAGCACCAAAAAAAACTGAATCTTTCTCTCATCAAAAATATTTTTCGGAAAATTAGATTCTTCAAAAATAAATTCCTTTTGTTTTTCGAAACCCTTTAAAAAAGAAATCAAAATGATTCAATTACCTAAAATTAAAGAGTTATGTCTCTAAACGATTTTGGTATAAATCGTATGTTTTCTTTTTCGGAAATTATCTTTTGAAGATTCTTAAAGAATTTTAAATTATTCTTTACCTAAAACGAAGGAAGAGTTCTTCATTATTTTTCGTTTTTTAGTAAGTAGTATCTTTTTCGAAAAATATTTTACAAATAGAATGCTGTCGAAAAATCTTTATGTTTTAAAGGAAAGGAAGATCGTCTTTTTATTTCTTACCAAAAGGATAAAACAAATTTTGGGATAAGATTTTTCGTATCTTTCTAAATAAGAAAAACAAATATTCTAATTACCAAATAAAATATCCACTTTTCTAAAAACGAGCAGTCACAATCTCTCTATAAAAAGGAGCTTTCACCACTTTAGAACTAAGTGGAGAAAGATTTTCATTTTAAGAGTGATTGGCTTAACTATATTGATCACATACTCTTTAATCTCTCAAAACTATCTACTCTACCCCAATTTTTACTTTTCATCTTACAACTATTCACGTTATTTTATAACCTTAAAGAGAAAGAATATTTATATAACTACTTTGAAAAACGAGTTTCTGTGTTCTAAACGATTTTAAAATCTGAAAACTAGTTTCCTTGCCTTATATTTTACATTTCTGATCTTATACATATATAGAATTACATAAGATAAAATACTTAGTAAACAGGTTTTTATTATATGATAAAACCAATTGTGAAATAGCTATAGTATAAGAAGACTATTAAGATAAACAGAGGATAATATAACAGACACCATACATCACATAGAAGAGAGTTTTAATAGATACATATGGAAAATTAGAATATCTAGACTCAAGGACCAAAAACAGAAAGGGTTGAAGTTAGCTAGAACCCCCCCCATTTGAAAATCTAGTGGATAAAGGGTAGATTCTAGGTGTTGATATATGCCTTGTTACTGTTGGTTTGTCTCTTAACCCTTTGAAAAGAGATAACCATAGTTGAGGTCTCAAGATGAGTCTTGGGGAGTGGTGTAGGCGAGTTAGTGCCGAAACCACTATAAATCACTGTGGTTGATCTTTTTATTCTGAAATTTTGCTTGATGTAACTGCTTGTATTACACTTTGTTTATATTTAGAAATGCTAAAGTTGTTAATGGTTCTGAATGTTTTCTAAAACTGGAATAAGTTTTATTTCTCTGAATATAGAACTCTAGGAATTTCTGATAAGTGAATAAATACCAAGTTCTAAACTGTTTTTTCTATTTTCAGTATATTTCACTACTTGGGTTTCTAATCAGTTTTCGAAACCGGAGTTTAAAAAGCTCTGTGAAGAGTTCTATTTTCAAATAACTGTCTCTTTTCACACAGTCTTATATGATTTTTCTAAACTTTTATGAGAAGTTTCTAAATACAATAGTCTTCTGTCATAAAAAAGTTTCTAATATTGAATAAGACATTTAAAGCATTTCTAATTCAATTTTAACTTGCACTTGCATTAGTCTTTCTATTTTTATGAATAGAACATTGTGAGGAAGTTCTAATCCATTAAATCTATTTCTCACAAGTTCTTTATTTTTCCGCTACACTTAGAATTCTATATTTTGTTTTTTAAAATCTAAAATTTGTATTTTTAGAAAACGCCAATTTCACCCCCCTCTTGGGTTGTTGCCATACACATACGGGACCCACCAGGAATTGGCAAATTATACCAAACAATTATAAATGACAATTGTGCATATATCAAACTTAATTCGTAAAAAAAAAAGAAAAAAGTTTAATCACCAAAATTATAAACTTTTGTTTCATATACCAAAACAGAAAATTTATAAAGTTCAAACACCAAAAATACAATTAACTCAAAGAAAAAAATATTTTTTTTGAAAAAAATAAATCTATATTAATAAGTTTTGGCATTGCACATTAATCTGTTTGACATAATAGCATATTATTGCTTTGAACTTGGATCTAAAAACTCCTACTATCCATTCAAATTTCTTAAAATTGTACCACCAAAAAATAACTTAGTGGTAATTTGCAGCATATGACCTAGCAAATGATCTAGGTTTGAATCCCTTTCCCAATACTTTAAAAAAAAAAAAAAAGATTTTCTTAAAAAATTAATTTGTAACTAATGATTATTTTGATCAATTTTTTTGTAAAGACTATTATTTTTCATTTCCCCTAAGGAAAACACAGAAATTCGCTTGAAAGTATTTTCATGATACAATCACCCTTTTAAGAATGGAAAGATTTTTACTTTTTTATGTAAACAAACTTCTTTTCCTTTAAAGTATATGTTCTTGATCCCACTCAATCAGTGCATTTCCTAAGAAAGTCAAAGTAATATCACTTTTATAAAGATAAGGGCCACCTATCACCCCCGACTAACAGGTTTGATGTAATCCATTATTTTTTATTGGAACAATTTTTAATCTAACTTATTTCTTTCCCGATTTTATTAATTGATTAACCTATCAGTTGCCATAAAATCTGACTAAAATTCTCTCTAACTAATATAAGAAACCAGCTAAGCAATGTTTAAAGAATCATAGCAACAAGCCATATGATATAAACCAGATGAAATAGCGTATAAAATTTTTACACCTAAAAAATCCGGATTGGGCAAATTTTAAAATTAATTTTATATGCAGAATTGGCGTCACTCTTAAATATGAATTAAATAAAAATTGAATAAAAATGGATCAAATGGTTGTTAAAATTCAATGGATAAGAAGTAAAATAGGAAAGCAAGTTGTTAAAAGTTTAATTTCTTAGCAAAATAAAAAAAGAAGAAAAGTGAGAGAGAGTAAAAAACTTTTCTAATTGACTTCAATATTTCCCTTACCAAATTTAAATTAGAGTATAAAAAAAAAAGAATAAAATATAATTAAATTTTCAATTCTAATGATTTTACCACTCCTTTTGGAAATTTACAAGATGCACATACACTATCCTATTCCGACATTTTATATGATTATCGCCGCTTACTTTCTTGGGAAGAAAAATTCAACAAGATCCGGCTCTCCGATTCGATTCCGCTTCTGCTTGGGGGGTTCACTTCTTTTGCCAGATACAAAAGTATTCTGTTTCCATTACATCTCAGGTGAATCCTTTGCTTCAAAAACGCTAATTTCTACCTTCTTTTTCTTCCCTGTTAGGTTGCCGAGGAAAGTTCAAGGAAAATTAGGTACAATCACTTTTTTGACGAGCAACATGGCCTTGAATTTAACAAATTTTCATTCCATATAAGCAATGTGCCAAAAACACTATAAATATGCTTTACGATTTTCAAGTTTCATCCCATTTTAACTGTGATGTCGTTACCTGCAATTTTTCTTTCTCCCTAAGTCTTGATTTCAATTTTCTTTAGAAATTTTCTAATCCTACTTTATTTGTCATTTTAAAAAGTACCACTGCCGCAATTTAAGTAATCGACTTTTAAGTTTAATCCCACCCTATAATTTGTGGCTAATCTCAACACTAGACAATAAATAATCAACCTGGTTACATAAATTTACACATTTTTAACTATGGAAAACATGTTCAATAAGTACAATACAACTATGCATCTTTCGAATATATAGTTATCAAATAAATGGATCATTGATAACTATTAAATAATTAAAATATCGTATAATAAAGGGCTTAAATAGGAGCAACTTTACAATTTTTTTTTTGAAAAATAAACTTCGCAATTCGAAAGCTTTCAATTGAAGGTTTAATTACCTTTTAGACCTTTCTTACAAAATTCAAAGGTCAATTTATTTCCGTTTCGGGCCAAAAAACCTAATGGCATGATTCATCATTGCATTCCTAGCATCACCACCCATGACAGGAACATGCTCAAGAATTAAAAAGAAATTTCATTTTGCCAGAGTTCTTCCATTCAATAATAATGACATTGATTTTGTAAGTTGTACAAAAATCGTAACAAGTAATATTTTAGAATGGAAGAGTATCGTTTTCATAGATTGTATACCAAGTTACAAAATTTATGTTTTAATCTATTATTATGTTAATCTATTATTATTTAAATGAAAATAAGGGGAATTATATTTAAGAATTAATTTTAATAAATAAAAGAGAATAAGAAGAAATCAAGCAAGGCAATTTTTGATTAAAAGAATCAAGGATTAAAAACTGCAAGGGATTTTGACTTCACTTAATTTTATCCAATTTATTTTATTAGTTCGTTAATCAATTTTAATTGTTCAAGTAGGGGAAACAACTCTAAAATCAGTAACAAGCTCTTTCGATGTCTTGTTAGCTATTTTAACCTGGTCTAATTACCTATCTTCCAATAGCACAATCAAACGTGAATTAAATCATTAAGTTTTATGGTTTGTTTTGTGAATTCATAACGGTTATTAACTTATGAAAACCCCCCATGAGTCAAACCATATAGCTTCCGCATCAAGAAATTATTCTCATGTAATTAGCCATCCCTTCTCCACAATTGAAATGCATACAATTTAAAAAGATCAAAAGGTCTTTATTTTTTGTTGTAATGGGTTTTTATAGGTATAATTTTTGCTAAACAAAGGAAAAGGATAAAAAGATGGACAAAAAGCACATAGAATGCATAATATCAAGATTTTCATTTATATCAAAACAAATTTTTATATGTAAAGGGAGATTGATCTTGAATGTTCTTTACTAGCTCAAAAATTAGAGATACTTTGGCAAGGTTTTTTTCATAATTTTTCATAATATTTTCATAATTTCTTCCTTGCTTTAATTCTCCAAACTTGAATTCTTGATTGATTGCTTCTTTTAGGGGGTGTTTCTCCTTGAGTTTTTTCTACTTTCTTCACTTGCTAGTATTAATGAAATTTGTCTCCCTTTTGTTGCTAAGTTTTGATAAAAATCAAATCCTTCAATTATACATTATTTCACTCAGGGTAGGAAATTAAGTTGGGTTAATGGCTAGGATTAATAAGGGTAAACAATAAAATTTGGATATAGGCTTCAAATTGGTTGCAAAGGTCATACTGTAACTTAGGTGGCCTGGGCTAAATATGAAGTTCAACAAAGAATGCCCAAAACATCTCTTACTAAATGTAAGCATTTAAAATTATGCCTCAAAGGGAATTCTAATTTGTTCTAGGAATGCCAAGGTTGAATAAATTTTGATTAAAACATACCTATATACCATAAAATTTGCAAAAATCAGTGTTTATCTTAAAAACAAATGGTTAAATCAAAGAATTATGTTTATTAAAAAAATTAAATTAAAGCTCAAACATACTAGACTAGAAAAACAACTAAATTTATCTAGACTAGAAAAACAACTAAATTTATCACATGTTACTAAATTATGATAATTTTCAAGCTTGCTCACAATTATTCCAACCATATTAAGCTAATAAAAAAGAACAAACAAAATAATAAAAATTAAAAATAAAATAAAATTTTAACTAAAATTTTTCTTCCCTTAACTTAATCTAGCACATTGTCCCCAATGTGTGCAAAAATAAGATACTTATCCAAACTTATCATATATTATCAAAACAAGTAATAAAAATAAAAAAGAGTTGAGAACACTTTACCACCATTGTATTGAAAAATACAATGAAATTCAAGGAAGCGAAGCGTATTAGATCCAAATGCTAAATTCTAAAAGTGAAAAGGAACTAAAGTAACATAAAAATAAATAAATAAATAAAAAAAATAAAAATTAATAGTGAAACAAAAAAAAAGTAATTATAATAATAATCATAAGTAATAGAAAAGAAAAATAGAAACCGAGGACGATTCAGCATGGCCTGGGGTGTTGTGTAGCATGGGGCTGTTGCCAGGGGGTGCTGTGTAGCACGGCCTAGGGGTGCTAGAGCCTGACTATGGGTGTATTTTTTTCTGGAGACAGCACGGGGGTGCTATGTAGCATGCCTTTGCCCATGTTGGAGCATGACTTTGGCACTTCCAATCAGTTTTCAAGCCTTTTTAATCATTCCTTGACCTGCAACATGAGTGTAAAACACCAAAATAAAAGAAAATAATGTTTTAAAGATGGGAAAACAAAATGAAAAATACAAATAATAATAAAATAAAATAAAATAAAATTGCAAAGGAAAAGAAAGGAAATAATGGGTTGCCTCCCATTAGCGTTTTGTTTAAAGTCTTTAGACTCAACTTTTGAAAAGTTTATCAAATAACGGCTTTCGCCCATTGTATGTATCATGTAATATCACACATGGGTCTTGGTTGAAAATGCCCTCAAGATTGGCTAGTTTAAGAAAATTTATGCTTGTCTTATCAACAATATCTCGCTTTGAATGATGAACTTGGGAAAAAACTGTACTAGACCATGGAGAACACAATTAATTGAAGGTGGTATCACTGGAAAGAAAGGATCTTTCGGTGGTGTATATATAAAAACCATTGATGAGCTTAAATCAATAGTCTCAATTATTTCTTCATCCACCAATATTGCTTGCTGCTTGTCTTCATTTAACCTCTCACCCAATGTCCCTTCCAACTGTACCTCACCTTTTTCATGGTCATTAATAATCATGTCTGGAAACAAGAAAGTGAGATTTAATCCATCTTAAGTGAGAAGATAAAGTGAGATTTAATCCATCTTCAAAGGAGTTGCATTCTTCACATGTAGGCTTTACTTCTTCTAAAGGTGTAATTTCCCATGAAGTTTCCTCATAATTTACCTTTCACTCATCATCTTGATATCCATTAGTTGCCATGGTTATCAATTCCTTTGCTTGTACCTCCAAATTCTTTATTGCCGCTTGTTTGATCTTAAAACTCTCGCGAGTTTCATTCATAACTTCCATGTGAGATTTATTAAGGGCAGCAATCAAATCCTCTAAATTCTTCGGCTTCTGTTCTTCATACTCAAATTTTGGAGGATATTGGTGATTCCAACCCTGCAGTCAAGGATCCCAACACCAATGGTAGTCAAAATCTGCCATATCATTTAACATGTAAAGTACATCTCCATAGCTACTTTTCGGAAGGTGAATACTGGTTGCTGAAAATCCATTATCTACCTAACTTCTTGTTTCTTCATCTAATCCACAGTAAAATATGTAAGTGAGATATTTATTTGTAAAATTACGATAACAAAATCTCTCCAACAATTCATTAAATCTTGCCCAAGCGGCATAAAATGGCTTTGAATGTTGTTGAATAAAACTTGCGACTACTTGTTGATGAAACATCTCAAAAATACTTCGTAAGGAAAATAATGAAAGTAAAATCAATAAAACAAAGAAAAAAACTACAAATAATAATAAACAAATATTTAAAATAATATAAACAAATATTTCAATTAACAAAAAAAATTAAAATAAAAAAATGTCTAAATTAATAATAGGTTAATTGGTATTGATATTGGTAATACCAATCCCCGGCAACGACGCCAAAAACTTGACAGTGATTTTCACAAGTGTACGAAATCATAACAAGTAATATAAAATGAGAAGAGTATCGTTTCCACAGAGATTGTATACCAAGTAGCAAAATTATGTTAACCTATTATTATTTAAACGACAATAAGGGAAATTATATTTAAGAACTAACTTTAATAAATAAAAGAGAATAAGATGAAATCAAGCAAGGCAATTTTTGATTAAAAGAATCAAGGATTAAAAACTACAAGAGATTTTTACTTCACTTAATTCTATCCAATTTATTTTATTAGTTCGTTAATCAATTTTAATTCTTCAAGTAGGGGAAACAATGTTAAAATCACTAACAAGCTCTCTCGATGTATTGTTAGCTATTTTAACCCGGTCTAATTACCTATCTTCCAATAGCGCAATCAAACATGAATTAAATTGTTAATTTTATGGTTTGTTTTGTGAATTCATAACCTAAGGTAATTAACTTATGAAAAGCCCCCATGAGTTAAACCATATAGCTTCTGCATCAGGTTATTATTTTCATGTAATTTATTACCTTTTTCGTATCAACAACCCTTACCCTTCTCCCGATAATGATTAATGAAATAAATCAATTTAGGGGAGAAACTCTACTTGGAAGCATTAAGTTCAATAATAAATTAAACCTTGAACAAAGAAAAACAAATCTAATATTATAAATTGGAAAAGAAATTAAGCTAAATCAAATCCCTAGTATGAGAGTTTAGTTCGACATTATGAGCCCTAGTATGAGAGTTTAGTTCGACATAGTAATTAAATAAAACTCAATTGAACTTGAAAACAATTCCATAATCAATGTGAATAATGAAAAGTAGAAACAAGATCAAGAGTTTAGAGATAAAAACTAGTCAACAAATAATGCGGATGGTTTCCTTCAATCTTGACACAAATCTTGAATGGTTGAAGTCTTAGAGAGAGAGAAAATAATAGAACAAAAGATGGTAGAACCCGATATCTCTACAATGAATCTGTTCCCTCTTTATATAGACCTTTTGGGAGAAAATCCGACTTCATTTAGGAAATAGTGTCTTCATTAAGTAAGAAATCTTTTGAAAATAGGAAACTGTTTAGTCTTTGGATTTCTTCTCAATTAGGACTCTCACATGTGCCTAAATAGGATTAGAACTTGATTTGTACGTCAGGAAAATATCTTAGGTGGCCCTATGCAAGTGGTAGGGACTGGCTGGTATTTTCGACTCAAAACAACACTTGATTTTTGGCACGGGCATGCTGTGAAGCACGGGGCCCTATGCAAGTGGTAGGGACTGGCTGGTATTTTCGACTCAAAACAACACTTGATTTTTGGCACGGGCATGCTGTGAAGCACGGGCTGGGCATGCCAGATAGCACCACTGGAGCGCGCTAGGCTTTGAGTCTCTACTTGATTTTCCTTGAATCCAGTATGGGCGTCCTGATATGCACGGGCAGGGCGTGCTAGAGCCTGAGTGTTTCGCCTTATTTTGCTCTTTTCTGTGCCAAAATCCTACAAATTTCCTTAAGATCAAACAAATTATGTTTCAAGGAAGCTTTGAATAAAAACATGAATAAAACTAAACAAAAACTAATAAAAGTAATTAAAACCACTAAAAAATCCTAATAAAACTATATTAAAATTACTCTAAAAATACACTTATCATTAACATCCAACAAAATGATGTAAGAGAACCAGATAAAACCTATCCATTGTAGCTACATTACTGTAGGATGCCTTCTTATAAACTCGTACTACCTTTAGTTTAATTTCGTAACTTTCTTAAAGAAACAACCAACTTTTTTATGATGACAATATGTAACTAAGATGAGCACCATTAGCTCATCAGACAAATAAGAAAAAAAAATATAAACCTAGAGAAGGTTGGTTTAGGATTCAATTGAAAATGGGAATGAATAGCAGCAATATATAAGGAGACTAAAGGATAGCAAAAGAAAATAACTAGGTTGTTGATTTTTTCTTCTTAAACTACTGCAGCTTTACTAGTCTTTGAGCCCATTCTCTATCTCTTGCAAGAGTAGCCATCTTATGCTCTACTCTTTTGATAAGTTTCTTCCTTTTAACTTCCTACATCTGAGCCTTCCTCTTCTTTGCCTCGGCCTAGTCAGTAAAAAATCTGAGACATTAGTTTCCCGTCCACAAAGGCGAAGGAAAATAAAATAGAAGAGGGAATTCAATAAACTTGGAAGGATGAGATTCTTATCGTATTCAACCAGCCACTTAATGCTCCATAGCAAATGTCACCAGGAATTAGTAACTAGTTATCATGAATGCTTATCATACAAAAAACTTGACAGAAAATCACATAATTCTGATAGAAGTCAAATATTGACAATAAAATACATCCACGAAATGTAGATTATGATATAAAAAGAAGCATAATATTGGTTAGACCTTGCAAAATCTTCATATTTCAAATATTGAATTCATATTACAGCCTAATCCTTTCCCTTATAACATCATATCATTAATAAGCTGCACCAACAAAGATAGCTATCTCATGTATGTTGCATAAACTCCATACAACATTTAACTAGATTTAAAGTTTATACTTATTAACAAAAATCCCACATCAAATATTTTCACTTGCAAAACAATCATTTCCTAGTGGTGACACCACTAACTTAAATAAAATTTCTCCTTTTTGTTGGGTTTAGTCATGCATTCTTATATGATTGGTGAATAGAACTCGCATAATTTATAAACTATGGACTGTTATTGTGACACCCAAAATCCGATTTCGTAAGACAGGACCTTAAGAGCCACATTAAGTTTAACAACAAAGTATTAAACTGCATGCTTAATACTTGACATTACAAAAACATCTCTTTTAGTTTTACAAAAATGACTTAGAAAAATTTTCAGAGAAATCTTATTGAAAATATGCAAGAGTTTCCCCTATATATTTAGTATCACAAAAACACCAAAAAAAAAAAAATATTTAAAACACTTCTATAATCTGTCCACACCAAACTACATTTTCAAATTTATTTTTTCAAAATCAACTCCACATTCCCAACCCATCATCGAACATATCTCAAAAAAACTCAACACAAAAAATAAGTCAACTCTTTTTAATTAAAAGCATTTAAGATATTCATTACATACCATAAAATATTCTGGTTCTAAAAATAAACTATTGTTCTAAATATTTAGTTCATAATATTTTGACTTAACAAAAATATTCTAGTGCCTTAATTATATTTACATGTTGCTAGATTTTCTAAAGACCGAAATAAAAGAGACAATTGAAAATTGACTATAGTGGAATAAGGGGCGTTTGAATAGTCCGATGCTGCTATGGATCACCTACCTCGAATCAGCAACCTGCGCGTGACAAGTCAACGCGATAAGCATAAAGTTTAGTGGTGCTTATTTCCCATTTATAGCAGGGAAATACACATAAGCAGTTATAATATCACATTATCATAAAACACAACATTAAATACACATAAGCAGTTATAATATCACATTATCATAAAACACAACATTTTATTATAATCAGGCAGCATAATCATGATATATCATATTTCAGACTTGTAATATAAATATTCATAGTCAGCATGCTTAATTAAATCCAACAATCATGCATCACTAAATTAGACATACTTAATTATGATATTACATAAATCAGCATATGTTCATAAGAACAACATATTTATTTATTTAATTAATTTATGAGACTATATTTTTAATTAGGCCTTTAGCATACTTAGAAGAATCACATAGCAGACATGGAATTCCATAATAAACATTTGGCTCGAAAGTCCATATAATATCATACGAGCAGTCAGTCGGAATCAAATGACCATATCCAGAAAATGCGGTTCATTAGCCCTTATAAGACACAACGTGTCACATATAGACAGTATTGTATTCCTATGACGTGTCATACCTCTATACAACTATTGATTCAACCAAGTAGACCAAGGCCGATAAAATAACCAAGGCGATAAAATATTTATGTAATTAATTCATTCTTCATAATTCTATACATTCAGTGTTTATAGATAAAGTCAGTTTCTCATAATTACACTGTTAGTATTTTATTACAAAAGTTCGAAAATTTATTACAGTTCGAAAAAATATTCTCTTTTATAAATTCTCTTTATTCATAAAAAATCATATTTTTCTCTACTAAATATTTCATCATAATTTCATATCCATAAATCATATATTAAACACATAATCATACTTATTTTCTTATAATCTGTACATAATTGCATAATCATATATTAATTTCACAAAGAATATTTTATTTCATATAATATTCTGTTGTGGTATCAAAAATTCATATCATCCAATTATATTCATAATCATAGCATATTATTACATAATCACCCATAATTCACTAATAGGCACAAATTCCAAGACTATGACATGATTCTCAAGGCACTAATATTAAACATGGTATATCACCACCTAATTAATCCATATTTTACTTATTTTCTAATAGGTATATCACCACCTAATTAATCCATATTTTACTTATTTTCTAATATTCTCCTAACGTGGACTTAAGTGGATCAATTAATTAATTAATTGATCTAAGAGGATTTTTAAACTCAATATTTCTTTAGCTTCCTAAACTGTACTAATTAGCTACCTAATTGATGTAGTAGTCATAAAATCCTATTATTTATATTACTCCTATTATATACCAATTAAGTACCTAATTAATCTAGATATCACCAATTAACTATTTATCCACTTAATTTAATTACTATTAACCAATTAATTTATTACTACTACTTAATTATCATTAATCGTAATTAATCATCATCTTAACTAGGGATCAATTACAATTTAGTCCTTAAGGCCCTTATTAATTATAAATGGGTCCCACTTGGAATAAATAGACTAATGATATATTAAATTATCCATAGTCCACAATAATCCTTTTTAATGGTCCAATTTATAATTATAGTCCTTAATTAGTCCAAATTGCCCTTCAGTCCATAATTAGTGAAAATTTACATTTTAGTCATTGGTTTAAGTCCTTAAAGTCTTCCTTTTGTCCAAATACTCCACAAGCTTAGGGAATTGACCTTTTAGTCCTTGGAATTTGTTCCAAATAGTCCTCATAAAATGTCAAAGATGCACATTAGTCCTTTCATGGTTTGGCCCACCATAGTTAGTGCACTAGACATACATTAAATCAAATCAACTTTTTATTAATCATCATTAAGCATCATATAATCAAGATTAAATATTTAATTTGATAAACTAAATTTAAAATCATAAAAATATGAAAAAGTCACACCAATTCACACCAAACTGCATACATAGCATCCTTAGCACTTATATTCAAGAAATATAACATTAAAACATAATTTTTTAAGCACTTATTTTAGAGGGACAACAGCTATATATCCTGTCCTAGTTTAAAATACATGAATAAATCATCAAATAAAGCATTTAAGGGATAAAAGTGAAAGCTTATACAAAGATCATGACATTTAATGGAAGAAAAACAAATTTACGCATACAAATCTCAAGAAATCATGTATAAACATCCTAAATATATCTAAATGAGAATAAAGCACTAACCTTGATATTTACTAACTCTCCACCCCCTCCTTTCCTTTTGATTTAGAAGATTCACCTCCTAAATCAAAGCAAAAGGAACATTTTTTTAAACATCTAAGCATGAATATAATTTTTTTAAGGCATTAACATAATATATATGAAATAAAATATATGAATCTAGCCTTAGTTTAAAAATAAAAAGAGAATAGAGAGAAAAGAAGTAGTAACATAAAATAAAATAGTAAATTTTTACCTTGAAGGCTTAGATTTTCTTGAAATAAATTATATTAGCTTGTAGGCCATGAGAAGAGGAATAACATATTCAAATATGGTGAGGAGAAGTTGAGTTTAGAGAGGGGATGTAACATCCCTTTCCGGTCCACTCGTGAACCCGAATGAACTAAGCCGAGACGCTACAATCTGGTTGAACCTATGTCCTGTCATGCTGATATCATCCCGTATGCTAAATATTATGTGATTCTGTTGCTTTATCCATCAATTGATAACTTGTAAAGGAACTTGCATAAAATTAATCTAACTGTTGCACCCATGACGCAACTCTTACTAATCTTTATGTATCTTAATTTAGAACATTCGGATTAAGGAAATTTTTGATTTTAATTTAAGTACTAATCTTAGGCTGAATGGATTTTAATTTAAGTACTTAATCTTAGGATGAATGAATCTACATATTGCAGGTATTCCAACAGCAATTTCTAATGTAGCCCTTAAAATCTGCCAAGGCAGCGCTGCAACATTGTTTTCACAAATTCTAGCATAAACTCTTTCTTCTTTAAGTCCAATTTGGGGTCATTCTAAGTTCTCATGGTTAGCAACACATTAGGGTACAAATATGTATTCCAGTCACCTCTCTGATAATATATTGGTAAAGTAGTCCTAGAATATTGAATAAAGTAGCAACTTCCCAGTCTGTCCCAGCCTGTTGGTTTCGCAACTTCCAGTCTGCCCAGCTGTTGGTTTCCAACCTACACAGTTTGTACCATTTTGGTCATATCTCTCAATTTATAAGGCCAATTTAGGTGATTCTAACTTCTATGGTTAGATAAAACATTAGAGTACAAATATTTCTTCTACCACCTCTTTGAAACATGTTGGTAAAATAGTCAAATATTGAATTAAATTAGCAACTTCCAGTCTGCCCAGCTGTTGGTTTCCAGCCTGCACAGTTTTTACCATTTTGGTCATATCTCTCAATTTATAAGGCCAATTTAGGTGATTCTAAATTCCATGGTTAGCTAAAAAAATAGGGTACAAATATGTCTTCTACCACCTAGCTGAAATATGTTGGTAAAGTAGTCAAATATTGAATTAAAATAGCAACTTCCAGTCTGCCCAGCTGTTGGTTTCTAGCCTACACAGTTTGTACCATTTTGGAACTTCTCAATTTTTATTGAGGACATTAGGTGATTCAAATTCTATGGTTAGCTAACACATTAGGGTAAAAATATGTCTTCTATGACATCTCTGAAATATGTTGGTAAAGTAGTCAAATATTGAGCTAAAGTAGCACCTTCCAGTTCGCCCAGATTTTGATTTCCAGCCTGCACAGTTTGTACTATTTTGGGCATATCTTTCAATTTATAAGTCCAATTTAGGTGATTCCAAGGCTCATAGACAGATAAAATGTAAAGGAACAAATAACTCTTGCATACCACTTCCTAATTCCATCAGTAAACAGGTTCAAATTCAGGATGAAGTTACTGGTCAGTTTTCCAACAAACCTGTTTCAGCATGAAATCAATATGATAATCCAATACCAATTCATTTATTCAATGCATTCCCATGCTTAATCAATCATTCTCAGACCTATTACTCAACTCATTCCACGCAACATATTCTTATCACTATTATCACACTACACATATTTTCTCATGCAAGAAATTGTTAAACTAAAAAAGAGATATTCAAACCTTTCAACCAACAAACTTTACCACCTTCTTCTTAGCTTCTTTTTTCTTCTCACTTTTTGAGCTCACCTCTCGTATACATACCATAAAACAATTCTTATTAATCATTTCAAAATCTCACTAAATATGGAATTCAAGAAATTCAACTTACTTGGGATTAGAGTTAATTGCTGAAAGATTGAATATCTAAGTTAGAAATCGGAGGAAGATGTTAGGAGAAGCATTGGAGAAGGTTTAAAGTGAAGGAAGAAGAAACCAAGAGAAGATGGAGGAAGTAAAAGTGGAATGGACCAACCCTTCCTATCATTTAACAATTTTCGCGGTAACATCCAAATATTATCTTCTCAGTATGTTAAAAAATTTATCAAATAGTACCTTAAATTTTCAATATTTTTACCATAAATTTTCAATATTTTACCATTTAATACCTAAACTTTATACTTTATTTCAATTAGGTCCTAATCCTTATACTTTTATTTCAATTGAGTCTGCATCTTTATGTTTCATTCAATTAAGTCCAATTCTTTTATTTATTTAATTTTTATGGCTCGAACTAGGTTCTGGTTCGTTCCGACTCGACTTGACTCGCTAAATGTAGCTACTCGATTTAGTAGGATGTCACAGGGGATTTAGGCATTAGAATATTTGGGTAAGGGTTAGTATTGTATGAGAGAAAGAAGAAAGAAAGAGAAAAGAAGAAAGGGAAAAGGGAAAAACGAAAAGAAAGAAAAACGAAAAAGTTGGCGTGTCGGGAGGAGTGAACTTGAGAGATGAGAATCTTTAACTTCATATGCTTGGAGCACATTCTATAATAAAGACAAAATAAGCTAAATACTAAATACAAACTACTTTCCATGCCACTACAAGACAAATCCAACTCATTTTATTTCTCATTTTTCTACAATGCCACATAAGCATCTTATCTAAATAAAATCTCTACATCACCTTTTCTATCCTATTGCAATCTCATCAACCAATAGAAAAGGAAAGTTTATAGTGCACCACAAAGCATGTGATTGATGAGATTGCAATCACATGCTTTGTGGTGCACTATAAACTTTCCTTTTCTATTGGTTGATGAGATTGCAATAGGATAGAAAAGGTGATGGAGAGATTTTATTTAGATAAGATGCTTATGTAGATAAGAATGCTTATGTGGCATTGTAGAAATGAGAAATTAAAATGAGTTGGATTTGTCTTGTAGTGGAATGGAAATGTTAGTTTGTATTTAGCGCTTATTTTGTCTTTATTATAGAATGTTTGGAATTGTTTTTTTTTTCTCTCTTTTAATTTAAGGCTAGAACCTATATATATCACATGAAGTTGCATAAATAATTAATTGAACATACTAATATTACATTGTGTTTTCAAGAACAACAGTCTCCACGACAAACTATATAATTATCAAAAATAATAATTAATTGACATACTAATATTACATTGTGTTTTCAGAACACAGTCTCACGACACTATAAATTATCAAAATGCCCTTATGACACTGTAATTTATCCAAATCATTATAAATCATCCAAAATCATAATTAAACATACTTAATGCATAATTAGACTCTAAGAATAATTTAATGCATGCTTATGACATGTTATGAAAAATGTGGATGTGACAGTTATCAGTGCAAGAGATAAAGGGGGTAAGGAGGGTCATTTTATTCACTATTTTGAGAACTATACCAGTCACTGAACAGGTAAAGGCAAGGGTCACCGAATCGGAGGGTTTGACCGACTTTAGTATGATTCAACCGGATTTTTTATATAATATTTATAAATATATTTAATGAATACGATAAAAATATAGGAATTAATATTTTTAAAAAAAGAAAAAAGAATGATTAAATTTAATAGTAAACAAAAAATTTAATAAATTACCATAAAATATAATATTGTCACTACAAGTCCATTTTACTGAAGATAAATGTTTAATTAATATCATAAAAAGATGCATTATGAATAGGCATATAATAGAAAACATAAAAATTATTTTATTTAGAAAATAAAATGAGAATTTGAAACAATTAAGAAAAGTACGCTAAATTATATGAAAATGAAGGTGTGATAAAATATCCTACAAAATGATTTTCAGAAAACATACAAGTTTTGGGACAAAATAAAACAGGTTCCAAACTCTAAGCAGGGATTCAATGTTGTTTCCTAATACACCACAATCAAATATGTACAACACAACAAGCGTAATGATGACTAGTGTAGATTTATATGATAAGTCTACAACACTACAATATCTAATCAGTCAGTCAGACATCACAAAGCTTTCAATTTATTTGTTGAGGCCATTAAATGCATTAAGATAAAGAACCGTAATCACCAACCTGGTTCATTACTTTTTGTATGGTTTTTAGTGGTTCTCATGAGCTCTTATCTGGTTTCTTTTAGCCTTTGTTGTAAATAGTCAACCTGGATCGCATCATAGTCCGATTCCTGGTTGAACTTGTCAGTCTGTTCCTCAAAACCATGATTTTTTCATACTTATGCCTCTTTTTATATGTTTAGGAGAAACGGTTTTCAAAAATTGAAACTAAAATGGAATGAACTCTACAATTATGCAAAGGCTCACCCTCAATTTGTAAAAGCTCATAGAAAATTTTTCATGAATTTTGATACTTTTTTCCAATTTGCATCGAAACTCTAAAATTTAGCAAATCAATATAAGAACTTTAACGTTTGTGTCACTAACTGAGCATCCCTTCATATTGAAATTATTTAACAGCCATAACAAAAATCCACATGAATTTTCTTATACAAGGTGTACAGCTCAACATTAAAAAGATCATTAGGTGACTAGTTGACTCTAATAAGACATTCCTGCATCTTTATTACAAAAGAAATTATCACCTGAGATTTATTTTATTCTAATCAGATTTTCACATGCCTATTTTATACACAAGGTGATTGAGAAGTCAGCATTAAATAGTTTGAATATACCAATTCCTCAATCCATTATAAAAATTGATAGATATGTTTAATTTCCAATATTAAATTAATGAGCTTTAAACTTCTCAATATAATTGAAAAAAAAAAGCATTAAATCCACCCGAGGATGTCGGATTTTTCCCAAAAAGGAAAGAATCGAGTCGAACGGGCTTAGTTCGTTTTATTAAGTAAATCAATTTTCTTTATTAACCCATTCGTTTACCCTCGAAAAATGGTTCTCTTAGTTTGGTAAGAGTTCTATTAACTTTGGAGTCGCTAACCTTATTAGAGAAAATTCTCGAATTAGTCGATTCCAACTCGGTTTTAAAGAAGAGATAGAGTCCGGGAGTTAGGTGCGATAATGGAAAGGTGTTAGGCATCCATATCGCCCGATTAAACTGGCCTCCTCATTGTCCAATAGTTCACAATAATTAATGATGTGATTAACTGTGATTGAGATGAAAAAAACCTTTTTATGGATTTTTGTAAAACATGTCATCCAAGCATATTTTTGCATCTAGCAATTCAACACACAAAGAAAGGGAAGGAGAAAAGAATTACAAATCGTCCCTTCTATACAATCTACCCTTAAACCCTCCAAATGTCCCAACCCATAATTATTAAAACCATGAAATCATTAGCAATTCAACACACAAATAATTATTCAAAGCATAACCCTTTAACAAACATTAGATGGATCCATCCATGTGGAATATATAGCATGAGATTGCATTCTCATATATGCTTTGTGTGCCTTCGTATGAGTCAACAACGGTCGTGGCCTACTATCCGAATCGTGCATCTTGGCAACATGGCTTTATTAGTCTGCTCTATACTTAAACTCACTTCAGAGGAGGCTTGATTATCCAGAGATTCTTATCTTGTTTTATTTCCACTTGGAAGGGTGGTATTGTTAACGCTAATGGCTTACGTGCTTATACTGATATCGACTAGATGCGAGTGCCACAGCTGCACTGACTGTTTATTTCGTGATAGGTCTAGATAGTTGCCTTATTTCTCTGCTCTTCAATTTTATGTACTAATCAACAGATTAATAGTACTTCAATAAATGGTGCCCAAAATGTTATGCATAATGATTTTACTTGAAAGGTTTAAAATTTTTCCTTTTATTCCATATCAACAATGTAAATTCAATCATTTTCATAATGACAAAACTTAACACATCAGGCTTTAAATTTAATACGAACACAAAAGTTGAATTTAATTAATTGGGCTTTGTCATAGACATTTTGTCTTAAACATAAAATTTCTTCAACCTGCCTAGGTTGATAAATTTTTCTAAGCTCATTGCCTTTGAGACCTGATAGCTTCATTGCACCTTTTTGAGAGCATTTTCTAGATCATGAATGGGCCTTCCCAGTTAGACTTGAATTTTTCCCTTGAGTCATGAATTTTCGGCTTCGTAATCATTTGTTTTAAGACTAAACCTCCTACTCTCAATAGCTTCGGGATGACTTTCTTATTGAAGTGTGTAGCCATTCTCCTTTTGTATAACTGATCCATAAATCTGATGTTAAGCCTCTTTCCATCTAGGAGAGCTAATTCTTGATAATGGTTTTTAACCCATTGACATTCTGAAATTTTGGATTCCATCATTATACGCAAGGACTGCACTTCTATTTTAGTCAGTGGCACAGTTTCCATTCCGTAAATTAAAGAATTAGGAGCTACCCCATTCATAGACTCGGCGATGGTCTTGTAACCTATAAGACATATTGCAAATGTACGACCAAACGCGACGATTCTCAGCCATTTTCCTCAAAACCTTTTTCTTTCTTCTTTTCTCTTGTTTGTAACGCTCTAACTTTTGCTTAAGCTGCCCTTACGGGTTTTCGATTGAATAAGCTTTTTTTTTTCTTTTTCTTTATTTCTCTTTTTCTTCTTTTTCTTTTTTCTTTTTTCTTCTTCTTTTTTTTCTCTTTTCTTTTTTCTTTCTTTTTTCTTTCTGTTTTCTTCTTTTTTTACGATATTCTCATTTACAGCTTCCACTCCCCATTTTCTCATAGATGATATGGTGATGACTAATAATGCTCAATTCTATATTTTGCTAACAGTGTCTTTACTTCCGCTTGGAACTAAACTCCATTATCTGTCACTATATGATGGGGGATCTCATATCTGCAAAGAAGAGTCTTTTCAACGGATTTGGCCATTTGCTTGGCGTTGATATTTGTGAAGGATTCTGCCTCAACCCATCTTTGAAAAATAATCTATTACCACAACTGTGAATTCATGTCCATTGGAACTCGGTGGTGTGACTTTACTAATAATGTCTATTCCCCAATCTACAAAAGGCCATGGCGAAATAGAAGGATGTGATTCTGATGGTGAAATGTGACTCAAGTATCCATGAATCTGTTGCTCGAAGTTTCTTTTCACAAAAGAAATATAATCTCTTCCTATTATCAACCAGAAGAACCTTTATCTAAGAACCTTCTTTGCTAAAGCTTTTTCGCTCATGTGGACACCACAAACTTCTGCGTGGAATTGTTCCATTATTTTCTCAGCTTCCTTTATTAATAAACCTCTCACCAATACATCGTTTGACATTCTCTTGTACTTGATTGTCTAAGACTGTGAACTGCAATGTTAAACATTATAAGGCTCGTTTGTCATCTTTAGTAGCTGATTTGAGATAAATTATTTTGGTCGTCTACTGCAAAATATCATAAAACCATGGCTGATCATCTTTTGGTGATGCTACATTCTGACCAATCCATTATTCTTGGGAACTGGAATAAAGTTAGCAAACCAATCAAGGTAGTGAACTACTTTTAGAAATCCAGCTTCAGTTTGCTTGGCTGCTCCCTTTTCAATCTATTCGGTCCATTTCAGTCTCAATCTTCTTCCCCTTCTGTTTCACTAGTTGGGACATAGGATATAGTGGAATGGTGTGCTTGGCTATAGATCTATCAATACCCGGTGAATCCTTGTAACTCCATGCGAAAGCTTCTCTGTTTTTTTTTTACCTATGAGCAGGTTTTGAAGTTTTCATGTTTAAGTCCTGCGTAAGGTTTTGGCCCAGTCAACAAAATCTATTTTGTGTTAATATTAAATTCAAGCATGCGTGATGAGTTTATGTCAAAAATGCGCATGATCTTATCTAATATGATGAATGGAACCATCAAGAAAGAAGTCAAACAAGTAAGCAAAATTAAAATGCATTTTATTGAATAATCGAGAAAATTATTTACAGTCGGCATCAAATGTAGAAATATCAGGAAAAGGGGGATTCGTCCTCCTCGAAGTCCTCTTTTTTTGAAGATCCTATTGCCAAACTAAAGTGCAAAATTGATGATGACCTCCTCAATGCTTTCTTTGTATTCGACTTCTTCATTAGGGGTGACCTTCTCTCACTTGGCTCCTTTCAGCACCTTGGGATTTTTTCTTTTCTTCTTTTTTTTTTGTTTTCTTTTTTTTCTTTTGGCTTTTCTCTTTTCTTTCTTTTTCTCCTCTCTTTTGCCTTGGCCATAACCAACAAGAATTTTGAGCTTCGAGGGTTTTGACTTCTTGTGCGAAGGTCTGATGGCTGCAAGGTTAGATATGATGCATGTATGCATGAATGCATGATAATTCACACGAAATGCGATTACGCAACACAACATTGTGAAATGCAACTAATGTTATATTCTGCCATGAATCAGTCGTGACTGTTCAAAATGAAGATTGGTGATGCGAAACCTGTAGGAAATGGATTACTAGCACCCCTAATCGGATGGATCGGATCAAAGATCAAGATGAAGTTCGCCTCTATGGCACCCCTCGCTTATAAGGAAACAAGAACACCAATAATTGAGAAGTAAGAATTAGATAAACGCCATAAACAAGTTGATAAGTCTATCTAGAATTCTTGATGCAATTAGAGGAAGCAATCTCTCACTATCACTCTAAGCAAAGAAAATAAGCAAAGCTTGAAATTTCTGTAAACACCAATAATTTGAGAAGTAAGAATTAAGATAAATCGCCATAAACAAAAGTCTATCTAGAATTCTTGATGCAATTAGAGGAAGCAATCTCTCACTATCACTCTAAGCAAGGAAAATAAGCAAAGCTTGAAATTTCTGTAATTCAATTTGATCAAAATTGTTTGTTTACAAAGAAGATGAGAATATTTATACTAAAACCTAAACATAATGGGCTAACTTTATGAAATAGACCCATTAACAAAAGGCCCATACAAAAATAACAGAGAGGCTAAGCCAAATAAAGCATAAAATGATAAAAAAAACACATCCAAGTCAGTGTCTAGCACGCCCTGGGCGTGCTACCTAGCACCCCCGTGCTACAAGAGGCAGACTCTAGCACCCCCAGGGTGTGCTATTCAGCACGGGCGTGCGACACCATAAGCACATGCCTCCAAAAGTGATCTTATTTTAAACAGTGGTGACAAAATATTTTTGATGCGATGCCGATAAATTGGTCTTTATAAAACATTTTTGAGTCGCCACCCATTTTTTCAGCAATGGGACCGTATCCAATTTTATGAAAAGTGACTCCATTTTAAACCCAATTTTATTTAAGGCCAAATTATTAAAAGACTGGTCAGTCGCACCAAGGCGATTCTGGGTAAGGGAATTGGGTATGTCGGCCCGTTGGAAGCCGACGCACGGGAAAAATCGGCCTCTTTTAACCTTACAATTTCTAATTCATTTTAGTTAGAAAAGCCAAATTATTTATTTATTTAAACCCAACCCAAATGAATTGACAATTGTAAATTGGAACCGAGTCTCTTATATGGAAAATTATTTAATCGTCCATCAAATCCAATTATCACATTTATAATCTTCAAACCAAAGCGATTAAATCAAATTTAAATAAAAGACCCCGCTCTTGCCTTATGTTCAAGGTGGGCAACAACCGAAACCTAAAAGACATTCTTTACCGATTCAAAATTAAACTCCTAAAAAAAAACCTTTGAAAACCAAAAATCATGCTAATCATTATTTCATAAATCACATTTTATTTTTTTAATTTAATCCTAAACATGCAAATTACTAACAAATCCATAAATTTAATTTCATTTTTCATTCAACCTAAAATTGCAGAATTCATACAAATAAATGCGCAAAATTATATTTTAGTACTCTAAACTTAATTAAATTGCAATCTGTTGATAATTGGACATCTTCGGATTTAGTAGAGAAATTAAACTTTATTTTGTGCAAAATTTATTATATTTTTTTAAAAAATGAAAATTATTTTTGGAACCATAGAACAGTTGCGCCACGGATCTTCTAGTTCCATGACGGATCTAATAGTTTCGTGATGGAACTGTCCTTGGAACTCCAGATCCATTAGAAACTTATTTTATATCCACAATCTGGAAAATAGAACACTGGGTATAGAAATGAAATTTTGGATATGAACAGATCTGCCACGCATCATCCAGATCCGTTGGTTGCGTGACGCAACTGTTTACTGGGTATAGGAATAAAATTTTTGGATATGAACAGTTCCGTCACGCAACTTCTAGATCCATTACGGATCCATTGGTTGCGTGACGCAACTACTCTGGCCCAAGCTCATTTTTCAAATGGTTTGTTTAGATCATTTTTTTTATCCAAATATGTTTTAAGACAACAAGACAACCTCAAATGACCAAAAGATGAACAGAATACAGTCTTAAAGAAGTTTAAACTACTAAACCACAAAATAAAAAAAAAGTACAAAGAAAGGTTAAAGGAGTTACCTAATCCTCAGATTGAGGATTGTAAATGGCTTTAACGCCTTAACAAATGAGAGTTAAGGCTCTCCCGAAGCTTGTCACAAAGGATCCAATACTTATATTTTCTCTCCTTGATTTTTTCTTTCTTATGATTTTTGTTTTATCTAGATTATATCTAATGGCAATTTTTTCTTCAAATGAACTCAGAAGGAATAATCTAGAGAGAAAAAGTCTCTGGAGAAAAATGTAGCCAAAAGTGTGTTTTTCAAACGCCCTAAAAACCAACCCCTTCAAATGAGAGAAAAAGATGAATTTATAGAAGTAAGGCAGCAGAGGATAGCTGCGTCACGCGGCTTACGGCTACGTGACGGATCATATTGTGATGCAGCTTCCTTTTTGGACCACAGCCACGTGTCGCGTGTCGCTCAGACAGAATAAAAAAAAAAGCCGTTATGTCGTCATTTTTGGTGACGTCATACAAATCTGAGCTGCGTGACGCAGGTGACAGTGCCGTCACGCATCTGCTAGCTGCGTGCGCAGCTCTGACGCAATCAGAAACTTAAAATCTGTTTAATTTAAATCCTTGGATTAAAAGACTTTTAGATAGTATTAACCTTTCATTCCGTATCCTCATCGGATCAGGCTGGGGCATAAAGACACGCATCCAAAGCTCAGTCTGATCGGCTTTGTTGGCTCCAGTCGGATCTGTAATCATCTCCAAAGCTCGGTCTGATTGGCTTTGAAGACACCTCCACCTCCTGAGCTCGGTCTGATTGGCTTGAAGGATTTTGGGTTGAATTGACTCTTGATCAGGTTCGTAATACATCATCACTAATCAGGAAAAGGATCCAAACAGCAAAGCTCAGTCTGATCGGCTTTGTTGTTCAGCTCCTCAGCTCAGTCTGATTGGCTTTAGAGGGTTTGGTTGAGTTGGCTCCTGATCAGCTTTGTAATACACCATCACTAATCAGTAAAAGGATCCAAACAACAAAGCTCAGTCTGATCGGCTTTGTTGTTCACCTCCTCAGATCAGTCTGATCGGCTTTAGAGGGTTTGTTGGGACCGAACGGCTTCGAGAAACCATCACTGGTTGGCCTGAAAATATTTTTAAAAGAGCAATTTCTGTGTACAAACAGATCTCGCCTTTGTTAAATGTTGGAGCGTCACATGCCCCCATGCATTAATAATCATAAACCTTGAAATTTGAAATTTTGCATCAGGATAAAAGATTTTATTTTTGCCCCCAGTTTGGTGGAATTCCGATCCCCGAGACCAAAAAAAATTATTTCTTTAAAGCAAACCTTGAAAATCTTATTTTTATTATTTTTTATTTATTTATTTATTTATTTTTTATTCGTTGCAAAAATTTTAGCAAAAAATTTTGTTATTTTTATTTATTTATTTATTTATTATTATTTTTTTATTGCAAAAATTTTAATAAATTTTCCTAGTCCTAAATTTTCATGTATACTCTTCCTGATGCGGTGTTGAAAGAAAACTTACCTGAGGGTATTTTGGTGAATTTGATGATTTTGCCCCTTGTGTGGCGAGTATATGGAATTATTGAAGTGGACGAGCCACACACCAACCCCATTAACCCTTTTTCTTTATAAATAACCTTTTACTTTTCATTCTTATTCACTTTTACTTTCAAACTTCAACTTAAGCAAAAACTCTCTGAACTCTAGCTAGTATGGCCCAAGTTCCCGAGATGGAGACCCTGGGTGTGATCCCGGATATCCCTGTCTTCGACGACGATCGGATTCCCGTGAGTCGCAATGCCCTTACCTCCGGTACGCGGTCTCTTCAGTTTCTTCCGGCACCGGGCTCTGATTTTCTAGTCCGATACGATACTGACGCGATGCGCGGTTTCCAGAGTGAGGTAAGTGTCTCTTTCTTCTTCTTTTTTTTTTGATGATTTGATCTTGAAAATGTCGTTATTGATCTTGATTTTACTTGCAATTGTTCCCTTTGATTATGCCATGATGAATCGTGCTTGAATTTCTTGCTTTCTGTTTTATTTTGGGTGATTTTTTGAATGAATAGTCGTGTTCTCTGGTCTGTCTGTTCGTCGACAGTTGCGTCACGCAGGAGAGAGTTGCGTGACACGGCTGTTCTTTTCTGAACAGTTGCATGACGCGTCTGTTCAAAGCTGCGTGACCCCTCTAGTTCTGAACTTTGATTTTGATCCTTTTGTGCATCTTGATACCTTATGTGTTGTCTGGGAATGTTATGCCATGTTGAATCCGACTTATTTAAACCCTGTAAATTCATAGAAAAACATAGGAATAGGTAGAATAGGGTTAGCTTTTCCCCCTACCTTTTGACAGATGCATCACGTAACTATTCTTTGGAAGAACAGTTCCGTGACGTAGCCGTGAGCTAGGCGACGCGGCTCCTTGATAAGCTGCGTGACGCAGCACTATAGTTGCATGACGCATCTATAGTTGCGTGACGCAAGTCTATCTGACCAAAATGATTTATTTCTTGCAATTAAAAACAAATAACTGTTAGCTCAACCCTTTATTTAAATAAATCTCTTACATAGGTAAATAACTGTTAGCTCAACCCTTTATTTAAATAAATCTCTTACATAGGTCGATCTGAGTAAGGCTCGAGCTGGCGGGTCTTCTACTGATGCCTCTGCCTTCTGGGAATTATTGGACCCTCCGATGCGGTCGAGAGTTATCGCCGCTGGATTTGGTGATTATGCATCGGGTCTCCGTCGGACTCAGCCCCGGTTCCCGCCTGCCATGCACTATGCATTGATGGAGCGGTGGAAAGACTGCACGCACTCCTTTATTTTCAGCTTTGGAGAGATGACGTTGACCCCAGCCGATTTCACCGCCATCACCGGACTTGGGTTTGATGGTGATGCTGTTCCGTTGGACTCCCAGTACCAGGCGGCTACTTTGGGAGCTGAGCTTGTTGCTACCCTGCTTGGAGTTACTACATGCACCAGATACAACTCGTAGGGCTACGTCTCTTATAAGGTTATTTATAAGTTTTGGGCTGAGCAGATCCGCGCGAGACTAGCAGCTTGGAGGGAGCTACCTGCGGATGTTAGGCCTGCAGCCCCTGCTTACACCAGAGAGGAGAGGGACCAAGCAGCGAGGTCCTTCATTTTTTACATCATATCTTCTTAGCTCCTCTGCACCTCCCAGAATAAGGGAGGATCCTGCTGTTTTGGCTTGCCTGCAGGATTTGAGGCCTCGTCGAGCTTATTGACATTGCCGGCTTTCTCTTGTAATTGGCTCATCTCTACCACGGATCTCTACCACGGTCTGGATGTATGGACCAGGGGTAGTGGTGAGTCCAACTGGTAGTTCCTCCGCCCACTCGAGGTAAGATACCTATCCTTCTGAATTTTCTTCCTTTATTTATCAATCACCCAAATTTACACTAAACTTTTTGAAACTTGTCGCAGGTATGGGCGTATGAGTATCGGATCCACCCTGGGGGTCCTGAGAGTGATACCCTTGCTAAAGCTTGGCGGATTCCTCGATATCTGGTTCACCCCCATCATACTAATATCATTTCAGAGGATCCGTACCACTGGAGGCGCTACCTTAATGACAGGGCCTTGGCTGATGTAAGTATAAAGAATCTTCTAAGTGTTATCTCCCCTCTTATTTTTACTGCTTATTTGGCTGATTTTTCTATTTTGCAGTTCTTTCTGACTCCATGGGAGGGAGATGCTTGGACAGCCTATGCCCTTCGAGTCTGAGCGGAGGCCCTTACCCGGTCCAGAGTCTTACTTCAGGCCGAGTCCAGGAGTCTTACTTCCCGGTCCAGAGTCTTACTTCAGGGCTACTGGCTGGACCGGTACTATCTGGGAGAGAGGGTCTTCGAGATCCGTACCACCACAGCCCAGAGGTGAGTGCCTGTTGCTCCCCCTCGCCACATGTGCACCTTGGAGGGGATGACTCCAGAGGATAGGTTGTTGGAGTATGGTGGCTTCCCAGCCGATGATTTTCTGGAGCCTGGCGATTATGCCTCCTATCTCTCCACCCAGCTGAGGACCAGACTTCCAGATGTCCGAGAGTACTCTCAGATAACTCTTTTGTCCTCATCATTAATTATCCCAACACTTTGACCGAGTAATTAACTGGGTTTCTCTGACTTGTTGTAGGATAAGAAGAGGCATTGGACTCCTACTTTCTATGGGGCGCAGGCTGAGACTGATGCTCCTGCCAGGCCTACGGGTGTCGTGCTAGGTGATATCCCCTTCCCTCCGGGCATGGAGGTTACCTTGGATCCTACTCTGGGGCTTGGACTGACCCTTGCTATTCCTGCCTGCTGATTCTTCGGCAGGTCTCCGCCACAGCTTTACAGCTCGGATCCGTCAAGGGAATGCCACACATGTAAGTATAAAAATATGAATTTACTAAGTTAGAACATACTTTACCTGGAGGATTCTCATTGAGGTGCCTTTCTTCACTTGCAGGTGCCTTGCTCAGAGGTGCCTGCTCAGAGGTATCAGGAGCTATATCGAGGTTCTGCTTTGCCCGAACCTATATTGCCAGACTGTACCCGGAGCACCACGAGATGGTATGGTTCTTTTATTCTTTGCTTTTTGCTTTCTTACTTTGTGTACTTCTCTTACCCTTCTTCCCTTTTTTATTTCCCAAGAGTTAGAGATTAGTAAGCTACGGAGACATCAGACCCGCCAGGTGGCTGCTATTTCTCGTCTCCAAATGGAGAATGACAGACTCCGCACCAGACTGGAGGTTGAGGGGATTCCCTTAGACTTCTCAGATGAAGAGGAGGATGATGATGATTTTCGTCTGACGATGCTCCGCCCACCTCCCCACCTCTGTTCAGGTAGGCGGTTATACAGGCGGCAGCGGGTCCCAGTCGGAGGCGATGTTAGCCGGTCCTCTCCATTTTTAATTACATTTTTGTGACATTTTGTAGCTCCTCGGAGCACATTTTCTTGAGCACATTACAGTATTATTTACATTTCTTTTGGTTTCTGCACATTTATTTTATTTGTACTTGGGCCCATTAACCCTTTTTCTTTATTTATGATATATATATTTTTTGAGACTTTGCTTTATTCCTGCATAAAGAAAACAAAACCACAGAAACAGAAAGGAGGCATCCACTCACTTGCAAGAATTGTCCACCTTGTTAACGCGGGCATAAATGCCCATCTACATTATTCCAAAATTGACAAAAGACAATAAAATGAAAGCTAGAATTGACACAAAATGTGAGTTACCGCTTTATTCGGATGCCAATTGCCGATCTGTTGTATCTCCGGATGCTTCCACCGCTACTTTTTCCTATTTGATTTCCTTGTAATGGCGAATCCGCACCCTATCACCACCGAAAGCAGATGCTAGCCAGCTGGTGATGAGCATCATTTTCAACCCAGTAAGGCCTTTCCCCTCCATTCCCTCATCATTCCACCGCATTTGAAACAAACTGTTTTAACAACCCTTTTCTTCCATGACTTTCAGAAATCAAGTCTCATCTTTTGTTCAATCACTTCAAGTCTCATCTTTTGTTCAATCACTTCCTGATAACCTATGGGGGATCCACCCCCTGAATCAACTAGCCTGGCTGAAATACTTCAAAGACTTGAAGCCTGGCCATGGTTTCTTGTCCTGGCTCTCAAGGCACTTCAACCCCAATACTATGGTTTTTTGATTTGATGATTTTGAAGTGACGCCGACCTACGAGGAGATGTGCGCCATAATGGATCACCACCCTGAACAAGATGAAACTCCAACTTTATCCCAGGCCCGAGATATGATCTAACCGAAGTTGCTGTTCTATGTTCGGTTTACCTTCCTGGTGGAATAGATCCGGACCAACGGACCAAGGCCTTCCCTTAGAGCCTTTCCTGAATAGGGTTCTGTCCATGGATGCGAACCCCTCTTGGGTTTGGGCTTGTTGTTTCCTGTTGTTAAACATGTATGCTATGAAAAATCGCCAACCTGAAATTGGAGATTTTCAACTACTGACCGTCGTCCGAGACATGCAGGTGTATCATCACACCGTCTTTATGATGATCATGGGAGAGACCATGTGCCGGGTTAGGGACATTGCCCTTCAGGTCACCAACTTCAACGTTCACCATCAGGGTTGCCCGATGTTACTGCAAGCCTGGGCTTTAGATAAACTGAGCATGATTCCTCCAGTCCTAGCTCGCTCAATCCCAACTTATGGTCTTTGACGCGGAACCCAATGAAAATAAATTTCATGAACTCTATGACAAGTTTTGGAAGAGATCCAAGATCAAACTAAACCCCTCTCTTTCATGAACTCTATGACAAGTTTTGGAAGAGATCCAAAGATCAAAACTAAACCCCTTCTCCTATGGCACCCAAAGCTTAAAAGGAAGCAAGAACACCAATAATAGAGAAAAAAAGAATAAGATTAAACGCCCATAATTAGATTTTGATAAGTTTACCTTGATTCTTGATTGCCAATTAGAAGAATGCAATCTCACACTCTCTTAAAAAACATGAACACGCCAAAGGCATGGAAGACACGCCAAAGCATGAAGAAATAGTCTTTTAATTCATTGAATAATTGTTGAATAATTACAAAATAACAAGCTATTTATACTAATCTAAGAGGTCCAGATCCTTAAAGGATTCAGAGTTAGCTAAGGAGTAGGATTTAGCAAATCTAAACCAACTAAGGATAAGACTAATAAAATCATAACAACTTAACGATTTGGATATCTAATCCAAATCTACTAAAGATTGACTAAATCTAAACAAAATAAGGCTAATTAATCATGGGGGGTCGAAATATTGGAGGCCCAACCCATTAACAAAGCAAAAACTCAAAATAAGCTAACTAACTTAATGAGAGGCAGGGACAAGCACGGCCTGGGTTGCACCGGATCCAGGGCGTGGCCAAGGCGCCGGGCGTGCGCTCATTGTATGAGTGTTCCTCGCGAGAGGCATGAGAAGTGCCACGGCCTGGGGCGTTGCTGGATTGGCACGGGTGGTGGGCGCATGTTTGGTGTTGTTTTGTTCCCTCGCCGAGAGGCAGGAGAAGTGCCACGTTTGGGGCGTGCTAAATTCGGCACTGGCCGGCGCGGCGGCATGCATTCGAGTTCTCCCTTGCGAGAGGCAGTAGAGTTCACGGTCTCGTCGCACCGTCTTCATGATGATCATAGGAGAGACCATGTGCTGGGTTAGGGACATTGCCCTTCAGGTCACCAACTTCAACGTTCACCATCGGGGTTCCCCGATGTTACTACAAGCCTGGACTTTAGATAAACTGAGCATGATTCCTCCAGTCCCAGCTAGTTCAATCCCAACTTATGGTCCTGCCAATTTTCGCACCCGTTCTCGAGGACACTTTGATTTTGGAGATAACCCCATTGATACGAATTTGCCATCACTCATCCATGGAACTCAAGGGAGCAAGGAGAACAACATGAAAAATCCATCAGTGCTACCTAGTGGATCAATTACAAGAAGGCCTTTACTTTTCCAGACAAAGATGGCCTACTTTCCAGACAAAGTCAACCGCTAGTATAGTGGCGTTTAGTGCATTCCCAGAGTCCATAACTTTGAAAGCGGTCCCATGACGCAGAGTCTGTTGACCAACCTAGCTGATCGTTGGCAGAATCGGACACCTGGTACATGGGTCAGGAGGTGATGCATGACACCGTGACGCCCGAGTATGCTGATTGGTTTTATTCCCAGTGATGAAACTGGGTCTTGGAGGGGTCGGTGTTTGATGATCCAATCACTGTGATGACTGCTGCTGCTGCTTTTCTTTTTATTCAATTTCCTGTGTTTCGGAGGGCTATGAACTCCTAATCATTGTATCCTTTTTCTTTTTCTTTTAAATAATTTCCATCGGTTCTCTTCTTCATTGATTTCCTGTTTTCTGCACTTAAAAGACAGCAAAAAGACCAAACAAACAAATCTTTTCTTTTTCGAAATTATTTTGCTGCGATTAGCATTTGGGACTCCATTAGCATTTGGGACTCCTGCCCTTGGATTAAGAAATAAAAGCACATTAAAGTGGATTATTTAACTAAGGACGGAAACTTACATTTTTTTTTTTTTTATAAAAGCAAGCCTTTTCATTCCTTTGCTCATATTGTATTCCTACAATCACTTTAAAACAAAAAAAACACGAGAAAACGTAAACTGTAAAAAAAAAACAAACATGCAATCATGCAAATTATGCGATAATAACATAACAAAATTGTCCACTTTGCGAGGCTATTAATTCCCTCACATTTAGCTCTTTGCTTGTCCCTAAGCAAAAACATTCATCTTTCTTTTGAACTCATGTTGATCATGTTTATTTTTACTCTCATGTTTATTTTTACTCGTTGATTTAGACTTCTTAAGTAATCTATCAAAGATAAGAGATTGAAGTGTTTATGAACCAAGTAGTACAAATGAATATGATAACTGAAATTTCAATCTAGCAAATAGAATCTAAAGTATACAAAATCTAGGCAAACTTAAAACATAAGATAGGCAATCCTCCTTCCTTTAGAATGCAAAATAGGAAGTATTTAGGACAAGTTTAACACACATGTATTGTTTCTCATTTCAAGGCATTTTTAGGTAACCTAGTTCTATTTCACAAAGTGGTTGCATTTTATGCTCTATACCACTACTCACTTTTGTAGTTCTTTTGTGGTTGCATTTTATGCTCCGTACCACTTTGTACTTTGTTTAGAACGGATTTCCGTTATTCCCTCTATCTTATTCTTTCTTTTTTTTTTTTTTTATAATTTAACCTTCATCCTTTATGATTTGAAAATATACATGTATTATGGGCTTTAGTTTCCCTTTTATTCCTTATCTTTATCAAATTAGGCATTCATGCTTCTCTAAAACCAAAAGTATATGGTTCCAAGATTAGTTAACTAAAGACTAAAACAATTTGCTAAAGAGAAAAATTTCATAGTCATATATTAATACCTTAATACCTAATTTAATACCTTAATACCTAAGTTCATAAAACATATAATTATTTAAATCTCTTAATCATGGTATATTATTCAAGACTTCTATTTCAACAAGCAAAATAAAGCAAATCAACATGTAGAGACTAAAACATTGAACTAAGGCAAAGAAGTTGACCTTTTTAATTGTTAATTTTTTTTTTTTAAAAAGATGAGTGAAATGAAGATATGACTCCCTCATGTATGCATGCAGAATATAGGCACATAGGATGAGAAATGCAAATTTAATGTGCTAATAAACAGTATGGAAATAAGATCTCGTTTTTGACGATTGGACCTAAATTCGGTATGAATAACATAGCAATAATTTACTTTGTACTCAAACATTTCTGGCATTATCTGTCGTCGACTGTTCCTTTTGGATTTTACAGTCGATTTACAGTCGGCTATTTTTCTCTCAAGTCCCTAATTTTTTGCCGTTAGAATGAAAGAATTTCCAAGGCGGGATATTTCTTATTATTAACTTTTGTATTGTTTGTTCCTTACTTTTCTTGCCTCTGGAACAAGATGGTCCCAAAAGCAGGATCTTATTTAGATTAATGACAAGTTTTTTGCAATCTCACGCTTACTTTCAAATAATGCGAAAAATTGTGGAATTCAAAGGAATCGCCGACCCCCTTATGACTCCTTTTTCTTTTGGGTTATCAATTCACTATAAACGATGCGCATTATGTTATTCAAAACGAATTTGAGGTCCAGTCTCAAAATCAAGGTCAAACGTCCATACCGAAAATTAGCTCTTATTAGAAAATTAGCTCTTATTAATGCATGGCTGAAACGAAAATATCACGTGTTGCATGAATGTCACAGCATATGAATAGTTTATAACACGCAGGGAACGAGAGTTGAGAAATGCATGCCTTCCAACCTTATCTCTCCTGCACACGAATTCCGTTGGTAAAAATTTCGACTTCTGCTTCCTAGGATTTGGTCTAATCTCGACAACCACAGGGGGTTTTGAGATTGGGCGATATAAACTCTCGGAATGAATGTGATAGAACAACAGCAAACGGACTCAGCTTTTCCTTATGGGGAAGTGACTAGGGCTTTCAACTACGGGCTTTAGTCCATTGGGCTTACAAAGTTCGGGTTCCGCAAACAGGATTCAGGCTTTTACATGGGCCTACTCCTTTTGATGCACCTTTAAAGGTAATAGGCTTGCGGTTGGTAAAAATTGCTAATTCTCGGGTGGATGTGCCTAAAACGCAAGGTTTAGGCTGGATCCACCTTTGAAATTAATAATGATACTGAGGAATAATATGGGTAGATAGTGGTGAGAAGAGAGAAATGCAGTATGGATGCAAGAACTTAGAAAAATAAGGAAAAGCAAAGAAACAAACACGGACGATTAAAGAATTTTTCAACGGCTTTCTAATAATTTTTAGAAAACGTAGGTTTAGAGTCAATTCCTAATTGCAACCATCTAGAAATGTCCTAATACAACCGACAAAATTAAAAAATTAACCGGGGGATTAGCGGGTCTACATCTCTCAGTAGAGTCGCCAATCTGTTCTCGTTACCTCGCCCCCCCCCCCCCCCGGGTGGACAAGAAAACATCCTTTCTAATTTATTATTTTTATCGAAAGTTGATTTTAAAACATTTTTATTATGAAGAGTGGTGATATAAAAACATTTTATTGGATATTGATGTCGATAAATCGAATCTTATAAAACAGGTTTTTGAGTCGCCACCATTATTTCGCAATGGGACCGTTTTCAATTTTATTTTATAAAGAAAAGTGACTACCATTTTAAACCCAATTTTATTTTAAAGGTCAAATTATTAAAAAGAACTGGTCAGGCGCACCAATGCGATTCTGGGTCAGGGAATTGGGTACTCCCGTCGGCCCGTTGGAAGCCGACGCCCGGAAAAAACCGGCCTCTTTTAACCTACAATTTCTAGATTGATTTTATTTTAGAAAAACCCAATTTATTTAAACCCACCCGAATGAATCGAACCGAGTTCCTATGTGGAAAATTACTTAACCGTCCCAATCAATTTTCATCCATTGCATTCATCACCAATAAGATATATCATCCACCATCCATTCATAACACATACTAAAAGTAAAAGAAAAGACCCGCTCTTGCCTTATGGTTAAAGGCGGGCCATAAACTGAATTTGATAATAAACAATGAATAATAATAAAAAAAATAAAATAAAATCTAACAACCTCAAGATCATTAAAAGTTAAATGGTTTGGTTTGATTAAAATTTAATTTAATCCTTAAACATTGCAAATTACTAACATATCCATAAATTTAATTTCATTTTTTCATTCAACCCTAAAGCAAAATTCATTACAAATAAATGCGCAAAAATTATATTTTAAGCAATTTTAGCATTCTAAACTTAATTAAATTGCAATCTGTTCATAATTGGACATCTTCGGATTTATTAGAGAAATTAAACTTTATTTTGTGCAAAATTTATTACATTTTTTTTTAAAATGAAAATTATTTCTGGAACCTTAGAACAGTTGTGTCACGGATCTTCTAGTTTCGTGACGGATCTAATAGTTCCGTGACGGAACTGTCCTTGGAACTCCAGATCCATTAGAAACTTATTTTAGATCCACAATCTGGAAAATAGAACACTAGGTATGGAAATGAAATTTTGGAAAAGAATAGATCCGCCACGCATCTTCCAGATCCATTACGGATCCGTTGGTTGCGTGACGCAACTGTTTACTGGGTATAGGAATAAAATTTTTGGATATGAACAGTTCTGTCAACGCAACTTGCAGAATCCGTTTTACGGATCCATTGGGTTTGATCCATTGGTTGCGTGACGCAACTACTCTAGCCCAAGCTCATTTTTCAAATGGTTTGTTTAGATCATTTTTTTTATCCAAATATGTTTTAAGACAACCTCAAATGACCAAAGATGAACAAGATATAGTCTAAAGAAGTTTAAACTACTAAAACCACAAAAATAAAAAAAAAGTACAAAGAAAGGTTAGAGGAGTTACCTAATCCTTAGATTGAGGATTGTAAATGGCTTAAACACCTTAACAATTGAGAGTTAAGGCCTCCCAGAAGCTTTGTCACCAAGGATTCAAATACTTATATTTTTCTCTATTGATTTTTCTTTCTTATGATTTTGTTTTTATCTAGATTAATATAATATCTATGGCAGTTTTCTTCAACATGAATCAGAAGAGGTCTCTAGAAAAAATTGTAGCTGAAAGTTTGTTTTTCGAATGCCCTCAAAACCAACCCCTTCAAATGAGGAGAAAGATGAAATTTTATTTTAGAAGTAGGGCAGCAATTTATAGAAGTAGGGCAGCAGAGGATAGCTGCGTCACGCAACTTACAGCTACGTGACAGATCCGATGGTCGCGTGACGCAGCTTCCTTTATGGATCACAGCCACGTGTCGCGTGTCGCTCGGGCAAAATAAAAAAACCGTTATGTAATCATTTTTGGTGACGTCATACAAATCCGAGCTGCGTGACTTAGGTGACAGTGCCGTCACGCATCTGCTAGGTGCGTGACGCAGCTCTGACGCAACCAGAAACTTAAAATCGATTTAATTTAAATCCTTAGATTAAAAGACTTTTAGATAGCATTAACCTTTCATTCTATATCCTTGTATCCTCATCGGATCAGGTGGGGGCATAAAGACACGCGTTAACACTAGCACGCCCTGGGGGTGCTACCTAGCACCCCGTGCTACAAGAGGCAGACTCTAGCACCCCCAAGGTGTGCTACTCAGCACGGGCGTGCCACACCGTCAGCACATGCCTCTAACATTGTAAGAAGCCTAGGAATGCCTTCAAGTTCCTCACAACACTTGTTAAATGCCACACCAGTTCCTCACAACACTTGTTAAATGCCACACCATGAAGCTCTTGTGTTATTTGGACTAGAACATATGAGGACATGGCTGCCCCATATCGCTTGGCATGACTTCGTGTAATCGGTCCATTAGGAAGCACCAACGGATCTCCTACGTTGTTCTCCATGCTTCCTTGAGCTTTATTGACGAGTGGTGGCAGATCTGTATCGTTCCCCCTTTCCATTCCCCCTTTCCTCAAAAAGATTTGTCCTCAAATCTGCATCCATATCAAAAGGAGACAAATCACTAACATTAAAGGTAGCGGAAACACCATACTCACTAGGTAAATCTATCTTGTAAGCATTGTAATTGACGCGTTCCAACACATGGAATGGACCATCTCCATGTGCATCCAGCTTAGACTTCCGTTGGTTGGGAAACCTCTCCTTCCAAGGGTGCACCGATACCCAATCTCTAGGCGCAAACACCAGCTTCTTCCTTCCTTTGTTTGCCCTGTCAGCATACCTGTCAGCATACTGTTTGTTCCTCTTTTCGATATTTGCTCGAGCTTTCTCATGTAAAGTCTTCACCAATTCAGCCTTTTTATCACCATCTAAGCTAAAAAGCTCATGTAAGGGTAAAGGAACAATATCCAGTTAGTGGGTTAAATCCATAAAGAAGTTTAAATGGAGTAAAACTTGAAGTAGAATGTGTGCTTCGATTATATGCAAATTCAATAAATGGCAAACAATCCTCCCAAGTTTTTAACTTTTTACCCATAATAGCGTGAAGTAAAGTTCCTAAAGTCCTATTCACAACTTCAGTTTGACTATCTGTTTATGGGTGACAAGTAGTAGAATAAAGCAATTCAGTACCTAACTTACCCCACAAAACTTTCCAAAAATGTGAAAGGAATTTAGTATCCCTATTAGAGATGATGGTTCACGGTACCCCATGTAACCATACCACCTCTCTAAAGAATAAATCAGCAACAATCGTACCACCTCTCTAAAGAATAAGTCAGCAACATTAATGGCATCATCAGTTTTATGACATGGAATAAAATGAGCCATTTTACTGAATCTATCAAATACCACAAATATGCTATCTCGACCATGCCTAGTCCTAGGTAAACCAAGCACAAAATCCATAGATATGTCAACCCAAGGTGTACTAGGAACTGCTAAAGGCATATACAAGCCATGAGGCATAGATTTAGACTTGGCCTGTTTACAAGCAAGACAAGAATCACAAACTTTCTCGACATCTTTATGCATATGAGGCCAATAAAAATGTTCATTAATTTAACATGTCATAAGTCTTATGTACCCCAAAATGTCCCATCAATCCCCTACAATAAGACTCAAGCACAAGCAAATCACGCATAGAGCTTTTAGGCACATAAAGTTTGCTACCCCTAAACAAATACCCATCATGTCTATAAAATTTATCAAATGCTCCATGTTCACATGCCAAATATACATTGCCAAAATCAGAATCTGACATATACAAATCCTTAACAGACTCAAATCCTAGCAACTTAGAACTAAGAGTAGTAAGCAAAGCATATCTTCTGGACAATGCATCAACAACAATGTTATCTTTCCCATGCTTGTACTTAATTACATAAGGGAATAATTACATAAGGGAATTGCTCAATGAACTCAACCCACTTACCATGTCTTTTGTTTAGCTTACCTTGACCCTTCAAGTGCTTTAGGGCTTCGTGATCGATATGAATGACAAACTCATTAGGCAATAAGTAGTGTTGCCATACGTGTAAAGTTCTCACCAAGGCATACAGCTCCTTATTATAGGTCGAGTAATTGAGTTGTGCTTCGTTCAACTTTTCATAAAAGTAGGCAATTGGCTTCTTCTCTTGCATCAAAACTGCTCCAATTCCTACACCAGAAGCATCACACTTAATTTCAAAGGTGTTCTCAAAATTAGGTAAAGAAAGTATAGGAGCGAATGTCAACTTCCCTTTAAGCGTGTCAAATGAAATGCTTTCTTGATTGTTCCTCGGCCCACATTGAACCCAACACTACAAAAAAAACGCAAAATTGCGACCGATTTTTGCGACCGACTTAATTCGGTCGCAATTTTGAAGACCGTAATTTGCGACTTATAAAGCCACCGGTCGCCAAAATTTGGCGCTGAAAGTTCCCGCGAGAATGGTTAATTGATTTGCGGACCTCTGTACTACGGATTTGCGACGATTTTGCGACCGATTTGCGACTTAAATGTTCTCTGTCGTCAAAAACTTCGCGCCGTAAAAAAATGTGGCCAAAGTTCTGAGACCGATTTTGGACTACATTGTGCGACCGCATAGTAGTTTTAGTCGCAAATCCGGTTCGCCCAAATTTTTGAGCCTAGTCAAAACGACGTCGGACTCATTTAAAAATTGTGCGACCGATAGTTTATAAACCATTTGCGACGATTATGTCCCCGGTCGCAAAATTTAGGCATATAGACGATAACGAGAAAAGGCCCTTCTATTTTTTTCTTTCTTTCTTCTTTCTACTCTTCTCCTTTTCTCCTTCTCCCTCTCCTCCGTCCGCAGCGGCCACTCCGGCCCCCTCCTGACTACTGCTTCCAGCTCGCCTGACGCCGCGCAGCCCGCTCGCTTTGCACTCCGGGTCAAGCCTGTTGCGAAAATCTGAGGTTAGTTTTATTTTGCCGATTAATTTTTTCCAATTTTTTTTTTTCGGATTTTATTTGTTTATTGTTTTATTTATGGTTGATTTTGTATATAGAGTTGCGATTAAGAATTTTTTTATGGTATTATTATTATTATTTATTATTATTATTTATTATTATTATTTATGTCTTATTATTATTATAATTATTTGTATTATTGTTTGTTGTTATTTATTACTAATATTATTAATAATTATTATTATTCATTATTATTGTTGATTGTTATTATTTATTATTATATTATTGTTATTATTATTATTATTACTACTGTTCTTATTATTATTATTATTAGTATATTTATTATTTATTATTATGTTGTTGTTGTTATTTAATATTATTATTAATGTTATTATTATTATTATTGTGATTGTTATATTATTATTATTGATTAGTTATTATTGTTATTGTTATTGTTGTGTTATTATTATGATTAAGTATTATTATTATTAGTATTATTGTTGTTGTTATTAATATTATTATTCTTAATGTTATCATTATTATTATTGGATTGTTATTATTATTATATTATTTAGTATTATAATAGTATTTTTTGATTGTTGTTATATTTTTGTTATTATTATTATTGGTATTATTATTACTGTTGTTGTTATTATTATTATTATTGTGAATGTACTTGTTATTATTATTATTAGTATTATTGTTAATAATGTTGTTGTTATTTTTTTGTTTTAATTTAACTAATTTAACATATATATATGCAACTTAAATAAATTAAAAATTGAGAGTTTCAGTCAACAAAAAGCCGTAATTATATATTGTTACATAATTTATTTAAAAAATGAAAAAAAATAAAAAAATTTGCTATATATAAAATTAATAACCCTTAATATCCAAGCAAATAGATAAATATCATTTTATCATACAAATTTGACTAAATTGAATTGAATAAAATAGAACGCACCATTAATATTTAGGAAGAACGACATTTGGAGATACATTCGAGTGATATCGAGCGATAAAAATTTTAATTTTCAAATGACATTAATTTCTGCAATTTTACCGATGGGTGATAATGAAATTTAGCAACAAAATTGAATGTGATTAGTGAGAACGCCAAATTTTTTTCCTTATTCAATCTAAATTATGATTTATTATATTATAATTTGAATATTGAAATTCCTACCGCTATCTTACTTCCATCGAAATACTTGAAACTAAAAATATTATCATGATAAATATTAATCTTGCAATCAAACTAAAATTTAAACTTTTAATGATAAAATATAAAATAAAAGGGAGGAAGAGAAGAGAAAAGGAAGTACAAGCATACCAAAAGATATGGAGAAGAGATATATGCAGTGAAAATAGCTTAGTAAATTTTGGTTATAACTTTAGACGGTAAAAATTCCATTGCTAACCCCTATTCTAGACTCTCAGCGACCAAAGAAAAAATCTATTTGTGTTATAACTTTAGAAACGGATAACAATTCCTTTTCTAACACGTTTGTAGAACCCTTTATCACCTCTTAGCAACGGAAAAATAATGAAACGAGATTTGTTAATTAATAAGAATAATATGATTAAGGAAACTAATATAATCAATTTAATTAAAATTATTATATACTTTAATCCATAAATAAAATAAAAAATTTTTTAATTAGAGGTTCCATTTTTTTAAGATATTTTATGATAATGCTATTCAAGATGGATTGGTCTATTTTTTAATTAAAAATTTTCATTGGAAAACTATATTTCTAAAGTATGCATTGGTCTTCTCGAGCTTCGCTTGCGAATGTTATATAATGTTAAAAAAAATAAAAATATTATTTTTATCATAATTAATAATTTTTTTCAAGAAGTCAAATATCCAATATATTATATTTATTAATATAAAAAAATAAGAAAAATAATTTATTTCCAAATTCTTGCAAAAGGATCAATATATTGACATATGCATAAATAAACAAAGTTTATAATTGTCACGACCCGTCTCCATGGGCCGGACCGGTACTAGGGCCCAGGTAAGCTTAAGGCCCCCGAGGCCCGTAGTAAGCCTAAATCACTAATATCTATGATTTCAATATAATATTTAAAACATAGGCCTATATTTATAGAAAAATAAAATCTCAAGATTCTATTTTAAATTTCTCCCAAATTTATCAGTTACAACATTTCCCACAGATCGGACCAATTACATGCATCACTTTATAATAATAAACAGATATAAGATTATCAAATCACTACAACTGACGGAGTCACTAACTGTTAGTTACATAGCAAAATAATTATGGAAACTAGGAAAAATTCTATATTGCCCTAACGCCGACAGAAACATAGCCTAAAATCCGATTAAAAGGAAAAAACCTACTTCCTGAAAAATCAAACAAGACATGTGAGTTTTCTAAGGAGTCAATTAATTATTGCACAACACACGCAGTCACAAACAAATGTGTACACATATTAATCTAGTATATCCGACTAGTTATATGCTCACTTCAGCCAGATCACACAAATGGCTATCACCAGCACTCACAATCATAAACATCTTCAATAAATCACATCACGTGGAAAATTAGTCAGTGGCGCCACCTTTGATAACCCCAACGACCGTCCTCACACATGGCTTCGCCCTCTCATACATGTGCACCAGGTAGCCGATCCCCCATACGGCCGAACTGCGTCTAATCCTCAACTGACCAGTCCTCTCATTGTATTTCCATTCTACTCTTTTTCTTTTCCATACCAACAGGGAGGCAACCCGGTGGTCTCCATCCAATCTTAGATCATCAAGTGCCTCACAACAGGAGGCCCACCCTGCGGTACAATCAAATCTAGATATCAGTGTGGCAACAACAAGAGGCCATCCTGTGGTTCTATTATAACCCATATTCATCAGCGTGCACACAGGGGGGCGCCGATCTCCCATTTTCCCGGCCGACGCGTTCAAATATCATATTCATAATCAGGATCCATATCACAGACCGTCCTCACAAACCCATGGTGGGTCCACGTCATTCCCAATTCCACACAAACAAGGCATATATAAATTCATAGGCACAAGTAATCAAAACATTTCAATTAAAATGCGGACATATTAATCAATTAGACATCGTACATGCCGCGGAATGCACAATTAAACATCCAAAATTAATGCAAAATAAATAAATAACATAAATAAATAGCAATTTAACAATTAAACAAACAATAATAATATAAATAACAATAATAACAATAATATGAGAATAAATTAAATAAAGATGTGAATGATTAAATGAATAATAAAACATAACTAATCAGAAGCCCTATTATAATAAATAAATAATTAGAGCACTTTATTTATTATGTATCGAATTATAGAATTTATCTAAATAAGCTTATTTATTATGTTCTATTGAAATTTTGGCAGCACCTCCCCTAAAAATTGGACTATCTACCTGCTCAGATATCACAATATTATATATATTTATCAATCAGCACACACAGCCCATCCGTCGGGCGATCAAACACACCCAACTATCTCAACCATAAGTTTATAAATATAACGACTTTCAATCTGTTCCAACAATACTCATACAAGATTATTTGTTAAATCATAAGCTGACCAAACTAATAACTTATGGTAATTAAATTGTTAAGTTGTTAAAACTCATTTTTAACAATAACTATTTATAACTACTATTTATTTAGATTCGATCATCTAATTATCTAACTAATTAATTCTGATTCGTCCTTCACGTTTCGATTTATGACAATTATTCCAAAATGACTTATGTCCTAGATTTTCAACATTAAATATATTTAGTTAGGTTGAATAGTGATTTTTAAAATTATATCTCACCCTAATTATAATCACAATTTAATAACAAGTGAATCCTAAGTTTCGAATTCTCCTATAAATCCCCCAATTAAATTCACAAGCTTCAACTAATATATTTACAAAAGCCCAATAAATTGTCTATTATATTTAAACTATTCCAACTAACCTAACTCTTATTATTCAATTCAATATATTTAATAAACTCAATTAAAATTTCGTTACTTCAATTATTCTTTTATATACAAAAATTAAGAGTTGAATCTTAAGAAACGTAACCAATTGAGAATCGGGCAACGATTCCGTGATCAGCGTGAAGAGAGGAACATTCTGTCTTCGGGCCTGCCGGAGTGGTCGCCGGCCGGTCACCGGAACCGCCGCCGCCGCCGCCGTGGCACGGGTGGCGGAAAAGTCGGCGAGTGTCAGAAAGTTGCAGGGTTAACAACCACCCGACTCATTTTTTGTTGAGGATCCAAATCTACAATCGGTTTGTTGAACTAGTGGCTCGTTTGGCCGAAACAAGCCGACAGTCCTTCCTTGCCGGCGGCCATGGTGGTTTTCGATTGTCCTTTCCACTAAAACGCGTCGCTTCTTTGGATGGAAAACGGTTCACACAGGATGGAGGAGTCGATCGGAGCTCACCTTGAAGCTTCACGTCGCCGGAATCGCTCGATCTCGCCGGAGTTGCAGCTGCGTCGCGAAGAAGATGAGGAAGCCATATCCGCGCCACTGAAGGTTCGATCGGAGCGAGGGAAGACTGGAATCGTGCCCAGTATCGCCAAAGGAATCGATCGCCACTTCATTCTTGTCGAACGGTGGCCGGAAGCGAAAAGGAGAGGGAAGAGGAGGGGCTGTCGCGCGCGCCAGGAAGAAGAAGGGGAAGAAGAAAGAAAAGAGAAAGAAAGGCGGTTCTACAAGAATCTGGGTCATTTCGGTTCGATTCGAACCGGTTTGATTCAATTCAGCGATTTAGCTCGATTTTGTTTTGTTATCTGGTTTTTTTTTTCTTGGTTTTTAGGTTATTTGTGTGGTTTCGAAAATTAATTTGATTTCTGGGTCCGGTTCGATTTATTTTTAATTATTTTACTTAGGTTCCTTAACTTTTTCTCCATTTACTCAATAATTTACTCATAAAAAAATTAAAATAATTAATAAGTAATGATATTTGATTTTTGGGTTAATTAATTATATATATTCATAATAGTTAAATTGCTAGAGTTTTCATATTATTTCTTGAAAATTTTAACTGTTTTCAAATCGAAACTTTCTGAATGATATGATTTGGGCTTAGGCCCAACTCGCAAACTTGGGCTCGTAATTGGGATTTTTTTGAAATTGTTTGGTATTTATAGCCCATATGGTTAAAAATCGAGATTTTTAATTTAATAAAAATTCGAAAGTTTCGAAAATAAAAATTCGGGATGTTTCAATCTCCCCCCTTAAGACAATTCGTCCTCGAATTGAAATCTAGTAGGAGAAAGTAAGAATGGATAATATGAACCGAGGAAAGAAAAAGAGTCAGGTATTCTAATTGTAATTCTATCACCAACCAAGTGAAGAATATGAACCGAGGAAAGAAAAGGGTTAGGTATTCTAATTGTAATTCTATCGCCAACCATCCTATTTAGTGCCACCTGGCTGAAGTTTATGAGAAGCTTAAGCTTATTACCTAAGTTTCCAATTACTATATTCAGACAGCTACTGAAATCTTGAGAAAATCTTTCTTTGAATAAAATTTTTATCTTAAAACCGGTTTAGCAGTAAGTTGCACATTTATATGTGTAGATATACATATATATTCAAGACTATATAATTCATTTGAAAATTTAAACATTCCTTCATGAAAACCAAGCGTATAATCTTACAAAGAGCGATTAATTGAAATTTGATTTTATTTATAGTGATAAAAATTATCTCATTTAATTTACATATATACTTACTAAAACTCTTATTGCTCAAAAATTCAAAAGCTTATTACTTTAATTCAAAACTTTAAGAAAAATTGTTTGCGACTTCCGTTGTCGATTATATCATAGGGCACTTCGAAATTACTGTCTTTGTTTCTCATCTATACAAATTCGATTGTCCTCATAATATCTTTACCATAGACTAGCTCATCTGATATATAGCTCCTAGATCACTGCAGCCCCTAGCTATTTCACTCCTATAAAAATTTTCACTCCTTCCACTTAACTGCCGGCGTCTCTTTCTCGTACTTATTCCTTAAGTTATCTTAATACTTACCACTAAAATCGACCTTCATAATAACATCTTTCAATAGTTCGAATTTCAGTTAATAACCCAAATTGCATTTTCCATTCACGAACCTAAATCTTCATTTGATAACCTTCCATTCTACTAATGTTGCCTATTAAGGATAAGAGAGTATTCTTATTAATTATTTTGTCTACTAATCATCATTAATCGCGATCTATCTAACCACCAATAATTCAACTTAGCATTTATTACCTATCTTAAATATTCACCTTTATCTGATATAAATAGACAACTTACGAAAATAACTTTTTACATAATTAATCAATTTCAGATTATTTGTCATAACATAATTTAAATTCAAAATCAAAATGGGGTTTTAGATTTAAATATCAAGTAAATAAAATAATAGAAAGTTCATATTTTGAATAAACTCTAAAGAAATTCAGTAGCTGAGCTGAATATTTGATCAGATATTCCTAGTTACCTTAAGATTACTTCCTATGTTTATAAATTTGTCCCACCAATGACAATCCTCTTATACTCTACACACTCATACTTCCCGATAGGAATAGAGATCACATGAAAAGTAGTGTACTGGGTGATCAGGCCAAAGTCTAGTAAGGTATTTATAATCCGGTACTACTCTATTGCCCTTCACCTAAAGTTTGCTACCAACTCTGGCCCTTATAGGTATTGCGATGGGTTCAATCTATTGTCCACTAACTTTCACTCTAATGCCTCAATTACTTCTTTCTATGGACCATTGGTTTATCACAGCAGGTATGGATCTTTCCTTCATAGGGTTCAGTGCGGGTCCCCCCTCCCTAAGAAGGAATTCCCAAGCTTCTTTCTTATGTTGGTTACGGCCGAATCCAACATAAAGAAATTTCTATCTCGCGCAGTTGTGTCTAGAACCTAACCTAAGCTTCTGATACCAATTTGTCACAACCCCGATTTCCATGGGCCGGACCGGCACTATGGGCCCAGTAAGCTTAAGGCCCCCGAGGCCCGTAGTAAGGCCTGAAACACTAGAATCTATTATCTCGGTATAAATTTCACATTCAGCCCATAGGATTATGAAACATAAACCTCAATATTTTAACTAAATCTCGGCCCCAATTTAAATCAGCTACACATTCCAACAGCTCGGGCCCGAATTAACAATGGCATCACATTTATAAAAAATAAACGATTAAAAATGATACAAATCCTATAACTGCGGAGTAATACTAACTGTTTGATATACATAGCCTTTTATACCATACAGTTCATAGTAAAAATTAATTTTGGGAAACTGGGAAAATTTTTTTTTAACGTGCCCTGCGTCGAAGAAAACGTAACCTAAATCGAATTAAAGAGAATCTGACTTCCTGAAAAATTAAACCAAGAACACGAATTAAATTTTCTAAAAGGAGTAATAATTATTTGCACCAACACGCAGTCACAACAAATGTGTAAATGTATCAATCTAGTCACCGACTAGTTATTGCTCACGCAGCCAACCACACAATGGGCACTCACCAGCACTCACAATCATTAACACTTCATATAATCAAATCAACGTGGAAATTAGTCAGTTGGAGTCACCGAACCCCGATGAGCGTCTCTCCAGCATGGCCTGCATACCTCTCACATGTGCACCAGGGAGCCGAATCCCCATACTGGCCGACCGGTCCTAATCTCACTTGACCAGCCCTCTCATTGTTTTTTTATCCTCTCTTTTTTCTTTTTCAATACCAACAGGAGGCAAACCCGGTGGTCCTCCATCACAATCTAGATCATCAAGCGCTCAACAACAGGAGGCACCCTGCGGCCTGCGATCAAATCTAGACTGTCCGGTGTTGCAACGACGAGAAAGCCAACCCGTGTTAACGTAAACGGGTAACGGTAACGGTAGGTCACACGGGGGCCGCCGATCTCCCATTTTACACCGGCAACGGTACTCATATTGGATCCATATAACGGGTACGGTCTCACTCACAAACCCATGGTGACCCACTTCATCCCAATTCCACACAAGCAAAGCACAAAAATATCACAACACAATTAATCAAACATTGCAATCGAATGCAGACAAATTAATCAATTAGACATCGTAATGTAATGTACAATTAAACATCCAAAATCAATGCAAATAAATAAATAAATAAATAAATAGTAGTAACAATAAACAATAATAATAAAATAAATAACAATATTAATAATAATAATGAAGATAAATAAATAAATATGTAAATAATTAAATGAATAATAAAGATAATAAATAATCAGAGCACTATATTTATTATGTAACCAATCGATAGAAACTTAATCTAAAATAAGAACTTATTAATTATGTTTATTAATCAAAAATTATCTAAGTTCTATCGGAAATTTCGGCAGCACCTCCCCTAAATTGGACTATCTACCTGCTCACGATATCGGCAATTTATCATTCTTTTATCATCAATTGCCACAACAAGCCCATCCGTCGGGCAATCAATCATTTAAAATCCCATCCTCCTTCCAAAACAACAATACTCATACAAAGATTATTTGTTAAGTCATAAGCCCGACCAACTAAAAACTTATGGTAATTAAATTGTTAAGCTGTTAAAACTCATTTTTAACAGTAAACTATTTTATAACTACTATTTATTTAGAATTCGATCATCTAAAATTAATCTAACTAATTAATTCCGATTCGTCCTTCACTGTTTCGATTTATGACAATTATTCCAAAATGAACTTATGTCCTTAGATTTTCAAACATTAAAATATATATTTAGCTAGGTTGAATAGTGATTTTTAAAATTATATACTAACCTAATATAATCACAATTTCCTAACAAGTGAATCCTAAGTTCGAATTCTCCTATAAATCCGCCCAATTACATTCAACAAGCTTCCAACCTAATATATTTAACAAAAAGACCATAAATGTCTATATATTTATTTAAACTAATTCCAATAAACCTAACTTCTTATTATTCATTCAATCTATTTATAACTCAATTAAATTCGTTACTCAATTAATTCTTTATAATACAAAAAAATTAAGATTGAATCTTAGAACGTACCAATTGAGAATCGGGCAACGATTCCCGTGATCAAGCAGTGAAAGAGAGGAACATTCTGTCTCTCGGGCCTGCGGAGTGTCGCCGGCCGGTCACCGGACCGCCGCCCCCGCCGCAGTGCACGGTGGCGGAAGAGGTCGGCTGAGTGTCCAAGAAAGTTGGCAGGGTTAACAAACCACCCGACCTCCAATTTTTGTGAGGATTCCAAATCTAACAATCGGTTTGTTGAACTAGTGCGGCTCGTTTGGCCGGAACAAGCCCGACAGTCCCTTCCTTGCCGGCGATCATGGTGTTTTCGATTTCTTCCACTAAGACTGTCGTTTATTGGATGGAAAATGTTCACACAGGATGGAGGAGTCGATCGGAGCTCACCTTGAAGCTTCACGTCGCCGGAATCGCTCGATCTCGCCGGAGTTGCAGCTGCGTCGCGAAGAAGATAAGGCCATATTTGCGCCACTGGAGGTCCGATCGAAGCGAGGGAAGACTGGAATCGTGCCCAGTATCGCCAAAGGAATCGATCGCCACTTCATTCTTGTCGAACGGTGGCCGGAAGCGAGAAGGAGAGGGAAGAGGAGGAGCTGTCGCGCGCCCAGGAAGAAGAAGGGGAAGAAGAAAGAAAAGAGAAAGAAAGGCGGTTCTAGAAAAATCTGGGTCATTTCGGTTCGATTCGAACCGGTTTGATTCAATGAACCGGTTTGATTCAATCTCCAGCGATTTAGCTCGTTTTGTTTTTGTTATCTGGTTTTTTTTTTTTCTTGGTTTTTAGGTTATTGTGTGGTTTCGAAAATTAATTTTGATTTCTCTTCTGGGTCCGGTTCGATTTATTTTTAAATTATTTTACTTAGGTTTCCTTAACTTTTTCTCCATTTACTCCAATAAAAATTAAAAATGATTATAGTAATGATATTTGATTTTGGTTAATTATTTAATTATATATTCATAATAGATTAAATTGCTAGAGTTTCATATTATTTCTTGAAAATTTTAACTTGTTTCAATCCGTTTAAACTTCTGATGAATATATTTGGCTTAGGCCCAACTCGCCAAACTTGGGCTCGAATTTGGGATTTTTATTCTAATTGTAGCCCACACGATCAAAATTTCTGATTTTTGATTTAATAAAAATTCAAAGGTTTCGAAAATAAAAATTCGGGGTGTTTCAGGCAAGTCCTACAAAATCCGTAGTGTGTGAAGGTATCCGAAGATCCTAGTGATTAGGTATGTAGGATACATTGTAGGATAGAGAGAAAATTCATTTCTAAGCACATAAACTAATTTTTCTCTCATCAAAAATATTTTTCGGAAATTAAAATTCTTCAAAAATAAATTCTTTGGTCAAAATTTTCTTAAGGTTCGAAATATTTAAATTACCTAAATTAAAGAGACTTTGTCTCTAGCAATTTTGGTAATAAGAATAAATTGAATAAAGATCTTATGCACTTCATTTTCGGAAATAAAGTTTTTTGAAGATCCAAAAATCTTGGTTTTATTTTCTTACCTAAATGAAGGAAGATTATATTTTAATTCGTTTTTGGTAAATAAATCTTTTGAAAAAGATTTTTCAAATATTTACTTTTGAAAATATTTGTTTTTAAAGGAAAGATAGATTGTCTCTCATTTGCTTACTAAAAAGATTAGATGTTGACTCAAAAGTTTTGGTAACAAAGATTTCCATATCTTCTAAATAAGGAAAGTCAATATTCTGATTTGAAAAAGAGATATTTATTTTTTAAAACGAAGAGTCACAGCCCTCTCTATAAAAAGGCCTTTCGTTTTTGAAAGATGTGGAGAAAAGAGTTTTCATTTTAAGAGTATTCATCCATTGATCATATCTTTTATCTCTCAAAACTTAATCTCTACCCCCTTATCCCCATTTTTCTTTTCATCTTTACACTTCAACGTTTTTTATCTTTAAAGAGAAAAAGAATTTTGTTAATTACTTTTGAAAAAATGGTTCTGTGTTCTAACATGATTTTCTAATCTGAAAAACTGTTTTTTTTTCTGTGCTTATAATTGCATTTCTTTCTATCTATTTTAGATTCTGTAATCTATAGTAGATAGGCTTTTATTTGATAAAACATTTGTGTAATACGCCTTAGGTGAAAGCTATTGTAAAGAGGTTATCAAAGCAACCTTCTCGCGTGAGACGATTCTATGTCTTGAATTGAGTTTTCTGTACTCCGCCAAAAATAGAAAGGGTTGAGGGTTAACTAGAACCTTTTGGAAAATCTAGTGGGATAAAGGGTAGATCTAGGTGTTGATCTATTGCCAGTTGATACTGTTTGGTTTGTCTCTTACCCTTGAAAAAGAGATAACATACGTTGAGGATCTCAAGATGAGTCTTGGGGAGTGGATGTAGGCGAGTTAGTGCTGAACCACTATAAAAATCACTGTGTTGATCTTTTTATTTTCTGAAGTTTTGGCTTGATAGTACTTTACTTACACTTCTATTTATATTTTAGAAATGCCTTAAAGTTGTTAATGATTTTTTTATGGTTCTAAAAACTGTAATAAAGTCTTATATTCTCTGGAAACATTAGAACTCTAGAATTCTGATAAGTGAAATATACCGAAAGTTCTAAACAGTTCTTCTATTTATAGTATATTTCACTACTTGAGTTCTAATCAGTTTTTCTAAACTTAAAAAAAGATCAACAGCTTTTGCGAGGCAGTTCTAATTTCAAACGAACTGCTCTCACATTAGTTTATATGGAATTTCTCTTATATGATTTTCTAAACTTTATGAGGAAGTTCTAAACACAATAGCTTTCCGTCATAAAGAAGTTCTAATATTGAATAAGACATTGTGAAGCAGGTTCTAATTAATAGCTGCACTTTGCATAGTCTGTCTGGAGAACATTGTGAGGAAGTTCTAATTCATATTTTATTCTCACAAGTTTTCTATTTTTCCGCTGGACTTAGAATTCTATATTTTGTTTTTAAAATCTAAAATATTTTTACAAAACCCAATTCACCCCCCTCTTGGGTTATGCCATACATATACGGGACTCACATTTCAGAGATGTCATAGAAGAAATATTTGTACCCTAATGTGTTAGCTAACCATAGAATTTAGACTCACCTAAATTGGCCTTATAAATTGAGAGATAGTGGACCAACAATGGCTATTACAACACTTTTTATGCAGGCTGGAAACTCAACTAGGCTCGTGGCAGGACTAGAAAGTTCGCTTACTTTAATTCAATATTTTGAATAACTTTTAACCCAACATATTTCAAGAGAGGTGGTAGAAGACAATAATTTAGTACCCTAGATGTGTTTAGCTTACCATTAAGAGAAGTTTAGGAACTCAGCCTGAGTCCAGTATTCCAATCACAGCCAGTTTCATACAGTTCTTCTTATCACTTTGGTTTCACTATAACCTTATGGAGCCATACAGTTATATTGACTAAACATTGCATAAGTCATACAGAATAACAAACAGTAAGAACGATAATCAAGGTATAATGAAAGTATCATGATATGTGTGCTTACATGGTTACTTATCCATATATGTTTACATGTTTATTTCTACATATGTATGTGCTTCTATGTTTCTTTATAAGTTGAGATATTCACTGAGCTTTATTTGCTCAGCGAGTTACCTGTTTAACTCGTAGGTTTTGGGACTGGACCGTAGAGAGTCAGCTTACAACTGTTGTTAACAAAATATGCCGCAGTTTAATCTTTTGACAGACCCAGTCTTCAAGGGTAACTAACTCATTAGGGTGAATATTTTTATGGAGGGGCAACATAGTTGGAGACCCATTTTCATTTTTTGAGAAAATAGATAGAATGTAAATGTCTATGTAATATATATAAATACAATGATCTGGAGTATAAATAGAATGTATAAAGCAACAAAGCAAATGGACATAAATAGTTGAGCATACAGGATGGAATCTTCAGACAATTGACAGGACATGTTAGGTCTCAACCAGATTAAGTAGCATCTCAGCTCGGAATTAAGCATTACGGATTCACTGGGTGGACCGGGAAAGCGGATGGTTCACATAGTTTGAGAAAAGAGGTGGAATGATTAGATCCAATCACATGCAAAACCATATAAAGGGATTTTGAAAATTAAGAATGGGATGCTAAACTGTGTTTTCCATGAGAAGTAATTCTTTTTTGAGGAAGCTTAATGTTGAAAAACAGAACGAAGAACGAAGGAATGATAACAAAGGCATGGCAGGAGAGATATATCGGAACAAAGGCGCCATTGGGCTCTTGATACCAAATGTAAAATAAAAGAGAAGACAATGTCAAAAATAAAAGAAGAAACGAATTGAGAAATTTGTATCTTCGACAATGATAGACATATATACAAAAACAATTAGCAAAGAAAGAAATTATATAATAATATAGGCCTATACAGAGAAGCCTAAAGATATTAGAAAGAAAAAGACAATTACATATAACTTTTAGGCTATACATTTACAATCAGATTAGGGTAACTATAATACTTCTCTATCCTAACAATTGCCTCCTTATGAGAGGTAATTCTTTTGAGTAAGCTTAATGGAAAAAGAAGAAGAAGAGGTGATAAAAGGCATGGAGGAGGATGATATCGGAACAAGGGCCATTGGCTCTGATACCATGTAAAATAAAGAGAAGAAATGTAAAATAAAGAGAAGAATTTGAGAATTTGTATTCACAATTTGATATATACAAACATTAGCAGAAAGATATATATATAGCCTATACAGGAAGCTAATATAGAAAGAAAAGAAATTACATTAATTTAGGCTATAATTTACAATCAGATTAGGTAACTATAATATTTCTATCCTACAATTGCTCCTTGACAGCTCACATGTTGATACAGATTTGTTGAGGTAAGGAATAGAATAGAATTTGGAGCTGAAGATAATCATTAACAGGACACTCCAGAAGAATATGAGAATCTGTTTCAGTTTCCAAACCACAAACCTGGCACACATCATCAATCTGCACTCCACTGCTTTTGATAGCATTCTTAGACAGTATTGACGAAAACAAGCTCGATACACAAAATGCTTGATTTTATGTGAAATTTTAGGCTTCCAAATAAAGCGGGCATCACAAAAATTATTACTCGAGGAATTCCCTATCGCCTCTTGCTCTAAGACATTCATAGCAAAATGATATGCAGAACGAACCGTGAACGAACCTGATTTTGTATGTTGGCAAACAAGAGTATCATGCTCACATCTGTAGCTGAGTGGTATTTGCAAAATCTCTTCAACTTCAAAAGGGAGTAAAATAGATCGAATCAACTAAGAATCCAAAGCTAGAACGTCTGGTTCTATTAGCTCAGAAATAGTGGCTTGAACATCAAGGACAGATGGCGGAGAAAACGGTCGAAAACCATTCTACTGGGGCAACCAATTATCCAGCTATATATGAGTAGAAGCTCCATTGCCAATGAGCCAGCGCGACCCTTTCTCAATAAGCCAACGTGCTTTCATTATGCTTCTCCATGTATAACTTGGCTGAAATCCAATTTTTGCATTAGAGAAACAATTAATAGGGAAATACTTGGCTTTTAGGAGGCCGTAGGTTAAAGAATCAATGTCCTGATAGAGTCTCCAGCATCGCTTGGCGGGCATAGCTAAATTAAAAATATGTAAATCTCGAAGACCAACCCCTCCAAGATTCTTTGATTTACAAAGCTTAGTCCAAGAAGCCCAATGAATTTTTCGCTCCTTCTACTGAGAACCCCACCAAAATTTCGACATCATACTTTCTATCGAACTGTAAATATCCAAGGGTAAAAGGAAACAGGAAATAGTATAGGTAGGAATAGCCTGGATAACCGACTTAAGCAACATCTCTTTACCTGCATTCGAGAGGGTCTTCTCTTTCCATCCCTTCTGGTTTTTTGCAACACGATCAATAATGTTGCTAAACATGATTTTCTTGTTTCTCTCAACTGTCGCTGGTAAACCTAAGTATTTAGCGTGTTGGTCAATCCCGCCCAATCTCTCTTGAATAGTGCGTCGGACATCTGCGCAACATTAGAACTAAAAGAAATTTCGGACTAGTCAAGGTTGATTTTTTGTCTACATGCCTCCCAATAAACCTGTAGAATCCATTTGACTTTATCAATCTCTGCATTATTTGCTCGCCAATCCGGCTATATTTTAAGTAGGGTGTGTAATATAAACAACTCAAACCAGTAGATAATTAGATATAGATAAGTTCAGTAATTTAAATAATTATAATAAAATTTAATCGAAATATTTAAGTTATCCAATCAAGACACAGAAAATTAAAGAACAATTTCAAAATTTTCTAAATTCAACTAATTGGGCTATATTTTAGATAAAGTGTATAATTTAAACAACTCAAACTGTATTTTATGGTGGATAATTAGTATAGATAAAGTTTAATAACTTAAATAATTTAATATAAATAATTATAATAAAAAATTAATGAAAATACTTAAATTGTCTAATCTAGACAAATAAAGAACAACTTCAAAAATTTCTAAAAAAAAAAAAGAAAAATAGAATAGTGAAAAAAGAAAGAGCCTTAAATTTTGTTTTTGTTTTAACTTTTATATAAATATATATAGATACTATGTATTGGACTTGATGTAAATTACTATTGTATAAGAATTTTCATTATCACTAAATGTTATATACTGGATTATCAATACAATTGAATATACTTAAAGTAAATATAGTACTAAATATTTCCATATAATTATAAATATAATATTTTTAAAAGATAATATGAATCAATAATAATAAAAGTTGTATGTTAGTAAGATGTAATTATCAACCTTTAAAAAACAAAAACTTAGATCCTGAAAATTAATAAAAAGATTTTGAGTTTGGCTGATAAAAAAACGTTGAAAAAATGGTTGGAAATTGAATTTTAATTTGATATTTTTAATAATTTAGTAATACATATTCCACGATTTTCTTATATATATATATATATATATAAAATGAGAAGTTTTGAAAGGAACAATCTCTTTTTATGATTTGAACTTCCAAATCTTAAATCATATATATACATATGCACTTTTTTATTATGATATGCCTTGGTATGGCATGTTACTTTATTTATTATCATGTAAAATTATAATGTCTAAAAAATCCATATTATGCCAAAAAAAGAAAAACTTATTATTAGCTTTGTGTCATTAACTCCAATTGGCCTAAGAGGATGCAAATACTACACGCATAATTTTAAGCTTTGTGTCATTGACTCCAATTGGTCTAAGAGGATGGAAATACTACACGCATAATTTTAGGCTATGTTTGATGTGATGTAATTAATCTTGTAATGGAATGAAAATTATATTATATGACTGATTATATTGTTTGGTTAGACTTTTTTTGGAAAAAATAATGTAATTGAGATTACATGTGTAATCTTCATTATTTAATTTGATGTGATATTCATTACATCAAAAAACACATGTATTGTCCATTATATCAAATACATGTAATACCAATTATATTAAGTTGCCCTAATAAAAATTTTATCATTCAAGGCCATTTAATACTATCACCTCACCACCACAACCACCACCAACTGCTCCATCACCACCACCACCTCAACCACTCTATCACCATCAAACTGCCACCACTACCACCACTGCTTAACCACTACTCTACCACCACTACCACCACTGCTTAACCACTACTCTACCACCACTACCACCACTGCTTAACCACTACTCTACCACCACTACCACCACTGCTTAACCACTACTCTACCACCACTACCACCACTGCTTAACCACTATCAAGGCCATTTACAAATACTATTCACCTCACCACCACAACCCACCACCAACTGCCTCCATTCACCACCACCACCTCAACACTCTACTCACATCAAACGGCCACCAACTACCACCATGCTTAACCACTACATCTACCACCACTACCAGCCACTCGCTTACACCACTCTACCACCACCTCAACCACTCTATCACCATCAAACTGCCACCACTACCACCACTGCTTAACCACTACTCTACCACCACTACCACCACTGCTTAACCACTACTCTACCACCACTACCACAATTGATTAACCACCACTCCTCCACAAACATTGCGCCATAACTACCACCATTACCACTCTATCGCCACCATTACAACCACCATCACTCCACCACCGCCACCACCACTACCACCCCCACCATCGCTCCAACTACCACCGCGCCACCACCACCACCACGCCACTACTACCACCACTGCTCCACCACCCTTATCGCCACCTCAACCACCACCACTACCATTACTGCTCCACCACCACCACCACCACTACTGCTCTACCACCTCAACCACCATCGCTCCTCCACCTCCTCCTCCAACACCACCGTTGCTCCACCACATCACCACCGCCACCGCCGCCACCACCCCACCATCTCTCTACCACCATCACCACGGCTTTATCGCCTCTGTCTCAACTAACATCACCACCTCAACCACTAATCACACCACCATCACCACTCCACCACCACCATTACTCCATCAACTCAACCACCATCGCTCCTCCACCTCAACTATCACCACCACCTCAACTACCACCACCATCACTTTACCACCATCACCACTGCTCCATCATCTCCACCTCAATCACCACCATCACTTTAACCACCATCATCACCACCAGTGCTCTACCACCATCATCACCACCATAACCATCACTTTGCATTGCTGCCACTACCACCTAAGTCACTCTACCACGGCCACCACAATGACCACTCTATCACCACCACTACCACATAATAAAATTATATTTTAGTGTTTAATATGCAACACAAGATAAAAATTATATTTTATTATTTTATAGGAATGGGAAAAATAAAATGAAAAATCATTAAAAAGATCAAAATACCTGTAATTTAATTTATTGAATGAAAATATATGAAAAAAAAGTTAATTTCTAATGACTTAATTAACTTTTATTTTGTTATATTACATTAGGGGTAAACATTTGATTTGGCCAATTTGGTTAATTTGATTAATTCGGTCAATTTGATTTGGTGAATAAATGTTCGGTTAAAAGTTCGATTAAGTAGATACTAAATTAGAAATTAAAAATATTTCAGTTTTTATTTTGATTAAGTAGTAATTAATAACTTGAGATAATTTTTATTTCGGTTAAAGTCGATTAATCATAAATTTCAGTTGAATTCGATCGGTTAATTAAGTTTTTATTTTCTCTAACTTCGGTTCGGTTAAAAAATTAATTCAGTCAAATTCGGTTAACTAAAAAAAATTTGATTAATTTATTTCGGTTAAAAATTTACCTGAACTGACCGAATGATCACCACTAAATTATACTTTTTCGGCTTACCTTCTTTTAATTTTTTAGTTCAAAGACATTTATAAATCTAAATGATCTTTAATAACTTAATACAATGAATAGTTTTTAGTTCAGATATTTCTTTTGTATTAATAATGATGTGGTAGTGGTGGTAAAGTGGTGTTTGATGTGGTGGTAAAGTGGTGTTTGATGTGGTGGTGGTGGTGGAGTGGTGGTTGTAGTGGTGGAGATGGTGGTGGTGGTGGTGGAGCAGTGGCGGTGGTGGTAGAGTGATGGTGATGGTGTAATTGGTGGTGGTGGCGGCAGTATTATTAGTGGTGGTAGTGTTTTAATTACATTACATTATATATCAACAGACAAACATAAAAATGGAATGGTGATTACATTCTATAAATTTTATTAATTATATTACTAAACATAGTAATGAAATCTTAATTACATTCCATTCTATTACATTTTTCATTGCGTTACATCTTTAATTACATTACATTGCATTACATCCAACCAAACATAGTCATAATTTCTTTTAATACAAAGTAGTAAAATCTTCCATTCAAAAAAAAGAAAGATAATAAAATCTTAGGTACACGGTACATATTGCTTCCATGAAAATATTTACAAAAATTAAAACTAGAAAAATAAAATATATATAATTAGGTAGCTAGAGTAGGAAGAATTCCTAATTACATGAAAATTATTTATGGCTCCTAATATCTGTTGTTTCTTGCTAGTCAAGGAAAATGGGTTGATTTATCTAAAATCTTATGAATTGTTTACTAAATTATTAAAATTTTAAAATTGATTTTGGTTTTTTGATTATGATGGTGAAAAAAGACAATTGATTTTCGTTTGATAAAAATTATAAAATTTTAAAGGACATTCATCAAGACTATTTATGCATAGCTGTGAATATGATCAAACTCTTGAATAATTTTGCTATCAAATAAGAATTGGGAAATAGAAAATTTCTTTGAGTATAATGCATTGAAAATGTATATAATATAATTTATATGTTCACTTTCTTTCAATAGTTGTATTTACTATTTATATATAATGAAGCTGTGAATCCATGATCAAAACTCGTTGAATATTTTTGCTAATCAAATAAGAATTGGGAATAATAGAAAACTTTCTTTGAGCGTATTAATGCATTGAAAATTGTATAGTAATATAATTTGAATGTTCACCTGTCTTTCATTAGTTGTCATTTTACTATTCGTATATATATATATATAGATATGATGGTGGATTTATATTGCTCTAAAATATATTATATATTTATAAAAAAATGTATATTCACAGTAGTTTGCCTTAATTAAGTTGAAAGAGAAATATTGCATGTATTGAATATATATATGTAGGTTGGATTTATATGCTCTAAAATATATTATATTATTTATAAAAATGTATATTCACAGTAGTTTGCCTTAATTAATTGAAAGAGAAATATGCATGTATTGAATACCAAAAAATAAAAATGCAAAAATAAAACTTGCCAAATGATATTTTTGTAAGTAAAACAAGGATATGTTTAAAAGCTTAATAGTTATTATGCAAATTTTAACTTAGTTAGGAATATTTTAACTCCATTATGCAAATTTAACACATATTTTATAAAATTAGTAAAGTTAAAATATCATAAAATATAAGATATTCAAGTTGACTCAAATCGGGCTGTGCAGCTTAACTTTTAGCAGCCCAAGTTTGGGTTTATGAACCTCAGCCAGCCCAAAACAATTTTGGGTTTTCGGATGGTCCAATGCAATTTACAGTCTAAGCAAGGGTAAGGCCAGACAAAGCTCTATCCACTGGGTTTCATATAAATTGTATATTTTTTATTTTCAATTTCAAACATATAAATTCAAATATGAAAACTTCATAGGCTAAAAATATATATATCAAAAAATCAAAATCTAATATGATAAAAGGTTTGCTTTTTATTATTTTTTATTTGTTTTCAGTTTTTTAGGTCAAGGATTGTATGGATGGTTTCATCTACGAAAAATTGGTTACAGAACACAGAAAACAGAGACACAAAGACAGGACTATGCAAGTAGCAGAAGGAAAGGGACAATGGCTAAGTCCAAAACCTGAAATGAGATTGCAATGCGCATTGAACACAGTAGAAAAGACACTTACCCTACATGCCTATTGATGAGCAGAGAAAGAGAGAAGCCCATCCTTACCTTTGGCTTATCTAGTGGGATATATCAGGAACTTGTTTCTGCACTTAAAACTTGTATTGTATCAGTTCAGCTGGACCCTCAAAACCATCATATTAACCACTTCCACTTGGAGAAACTTTCCTCAATTATTGAGCTTCTTAGCCAATCCACCATTCACATCTTCACCAAGTGGTTTAAGCTTCTTCAATTTTATCGTGCACTAATTTGTTGGTTTGGTAACACTAGATTTGTTTATCTAATTATAACATAGAGAGCTCATCAGACCATGATGCAATTGCTGGGAGATTGTTTACTTCATTAGTTGATTGTTTAAATCTTCATTAATTAAAGCCTACTTTAAGCTCAAACATATTAATTAGGAGATTCTAATACAGTACAAAAAAATTGGGAAAGGCTTATCTATACCCTACGTTACGACACATGGGTGTACTTATACACCAAACCAATGAAGAAGAGGGGGAATTAGGAGTGGCTCTCACCCCTCAGCAAAAAAATTTTTTAAATGCACCTCGAAATTTTTAAAAATTTTCAATGTTATCCATTGAAATTGTGTAATTTTTTTTAGACCTTTCTAACTTTTGAAAAAAATTGTCCGTCCCCTTTGTCTTTAATTTTGGCTCAACCATTGAACCAAACCAATTACACACGTTATTTTGGTCCAGACGATGTTATTCTGATTATATATCGGGAATGGAGGAAAAGACAATAATATTTTTTAAAAAACTTTTTTTTAATTGGCTTGGTGTGCAAGACGGACTGCAGACAAGAAGTTTTCTAAAAAAATTACCTCATCTAACATGCTAACACTAAAACTTGTTAGTTTGATATCCAAAACCAATTTGCTAATATATAAGTTTGTAGTGAAAATTGAATCTAGTACGGGTCACTTTATGGTCTAGAAAATGTATTCTTATATCAATAGTTTATGTCATCACTCGTTATTGTCTCCCATAAATCAGCGGTCAGCAAAATTATTATTATTATTATTATTATTATTGCAATAATAACCAGACACAGTACGTTTTGCAGCATCGTAATCATTCTTTACACACCATTTTGCATAAAAAGGAAACTCCATTTACATGAAAGTTGACTTCCAAAAACACACTCTACAAATTTATATAAATATCTCACTCGTTCATTACCCAAAGTGTATGATTTTGTCACGTCCCTTATTCCTTGGTATCATTATGTTTCCTTTTGTCATTGGATTGTTGGTTATACGAACCTAACAATCTTCATTCCACTCCACCAATAGCAATCTGCCACTTTCTATATTGCCATTTGTAACTAAATTGAACCCACAACCATTATCTTCATTCCTCACTTTCCTAGAAGCCCACTCCCTGCATAGTCCCATCTTCGTGGATTCTGGGAAGAATTTGGGCTATATTTCGCAAAATTAATTATTTTGATAGCTATTAGTTGTTTTAATAACTTTTAACTGTTTGAGTAATCATTTAAGTAGTTTTTCATATAATGCTAAATCCTAAATCTTATAGGGGTTAATAAACGCTACCTTAACTTTTATTTCAAATGTTATATTATCGAATATTATAAATAAAAAATAGTATTTAGCATAGTCAAAACGCTAAAAACTATTTAAGAAGATATTGTCGAACACAACCTTAATGTAAGACGTCTTTTCATTGTTTTAAAAAAATAATTATTTTCATGACTCAAATTTATAATATAAAGCTATAAATAAAATAATTTTACTCTTACATGAAAATTGAAATAACTCTATTTAATGCCTTTGCATATTGTTTATTTGAATATCATACAGTTAAATATGGTAAGTACTGAATAAAATATAACTTTTTGGTCTTTTTTTTCACTAATTTATTTCTTGATTTTTTTTTATTACATTCCTATGTCCAATTATAACGATCACACAAACACAATGCATTACACAGCTACTTTTTTTCTTTTGAGTATTGGGGCGAGTAGATTCAAATCTCAAATTATTGTCAGATCGTATATACATTTATCACTAAGTTATGTCTTAATTACATAGCACTAACCACTGGATCATGCTTTAATTACACAATAATTTTCCGTTAGAGCAAATATGTAATCCATGATATTTATGCTTTTGATATTTTTATTTGAAATTCGACCTATCAGCACTTGCAATAGCGATAAATGATAATCCATATGTTGGCCCATTTTCCATCTACTTGTAGCCCTACCGATTGTTAAAAAGTTAAATAATAGAGAAAATGTCGAGCTTGAAAATGGACATGACACTTCAACAATTTACAACAAGAACCAAAATTGAATAACAGACATGTGTATGTCTGTGTGTGTATATATATGGACATGACACTTCAACAATTTACAACAAGAACCAAACTTGATAACAGACATGTGTATGTCTGCTGAGTTGCTAGTATTAAATAATATTGATAAATGCTTCATATAAATATATAATGTATAATAAATGGTAGATTAAGAAACATATATATATATGTATGTATATTAAAACAATAAACAAATATTATATTCACCCAAATTCCAGCGATGCTAAAGTAATTACTATGGTTTAAATACATAGTAAAAGAATTCACCATTATACATTTGTACTTCTGTTTGTTACTCATCAATCGGGGAACAGATTATATATATAATAAATGGAATAACAGATATATATATGTATGTATATTAAACAAATAAACAATAATTACAAATCAGAGCAAAGTAAATACATGGAATAACAGAGGATCACTTTACATGTACTCTTGTAACTACACGGGCACATAAATGGAGTGAAAGAATAAGCAAAGACCAGCTGAGCTTCAATCTAAGCTATACCCAAAAGCTACAAGCTGATCCCTCAAAACGTCTCACTCTAAAGGGCATTAATCCAAAATAATAAACATAACCACTTCAACAGAGGAGCTCCGGGGACATATCTGCAAGCAATCCCTCTGGCAATCTCCTCCAGTAAAACTAAACATACAGTAATGTAATCAAATTTGCACTAGCAATGCGCTTTGATTACATTATATTAGCGGCTCAACTACCTCATCACCTACCCATAAGGCAGTTGAGCTAGGCTTGCTTCTCCAAATCCTTAGCAGTAATAAAAGTGCCATGAAAACCATAAGGAACTCGAGAAGGAAGCTTAACTGTTGCTTCTAGCTGCAAATTCTTGGCATTCACAATTTGTAGCTCTGATTTCCACTCTTTCTCATCATGCACAAAACATAAAATAAACCCATCATCTTCTTTTCCCGAATTAGAATCAGGAAGAAACAGAGGCTCCCCTCCATATTTATTGTCTCCATAGATATACTTCTTTGTCTCTCCAGTTGAGAGATCAACTTTGGCAAATCCAGACACTTTTGGCCATGGCTCTGCAAGAGCTAGATAAGCGAACTGGGTTTTTCTTCCCAGAAGATTCCTGTTTACCATGCCTGCTTCTAAGTTTACTTGATGTTTATCAGAAATGATAGGCCTGCGAATGGACTTCCCAGTTTTCAAATTTAGCCTTATTTCTGATAAAACACTCTTTAAACTCTCATCACATTCGTTGAAAATGGAATCTGGAGGAGTCATACAAGATCCAATCACCACAATCTCATCACTCTCTGGCTCTTCCCATGCATTCCAAAGATGGAAACAGAAGCAATCAGGTGCTTCTATCCACCTAATCTTTGAAGAGTCATTTGCTTTCTTGTCAAGAATACCAAATCTTGATATCTTATTCTCGTCGTAGATTACTGGAGAGCCACCGCGAATCATTTCTGGTAACTTGAAGACCAATTGTTGATCAGGAATAACAACAAATTTCTCAGTAATGGCAAAATCATGGATCATTGTTGGCTCATCAAGAGAGATTTCAACATCTTTAGACTTGGTACCGATTGGGGAAAATCTGAAATACTTCAGATATGGTTTTTGTACAACATCATAACTAAGAGCAAACAATTCACCAGAAAATGGGTCAACTTTTGGATGAGCAATCATTGTACTCTTTAGTTGGCCATTGAAATTGTAACGCCCAACAGTTTTCAGGTCTCCACAAGGAAGAACACGGACATGGTAAGGCAAATCATCTTCTGACATAGCTAGAAGACGACCATTAAAGTAAACTAACCCGGCGTTGGCAACACCAAGTCCATGGCTCGGGTCAACAATATCAAAAATACCACGGGCATAAAAAAGCAATAGCCTAGCAATTCCAGAATGCCCATGGAGCTCACCTATGGCCTTTGGGAAAATTGGACGTCCCAATTTTCGCTCTTGAACCAAACGGTTTGTCTCCGTAAACCGGCAAGCATAGCTTACTGAACCCTCTTCGAACCGGACAGCATGGACCATGCCGTCGCCATCGAAGAAGTGGTGACCAGTCACCGGTTCGTGAAGTGGGTTTGCGCCGTTGCGTAGATAGACACCTCGAATGCTATCTGGGATTTTACCGGTGACCGGTAAATCGCGTACAACAGGTTGTTCCGGCACGGGAGCGAAGTTACCGGAAATTTGAACAGTTGGGTCCGCTGTTTTAGGAAGAGGGTATTTACGTTCGTGTGAAACCAAAACATTTTCCACTTTATCTAACACCATGGAAGCAGCTTTCTGTAAAAGATTCCATTCTGGCGGTACTGATATATCAGTAGAAGAGGATTTGTTTATTGGATTTGATGTAGTGGAAGTGGAAATAGCAGAAGATGGTGGGTAAGTAGCAGTTCTAGTGGATTGTTTAGGGAAATGGAGAATGGAAGGAGTTTGGAGAGAGCAAGTGACGTTGGGCTTTCTGCTAGGCCTACCAATAGATATGGAGGAGCCCATGGTAATAGCTGGTGGTGCGGTTGATGCCATAATTGAGTTTTTTAGTATGGTTAAGAAGACTGTTGAAAGGTATTTGTGTATACTCGTTGAAGTTCAAAAATATGGTTTGTTTTAGAAGAGCAGGTGAATGGAGTTGAGTGACCTGAGGAAGAAGGGAGTAAGAGGAGGGATTTATATAGAGAGGGAAAAGAAGGAAGGAAGGTCCAGCTCAAAGATGTGAGAGAATAACACGTGTTGCATTATAAAGAAAGAAGAGAGAGTCAAAAACAAAATAATAAGTGATATAAACGAGGAGGAGAGGCTAGCCGGGCCATAAGTGCTTGATTCTTTGACACGACCACCCTTCCCTTAAGTTTTCCCTTCTTTCTACTCTCCTTTTTCCTTTAATAAAATAACAATTAACAAACAGAGCCTTAATACTTTAATGTATGGTTATACTATTTTTGTATATGAAAGAGCATATATATTTTGTCTTCGTGGCAAATCAAAGAAAGGGAAAGTTCTTTAATTATTAATGTTCATGATAATTAGATAAGGAAGATGGTGTTCTATCTTGTTAGTAAGTGTTTTCACATTAGAGTCAAATCAAAAATTAAGTCTCGTCTTTTTGTATTGAGATAAAATTTGCGTATATTTATACATGTGATCCATTCATAAATCAATCAATCTACAAAAGGTTTATTTTTGAAAAAACATTCTGACTTTATCCTTTTTCTCCAAGTGTAAAATATAATAGTATTCTTAAATTATAATAAATTAATACCTAAGTCTCTTTATATTTGAGTAAATTCAAACAATAAGTATAGACAAATCTTATATGTGCGCTCAAATATATATACAGTTATTTATCATTTGAAACTCGTGCTACAATAAATCATTAAATATGTATTATAGTTTAATCAACCAAGATAATTAAGCCAATGCATAAATTTAAATCTATAAGGTCTACTGACACAAAAAAAAAAAAAAAAAAAAAAAAAAAAAAAATTAAGCCAATATGCATAAATTTAAATCTATAAAGGTCTACTGAACACAAAAAAAAAAAAAAAAAAAAAAAAAAAAAAAAAAAAAACCTCAATTTTGAAATTCTAGCCAATTCTTTCAGTTTTATCCATCAATACACAAATTTATTTATTCATTTCAAATCTTGTATGTATTTGTTCTGTTAGATTGTTGTGTTAATGTGGAAGTTAAGTATGATATGATATGTGGATCTCATGAGAAAACACTAGTCCACGTAAAATAAAAAAATATATATAATTTTTTATTTAATTTCAAAGAAAAATTATTCAATTTTCTATACTTCAAATTTTAAAAAATTAAATTTTAAATTATTATAATTATTTAATTTTAAAAATAGAAAAGTATTATTTATATATTATTTATATGAATATAATCAATAATAAATATGAACTCTTTTAATTTTTTTAAATTTGAGTTCAAATTAAATATAGAGTAATTATTAATTTTTATTAACTTTACAATCTCAAATTTTTAATTAAATTAAAATACATAATAACTATTATTTATAATTAAAATTTATAAATTAAAAAAATAAATTTTATAAAATATAAAATTCAAAAAATTGATTTAAGCTTTTAGGTGAAAATTGCGAAAACCAAATTGAATCGAACAGAAAATATAAACGTTGAAACTCTCATGGTAAAAAACTTAGGATTTTAATAGTACTTTTCACTTTTGAAAATTGTCAAATTTTATTAAATTTTTTTTATTAGAAGAAAAGTATTACATTTATAAGATTTTAAAATAATAATTCTAAGATTTCCATTTTACATTTTAAGATTTTTAAGTGCATAAAATTAATAATTTTTAATTCTACGTGAACTGGTGATTTAATACTGATCAGGCATTTCGCAAGGCCTACAATTTAAATTTAATCGTTATGTCAGTACCGATTTAGCGAAATGCAGACAAATGATAGATTTGATAAAAAAAAAAAAAAATTATAGTATTGATTGATAAAATTAAAAGAAGAATTGGCTATAATTGATAAAAAAAATTAAAATTCAAAATTATTTTTACCATTTGGCCTCCCTATAATTATCATAAATTTTGTGGCACTTATTTTGATTTATTGAACATTTTAACAATTCAACTTATACAATTGCACATACTAAACACTTGAATTTGCAACATCATTTTATTGAACATTTTAACTTGCAAAATTATACTCCCCCATCCTGAAAAAATAATCTCACTTCTTTTCACACAGATTAAGAATGTATAGTTAAATTAGTTCAACCATAACATTTATCCTTCTTTTTTTCATATATACCCAAGGGCGGAGCCAAAATTCAAAATTAGAGGGAACCAGAAGAAAATTTTCAAAATTAAGGGAGCAAAATAAAAAAAAAAAAAAATTGCACGTTTTATGAGTGAATTTTTAAATTGTTTTTTGAGTTTGGCGCCGGCCTCCCCCAGTCCCCCTCCCTCTACCCCTTATACCCCTATATTAATAATTTGTTGATTAAATTTTAAAATTATTTATTGAGTTTTTCAATAAAAAATTAATGTGTTGGTACATGTTTCAATTACTTTATATTACTTTCTATTTATATCTTACTGAATATTTAGTAATTCTATGTATATTAATTATTGGCACAAATTGTATTACGAGAGTATTAAAGGAAAGTTAACAAAAAGGTCATCTCCAAAAAATGGAAATGAGATATTATTTTGGGACCTGTTATGGAAAGTGGGATTGTTTTTTTTGAACGGAAGGAGTATTAGTTATATATTTATTAGATAGTCAAAAAATATGAAAATTATTATTCCAAAAGTCGTGCTAACCACACATCGTACTAATGTTTTATATATGAAACCAAAAATCATAAAACTATTTTTAATTCATTAGGAGATCTCATGGCTATAATAATGTTTCAAGTGACACATCATGCTAATGTAGTACTCTCCTAAGTCACCAAGTTGATAGAAATTCTTATGATCGAAAGGACTCAAACTTAAAAACTTTCACTTCTCAAGTATTATCAATATTTGTAATTTTAGGGTGAATGGGTCTCCTACAAAATATAGAGTGCTATAAATTTATTATCAATAAGTACATGTGTGAATATAGGTATTTAGCCTAAGATTATTAATGGCCTAATGACTAAAAAAAAAAAAAATTGAACTTTGATATTTTAATAATTTTACGACAAATTAATTTTTTCTTAATAATTGTGGTTTCCATCCATCAATGGTATTACTTTGTTGATGTGGCTATTAGTGGAACCCTCGCAATGACATGTCACTTGCTGGTTATAAATTTACAAGGTATAATTGGTAAAAGCTAAAGTTCAAGGTTTTGTTTTTTAGTCATTAAGTCAAAGTTTGTTAGTTTATCAATTTTAGTCAAGATTATTACATACACATCGAGGCATAGCCTATTAATAAACGTATATATAACTTGGCAATAGATCTAGATTTTTTTTATTAACATTAATTTCTAATATTTATATAATTTATTTATCAATAAATAATTTTATAATTTATAATATTCAAGTTTAAATTAATAAATATAGTTAAATATTTTATAAATTTTAATCATAATATTTTTTATTTTAAATGATATATTATAATAATTAATGACAAAAACAATCAATGTTATACTAAATAAATATTTCATTTTAATAAGAATTAATTGAAAACACTAATTATATGACACAGGAAGAAAAAAAATTTGAAAAGGAGATTATAACTTGAAAATTCAAAAGGCGAAAAACTTTATCATTAAAATATAATAAATTTCAATAACGAAAATTAATAAAAATTTACATTCATATATAAATTTCTCAAGAAAGATTAGGGTAAAGGTATTTGATGTTATCCTTCTATAGAAAATGACAAGTTTAAATAAGACAATAATATCGTTGAAGAAATTCCTATAAATAATACTAACACTTTTGGAATTAAAATGGTTTTACGATTGATTAATTATACAACATTTGATTTTCCATCTCTTACTATGTTGATAATTTTATTGAATTTTTATATCTTCTTTAATATTTAATTATTATAATATGAGTGTTGACAATTTCGAACAACTAAAAAAAATATCACTTTTTCCTTAAATTGACTAAAAAAAATCCTGAATTTTGGCATTTTTAACAATTTTGGCTGATTCTTTTAAAAATTATTCCTTGCAAATTTACAGTTAGTAAGTGACATGCCATGTCGATAGTCTCACTAACAGTCACATCAGTATAATAGTAAAGGTTAATGGACGAAGACCACAATTATTAAGAAAAAATTATTTCACGGTATCAATTATAATAATTAAAAGGATTGGCAAAAATTGTTAAAAAGGCAAAATTTCAGTTTTTTTTAGTCATTAGGCCATTATTAATTAATATTCTTATGACCCATTTAGACTCCAACGAATCAAAAAGCTTCATTAACCAAGATATTTCAAATATTTTTTCCTAATTAATTTACTTTGGTTTTTTTTTTTTTTTTTTTTTTTTTTTTTTAATCATTTCTTATGAACCATTTAGACTCCAACGAATCAAAAAGCTTCATTAACCAAGATATTTCAAATATTTTTTCCTATTAATTACTTTGGTTTTTTTTTTTTTTTTTTTTTTTTTTTTGGAGAACACTTAATATTTTTGTATAATTTTTTTTTTTTTTTTTTTTTTTTTTTTTGGAGAACACTAATATTTTTGTATAAAAGACACTTAAAAATATTTATACTTGATAGAAGTAAAATATTAATATTTAGAAACTACTTTTAGATGTAATGTGTCGTCTAATGTGATATGATACAAACATTTATAGTATATTTTCTATTGTAACTAAAGATGTAAATACCGAGCAAGAATCCTAGTCATAAATGTCGAGCGAGAATCTTGGACATTAATTTCATGGTTAAATGACTCTAAATGACTCTTTGACTGAGTGTTACCTTTATTTAAACTGGTTTGAATAACACTCGGTCCAATCTATTAATTGCTCGGCTCATTTTATTAATTGCTCCTATCAAAAGTCCCCTCCAAAATACACCGAATCATTTATATTTAGTTGAAATTTTTAACATGCTTGTTCATTCCATTTAGTACTGTCAAAATGAGTTGTCCGGCTGGCACAACCCACGCGAACTCGAGCCCAAAACGGGCTAAGCCAAAAAAGCTCGTCACAAAACGAACTTTAATGTTTAGGCCTAGCCTGCAACAGGCCCGTGGATGGGCACGGACACTCCTTTTTTTTATTTGGATTTAGACATGAAAAAACTAATTAAACATTTAAAGTTTAAACTCGCGCTATTAAACGAAATTTACAAAAGCTTTATATTATACCAACCATAATCAAAAAATGAAAAGTGACACTATAATCAACAAATAGATTTCAACTCCCTATTATTTGTTTTCTTTTTCTTATATCAGTCCAACTAGATGCTATAATTACCATGCATAACATATTGCAGAAATTAATATCAAAAGTAATATAAATCATAGCTTTAACGACTTTTACAATTTAAAACCCTCAAATGAAAAGAAAAACAACTTAACATATAATTAAACTAAACTCTAAATAAAACCTATTAAAATCATCCGAATAACAAAATAAACTTAATAAAAAATATTCAAAATAAGAAAATATCAATCAACACCATCTTCCTCCGTATCAACAATATTTGAATCTTGTTTGGAAATTGATGCATCTTCTCCATCTACCCTTTTGTTGCCATCAATATCTTGATCTTAGTCTACAAAAAAAAAAAAAATGATAAATAACATGCATAAATATAAGTGATGAATTAAAATAAAATTATTTAAAAAGTATTACTTACCCTTGGGAGCATAACCTAGTAACCAATTACGTGCACAAATAAAAGCTTGCACGTTTTTAGGAAGCAGACAACTCTGGTACTTGTTTAGAACTCTGGCACCAATACTAAATACAAACTCTGAAGGCACCATGGTGATTGGAATACTTAAAATGTCACAAGCCATAAGGGACAAGTCAGAAAATCTTGTCTTATTCTACTTCCACCAGTTCAAAACATCCAACTTTTGAAAATCTCTCCAATCAAGTTGTGATTCATCCGGGTACTTCTCTAGCTGAGATTTCTCAAAATGAGAATCAATGAGGCAGCTAATATCTATGAAATCCTATTCAAACAATCCAAAACAATTCAAATAGTAATACAAAAATATAATTAATTATTTGATCATTACATAAATAAAGACAAAAATTAGAAAGGAACTACATAAACAAAAAGAAAAATTAAAAAGGAATTAGAAACTTATTGCAGTTGGCGTGGATCCAAATCCAAATCCAAATCCTGTGGAATTCACTCCACTACATTAGGCCTCACTAAATTTGAAGGATTAGATGATGAAGAAACATTTGGTGACTTCTTGACATATTCATTAAAGAGTAATGACAAATTGCTCTTGACTTTTTCAATCTTACTTGGAGTACCAATTGGATCAACTTCTTTAAAATAATACTCTACCAATGTAAGCTTCATATGAGGATCAAGAACAACTCCGAGTGAAAAGAATTTCACTATAGTCTTCCAATACTTGTCAAACTTGGCTCTCATACTCTGAATCATTCTTTTAATTACTTTATCTTCACTATTATGGTTCTTTATCAAAAGAGACTCAATCTTCCAAATTTGATGAAAATACAAGTTGAAAGTTGGGTAACTAGAACTTTAGATCAAAGTAGTAATGGTATAGAGAGGTAGCAACAATTCACAAATCTTTTCCCCTCTTTCCCACTTTTGATCCAAAGGACAACACTTATAGTTAGTATCACACACTTTCAGATCATTAAATGCACGTCCATATTTAAAAGAACTTTGAAGCATCAAATAAGTGGAATTCCACTTAGTGGGTACATCTATACATAAGTGCACTCCACCTTCAATACCAACATGTTTGACATACTCTTCAAAATTCTTCTTCCTACCTTCTAACCACTTCACATATTTCACACTCTCTCTAATTTTTGTAATGCATATTTTGCAATATGCAAGCCATCTTGAACAATTAGATACCAACAATAGTTTGAGCATACCTCTTCAAAAATTCTTATGCTTCTACCTTCTAACGCACTTCAGCATATTTCACAGCTACTCTCTAATTTTTGTAATGCAAACTATTTTGGCAATAATGCAAGCCAATCTTGACAGGTGTCTTTAGATTTAAGTAATATGTGAAGCAATAAACTGCCAGGCAATGGGAAAAATTATTCCCAGCCACTTGGCTAAACGGCATGCGAAAATGTGGAGAAGTGTAATCTGCTTAAGCCTAGCATGCTTGGGCATTTTAGGTTTGTTTTTCATTAGCATAGATGGCCACTATATAAAAAAAAAATGCATTTGCGTTTATTGTTACGGGCGGACAGAATCGGTGTTAAACATATGAGAAGCTCGGACCTTTAGGGCAACGGACGGAAAGTGTATCTCTTAACCTATCTTGCATTTTATCATTAGCAGATGCCACTATAAAAAAAATGCATTTTTGTTACCGACAAATCGGTTGTAAAATATGAGAACTCGGTTTACAACGGACATGTATCGGTCGCAAAAGTGCTTGTCGCAAATAATTTTGCGATCAAATTACTTAGCAATCGCAAATTAGTGACCGACTAATCGGTCGCAAAATTATAAATATTAATCGCTAATTTTCGTCGTGTTTTCCTTCTGAAAAGCCTATCGCAAATTGGTCGCAGATTGTGTCCATCGCAATTATGAAAAATGGTCGCAAATTGTTCGCAAATTTTGAAAGTGATTGGTTAGTGATCTATCGCAAATTTAAATTTAACGGTTATAATTTTGGTTGCAGTTCGATTGCTAGTTGGTCGTAAATTTTAATTACAAAAAAATAATTTAATAATATTAAAAATCAATATTTTTTCCACCTGTCAAAATCCACACATATATACTTCACAATCACAAGCATCATCATAAATATCACAATCAAATCTACGAGGTCGGTCCTCTGCACAATCAAGTGTTGTAGCATCGGTAGGAGTATCTGCTGGATGTGTTGTAGTGTCGGCAGGAGTGACCAAGGTATTGTCTGCAATATCGAGATCAAGAGGAGACAGCAGTGGCTGTGCAGAGCTGTAGAAACATCTCGATCTGTAGTAGTGGAGGATCAGAGGAAGAAGTACCGGCACCATGGTAACCGGACATCCGCATAACATGCGCTTTAAGCTCTGCAAGCTGTCTCTCCTGCTCATCTACACGAGCCCATAATGCACTAATCTCCATGGCATTGTGGTCGGGCTGTGGTCGTGAGGAAGCTACAGAAGTGTTAGATGCTGAGCCAGAGCCGTTGTAAAACTATGATGCCTGAGACTTGATGCCATATACTTTCCTCTTCTTTTTGCCCCCTACGGCCTCCAGATAAAGTGCTACCTCATCATTCTTGACTCAGCTTTAGATCCAGCCTGAGAAGGAACAACACGCTCGCGAGCTGTACTGTGGTTCCCCTGGAAATAACAAAATTAATTAATCAATGCAGTTGCAAGCTTTATTATATTGAACTTGTACACGTAAGAGAAGACTAAAAGGTAAATGTAATATTCTTCATTGTTACTTACATTGACGCCCAACGTACGTCTGTCGATAAAAGTATTTCCATCGTGGTCCTTTATGTGAGTGTAAGTGAACACCTCCATCGGTGTGGGCTCATGACCATATTTTTTGGCCTTTAATGAATTTAGTTATACATGAGATATTAATATGGTGTCATTTCACTAAACATCAGTAAATGTAACTGTAACTAGTTGACTCACTAATAATCGAGATGTCTCTATAGCAGATATTGATCTGTCTATGTGTTGGGAAGGTCCTGCTCTGTCACCGCCAGTCTCACTGCATCTATTTCATGCAAATATGTCACATAGGATCCTCCCAAGCCTTCTGCTAACTCTCCCATATCTCTTGAGACACGCATTGCTGCTTCTTGCCGCTTTTTCGCATCCTATAGGTGAAGTCAGCATACAGTAGAGCACATAATTTCTCCGAAGCCACTTTTAGCATAGCCAAAGACCCTTACACAATACAATAGGGCTTGTTCTGCAGGAATGAAAAATAAAATTTCAATAAAGAGATGTAGCTTGATTATTAATTACATTGAATGAAGATATAACTTGAACCAAATCGTACCTGAAACTCTTCCAATTCGTACCCCAAATCGTACCTGAAACTCTTCCCAATAAAACTCTCTCGCCTCCTGTGGTACGACATCCCATGTGTATCCATCTTTATTGAGATGTAGCTTGATTATCCTCATAATTTACCTTGATGCCGAGAGGATGAATATATGCTGAGAAAAAAAACATAAGTGAAGTATAAGTAGACGAAGCCATCAAAATCTGAACAAAACCATGTGTATCCATCTTTATCGAGATGTTATCCATCTTTATCGAGATGTAGCTTGATTATCCTTATAATTTGCCTTGATGCTTGAGAGGATGGATTTATGCTGAGAAAAAAAAAACATAAGTGAAATATAAGTAGACAAAGACATCAAAATCTGAACGAAACCAAGTTCAAAGGAAAAAGTAAATAAGTACTTAATGTCCCGCTACCAAACTGAGCTTGTTACATGGCTTTGATGAAGCTGCAAAAGAAGTGAAAAAAATGCTATCAATACATACAAATAATTAATATATAACTGAAATGACAATATATGAAATTTGTGATTATCTAGTGCAGTAAGTGACTGTGAAGCTGGTGAAGACTCTACTGGTCTAGGAAGTGGGGTAGAAAAGCAAGGAACAGAAGGAAGTGATGGCGGTACAGGAGGCTAAGTAGAGGATGAAGCCCCAGATGTACCTGAAGAAGAAGAAGAAGGAGGGATAGTCTCTTCTCGTCCACATATACTGCGTCCTTAGCTACGACCTCCACGCGGACCATTGCCAGATGCATCTGAATCAAACGCCCTGCCTCTAGCCATTTGTACTACAGATAACAGAACCTACATATGTATGTATACAATTATATGAATTATAAAACATGTGGTAATGTGGTAAATATGAAAAGTGAATAAAATTAAAATCTTCATTAATATATATATATACATTTTATTAAATTTATTATCCATAATTACCATAATTCACATAATGCATTAAGTATTTCTGTCTTCATCATCATTTGCTTCTTCTTCTTCTTCTTCTTCTTCCTCTTCTTGATATTCGTCTTCTGAGGTACCCATGATGATCTGATGTTCTTCCTCTTCATCATCTGATGCTGCTATTTCAATATAAGTTTCGCTTTCATCATCCAACCTATCCGTTAAATCTTCAACAACTTGCATCGGTTACATATCAACCATAACTTCTTGAAATGGCTCAGATATTGCGAGTAAAGCAGATTGTTTGGTTTCAACTGCATGAACAACTTCTCTAGGCTTGATTTTACATACTGCCATCCAATCGCAATGATCTCATTTCAATAATGGATATGGGAGATAGTACACCTGTGCAACACCTGTGCAGCTTGTATCGCCAACACAAAAGGTTCGTACTTCATATATCTTCTTCTTTGATTAATATCCACAAGATTATACTTAGGATGAACCTTCATGCGAACGTTTGGCATAGGATCAAACCATTCACATTTGAATAAGATTGTGCACTTGATTGGTAGGGATGGATATTCTAACTCCAAAACCTCAACCAATTTGCCTTAACTCCAAAAACCTCAACCAATTCTGCCATAAAAATCATTTGACTTGATCACTGTAGTTTGGTCCCTTTATGCAAACACCATTGTTCTTGTCTTTTTGTTTGTCCTATAACCCTCAATGTGAAAACTTGTAAACCATTTACAAAAGCCAGAACTTGTAACCATTTACAAAGTAGCCAGAGTAGGCATTAGCAACTGGTAGAGGTCCCCTTGCTAGATCAGTAATGAATTTGTTATCAATATCACTTCCAGAGCTTCGAGCCTATAGGAATAGTAATGACAAGAGTGAAATCTATGAATGTAAACATATATGTTGTGTAACTAGAAAGTTACTTACATAACATTTAAACCATTCTACAAATTCAGAGTTCAATTTTGCATCGATTGCAGTATCAGTCAAATTGAGATTTTATAGCCGTAAAAGCTTGATATATTTCCTATTTATGAACGAACAATATTATCATAAATATGATTTAACTAAGCTGTATTAAGTTTAGACACTTTACAAGATCTATACTTACTGTACATATGGTATAATCTATTCACAATTCAACAAAGTATAGGTTAAAATATAGGTTTGAGCCGCTCATATCTCTGCATCAGTCAATCGTCTTTTTTTTATTTACCAATCGTACACCCAGGATAGGTGAAAATTGTTAGATTTCGTTCAAACTCAGATTCTATTCTATCTCCTCTGTCATCGTTACGTGGCACTCTCCGATGCTTGGTGAAAACATGTGGTTCAAAGTAGTGTTAACAGAAGGTGGAAGCTTCTTCCACGAAATATGCATTGCAAATTGATCCCTCGACCTTTGCCTTATTGCACACATTCTTTTTAATTTTCTACAGGTGTCTATAATTGTACAATGCCAATATGTAAGTATGAGTTGAAACAAATGATGTAATGATTAGAATGAGATGTTAGTGATTCACCTCTCAAATGAATAATACATCCATCTATATTGTACCGGTCCCGCTATACGACATTCATAGGGCAAATGTAACCGGCAGATGCTCCATAGAATCAAAGAAGCCGGGTGGAAAAATTCGCTCCAATTTGCATATTAGTACTAGGATTTCTCACACTAATTGGTTCATATCATCGCATTGGATAACAATCATTGTCAATTCCTTGAAAAAGAGACGCAATTTTGTCATTGCTTCCCAAATTTTCCCTGGAAATAATTCTCGAAATGCCACAGGATTCAATCTTTGCATGAAAACATGACATTCATGGCTTTTCATGCCAAACAATCTGTATTTCCTCATGTCGACACATCTACCCATAATTGAACAGTATCCATCTGGAAGCCTTAATGATCGGACCCATTCGCATAATAATTGCCTTTGGGGTTTATCTAAAGAATAACATGCCTTTGGAAACATTCCAGTAAGTACAGACTGCTCGAGTTCTAGTCAATAATAAATTTCTTTCATGTCTGCTCTCGGTTTTGCATTATCCTTGGATTTCCCCTCAATGTTCATGACAGTGTTGAACAGTTTTTCAAACTCATTTTTTTCTATGTGCATCACTTCAAGGTTATGATGGATAAGAAGTGAACTCCAGTATGGCAAATCCCAGAAGATGCTTCACTTTTTCCATCCACTATTGCTGCCAATTCTACCATTTACCTCTTTTGCACCTAACTCTGTAACTTTCATAAGGCCCAGATCTTTAATTTTTCATAATATTTCAGCTCCAGACTTCACAGGCAGAGGGGGATCAGCAATAGTCGTGTTCGTTCTAAAGCATTGTCGATTTCTCCTCTAAGGGTGAGATTTTGCTAAGAATTTGCGATGACAATGAAACTGATACGGAATCGCTACCACTCAACCTTAGATCTCAAGGAAGCATGGAGAACACCTAAGTTTCTCAAATTAATGGAAGCACATGTTGAGATGGAATCTGAAATTCCAGCATATGGCATGCCTTGGCCATACTAGAGCCTAACTTTGGCGTAATAAGTTAGCCCCTTTGGCCGTAAATAAGTTAGCCCATTTTTGTTAGTTTTGAGTTGTAAGTTTAAGGGTTGGGCCACAATTAAATTGGGCCAACCTTTTTATGTTATCCTTAGTTGGTTTGGGATTAATTATTCCTTATCCTTAGTTGGTTTGTATTAAATTATTCCCTTATCCTTATTTTGTTTAGATTAGTTTAGTCCTTATCCTTAGTTGGTTTGGATTAATATTCCTTATCCCTTGAAGTTGGTTTGGATTAATTATTCTTTATCCTTAGATTTGTTTAGATTTTGGTCAATCTTTAGTTAGATTTGGATTAGATATCCAAAATCCTTAAGTTGTTATGATTTTTGTTAGTCATATCCTTAGTTGGTTTGGATTTGCTAAATCCTAATCCTTAGCTAAACTCTAAAATTCCTTTAAGGATCTGGACTTCTTAGATTAGTATAAATACTTGTTATTTTGTAATTATACACAATTATTTCAATCAATGAAATAGACTTCTTCTCATTGCTTTTGGCTGTGTTCTTGCTTTAGAGAGAGGTGTGAGATTGCATTCTTCTAATTGCATTAAGAATCAAGGTAAACTTATCAATTTTATGGCGTTTATCTATTTTCTTTTACCCTTCTTTATTATTGTTGTTCTTGCTTCTTTAACTTTGGGTGCCATAGAGGGGGGTTTTAGTTTGATTCTTGGATCTCTTCCAAAAATCTGTCATAGAGTTCATGGAATAAATTTCCATTAGGGTTCCGCGTCAGTTTGGTGCGTCAGTTTGGTATCAGAGCCAAAGATTAAGGTAAATTCTTATTTATCTTAGTTCTAGGGTTTGTGTTTATTTGTTTTCTTATTCTTCTGGTTTTTGTGTTTGTTTTCTTGTTCATCTTGTTTTTTTTTGTGTTTGTTTTCTTGTTTGGTTAGTTCAATTCGTTTTTGCTTCAATTAAACTTATTAATTTCATTCTTGTTCAAGTCTGGAAGTTTAGATTTTAGATCTTGTTGATTAAGAAAAAAAAAAAAGAGTAAAAATTTCGTCCACCATTAAAATTGTTTGTGTGGATCTTGTTTGTTCCTAAATCCAAGGGATTTTGATTCTAAAAAAAAAAAAAGAGTAAGAAGAAAAAAAAAATTCGTCCACCATTGGAAAGCTTGTTTGTGTTGTGTGGATTTTGTTCCTAATTCATAGGGATCTTGTTCCTAATTCTTAGGGATTTGACCTTATTTTGTGGGATTTATTCCTAATTCTTAGGAATTTGACCTTATTTTGTGGGATTGAATTTATCTACTATAATCTCTTAATAAAATCTAATCTTAACTACTTTGTGGATGTAACAAGAATTAGTTGTCCATATCTTTTGAGATTAAGCAAATCTACTACAATCCTTGTCAAATCTAAAATCCTACCTAAATTGGGATACATCGAAAATGGATTTAACTCAGCACGCCCGTGTTTTACCTCAAGCACAACTGTGCTAGGGCCTGACCTTCACTTATTGGACTAAGCATTACACGCACGCCCGTGCTTCTTTCTAGCATGCCCGTGCTCGATTCTGACCATATAAGAGAAATTGTTTTCTTTTGATTTTCTTTGATTTGATTTTCTTTGATTACTTGCTTTGTTTTGGGTAGAATTAATTAGGTTCATATTTGGTTTGCTTTGTAGTAAACTAAATTCATACATTATATCCTAAATTTGTCTTTTAAATTCTAGTTTCTTATTTTTGTTTAAGCTTTCTATTGCTTCTATTACATTGTTAGGGTGTGTTTGCTTGTTTACTACACTCTAATTGATAGTTAAGGTAGTGCATTGTTTATATTCTTGTGCTACTATCCATCTCGTTTTGAGTCTTCTTTCTAGAACTTATGCTTGCTTTTCATTGTTAAGATTTATTCCTTGTTTCTAAACGTGCTTTTGAGTTGATTTGGTTGAACTAAGATTCTGAAGTACAATTAGAGGAATTGGGGAGTTTGATTCTTTTTGTTGTTGAACTAAAGACTTCCCTTGAAGTACTATAAAATAAGGGACAAGAATTTAGGAGGAGAGCGTTGCAATATGTTGATCTAACAAGGCATGCCATTTGTAAAAACACGTGACAGGGCACGTTTTGATTCAATATCACTTCAATAAACACCCATCCGAATCTTTTATGCTAAGTTTATTTCTACTTTTGTACTATTACTCTAACCAATGACTTGAGCAAATCTTGGAGATGGTAATGGGTCGACTGACACAGTCACAATATATGAGGACTTCCTCAAATTGAAACTTACAAATGGAATCAAATTCAGAGGAAACAGTTTTAGAACCTCAATAATCTTGTCCAAGATCATGAAGGGGGAGAATTGCAAAGAAAAATAAAAGCAGACCGAAGCTCTATAAGCAACAAGAGCTCGTACACGTACTGCCCTAGATTTCAAGCCCATGATGAAAGAGGAGGCTAAAACAACTTGATGTTTGTAAGGTGATAGGCAACTTTGAATCCAATCAAAGCAATAAGATTTCCAAGATATATTTATGCTGTTAACAAAGTGAGTTGTATCAACGCCAAGATGAAGATTCCAGAATTTTATGGTAACAACAACGCTGAAGAATACCTTGAATGGGAAAGAAAGGTAGAACAAATCTTTGAATGCCATAATTATTTTCAAGAAAAGAAATCTCACCTTGCAACTATCAAATTCAAGGGTTATGCTATGTTTTGGTGGGAACAATTGCTATTAAACAAAAAAAGAAAAGGAATGCAACCTTTACCACCATGGGAGATCATGAAGGAGTTGATGCACAAAAAATTTGTCCCTACTCATTACTTTAGGGATTTGAACAATAAGTCAGGAAGGGTGCAAGGAATGGTTAGAGGGATTTGGAACAAAAAATACAATTACAAGGGGGAAGGTTGGTGCATAAAGAAGAAAAATGTGGATTACCCTCAATCAAGAGTATCATATCACAAAGGAAACTGGCATTGGATTGACTAGCCCAAGATCATATGTTACCCAAGAAGAAGAGTATTAAGGCCAAATGTAGAAAGCCTCAAAAGGTAGGGTAATTTTTGAGTGTCTGTCAAATAAAGAAAAAGGAGTAAAGATAAAATGATGAAAACACTACTGAGTGCAAATAAAAAGAAAGAGGGAGAAGAAAAAGAAAAACAAATGTTACATATTTCAACCAATTTGTACCTTCTATGCATAAGGAAGTTTTGTTTACCCGTTAATGATCTTAACCCATCTTTGCATAGTGTGGTTTGTTGATCCTTGCAAAAGTTTGAAGAATATGATGACAAACAGAAGCATAGCACATAAGTGAAGTGACCTCCAAACTTGTTGACGAAAAACATAGGGCAGGGTAGAGGCCATCATCGAGTTTCACAGAAAGAATACAAAGATGGTGACACCCAAGAGTGAAGAAAACAAACATGCACCAAGAGCGAAGAAAGCCGAACAGAAAACAAAAAGAGTGTATAAAGAGAAAGAAAGAAGGGAAAACGAGAGACCATAACAGAAAAACTAAACAAAAAGCAGAGATTAAATGCATCCAATTGGTGAGGTGAAAAAAAGAGAAAAGAATTGTGTATGTTGAAAAAGGACGAGATTTCAAAATAGTGTGGATAGCTCTAGGTAGATCCGGTCTAATGATTCGGTTAAGGAGTTTTGCATCAATTTGACTAAACATTGACACTTCCTCTCCTAACCTTCCTAGTTCATTTCTTTGTTGCAGGGGTTACCTAATGGTAAGAAGAGCCTACAATTGTGAAGGAGATGCAGCGAAAGAGCTACGGGTTTCATATGAACATTAAGAACAAAGGCTATGCCAACCGTGCCAACAAAGAAGAAGGCCAATGATGTGTTTAACCTGGAGATTTGGGTTTTGGGTACATTTCCAACAATGAAAAGTTTTTCCAACCAAGGAAATGATTAAGCTGATGAACGTGGGAGATGGTCATTGCCAAGTCATGAGCACGTGTAACAACACCCCTACAAAGATAGGCTTACCAAGGTTGAGTATGTGTTTCCATTACTTTCAAGTTAGTAATTTGTCTCCTATTTGACATGGAATGCAGATTGAGGACAAAATTTTTTGAAGGAAAGGGAGAATGATACGAATCTGCCATCCACTCATTCATGGAACTCAAGGGAGCAAGGAAGAACAACATGAAAATCCCATTAGTTGCTACCTAGTGTCAATGTACAAGAAGTCATGCAAAAGAAATAATGGAGCAAACCATGGAGATAAAGAAAGCATGGATACCTCAAACTTCTAATTAAGTATTCGAGACGAATCTTTCGAAGGAAAGGGGAATGATACGGAATCGCTAACCACCCAACCATAGAATCTCAAGGAACATGGGAGAACAACCTAAGTTTCTCACATTAATGGAAAGCACATGTTGAGATGGAAATCTGAAAATTCCAGCATAATGGCATGCCCCTGGCCCATACTAGAGCCTAACTTTGGCATAATAAGTTAGCCCATTTTTATTAGTTTTGAGTTGTAGATGTTGTAATGGGTTGGCCATAATAAATTGGGCCACCTTTTTTATTTTTAATCCTTAAGTTTGGTTTGGATTGATTATCCTTATATACTTAGTTTGGTCTTCCAGAATTAAATTAATTCTTATCCTAGTTGTTGTTTGGCATTAGTTAACAGTACACCTTTAATCCCTTAGTTGGTTATTGGAAATTAAATTAATTCCTTATCCTATTAGTATTTGGTTTGGATTTATTATTCTTTCTATTCATACGATTTTGGTTTAGTATTTAGAGGTTCGAATGCTCTTAGTAGATTTGGATTTAATACTCCAAATACACCTTAAGCCCATGATTATATTGTGTTATGATAGTCACCTAACAATCACATTAATATGGTTCTAGTATGCTAAATCCTAATCCTTAGCTTAACTCTAAAATCCCTTTAAAGGATCTGTAATCCAAACTTGACATTAGTATAATTAAATATGGGCCAAAACTTGTTATTGTAATATATCACTAGTTTCTGATATCTCCACATTATTGCATACTCATGAAAATAGAACTTCTTCCTTCATGCTTTTGGCAGCGTTGTTTCCTTCGCCTTTTAGTAGAGAGAGTAGATGTATCGAGATTGTGCCAATTCTTCTAAATTGCATCGAAGAACTCCATAGTAAACTTTTATCTCTCATTTATTGTGGTGCGTTGTTCTGACAGTAAAATAGGTCTTGATAAGCTTTGGGTGGGCCCCATAAAGCGGTGAGAGTGTTAAGTTTCGTATCTTGTGAGATATCTTATCACAAGAATCTGTACATAAAGAGTATCATTGGAATAAAATTCTCCACTAAGATGGTTCGCTGCGTCACAAAACCAGACCTGATGTTATTATACACTTCCATTTTAGTGTAAATGGCATTAAGTGTTTTCCATGCAATGAGACAACCCGATTAATGCCTGATATACTACCCACCCAGATAACATTCCCAATGCTGGAAAATCACTGATGGTCCAAAGCAAAGCAGCTTGTTAATTATTATAATACATTCTGATTAAGCCGAATAAATAGGTCGAAACATTATCTCAGAGCCCATAACCTCACCTAATTAAAAAAATTTAAGTTTGGCCAAATCACCAAGGATATGCAGAAAGCAACACATCAGCATTTTGTATTTTCGCTATTCATTAGGGCTTAGGACAATAACACACAACACTAAGTGGGTATTCCAATTAAGTCATGATCCTATACCCATTGAGGTGATGGTAAATTTAATTATTGGTGTGTGGACAAGTAATAGGCCTACCATGATGAATACTATACTGTCCTTGAATTGGCAACCAATAACGGCATGAAGTACCTCACATCTAGTACTAACAGCGTCCCAATCATCAAATAATTTCCTTCATTTAGCTAAGCAAAACATATTAAGTGAATTGATGCTTATCAAAAGTTGTTATATCCAAAAGGCTTTAGAGTCTGATGGAATGAGTCATATACCATTAAATTAGGTTTTCATCCGACCAAGGCATGCCACATCTACACAACTGTGTTCGTGCTTTCAATGTCTGCAACGTATAAGGAATGCATATAACCTTTGCAGATGAATAAGGAAAATCTAAGAGAAAACTCCAATATATTCAAGTCTATCTTAGAAAGCCCTTTCATCTCTTTGTACTCGATAGTCCAAGTCCCTTGACCACCACCTTGAATATCTTGGAAGATTATACTAACTGCCATTCTTATTCAAATTCCGGGAGATAAGTCCAAGCACCGCAATCTGGTATTATCATATAAATTTATGTAAATCCATATTTATCGACAAAATTAAAATCAAATAAATTATAATTACCTCATGGGTAAAGTCTAATCCCCTTATGGCATCTTTAAATTTTGTTTTTTGTTTTCCGGTAAAAAATTACTACAACTCAATTAATATGGACCCATCTAGGCAACATTCTTTTGCTAACCTCACAAAATCATCGGTAACACATTTCTGAAAAATATGGTGCTTTACTCGCTTATTACAATTGGTAGAGCAGTAATTCGTGCACACTACGATAGAATTCGAATGATTCTTGCATCCAGCCCACATTACTGTTATGGATTGCAAAACATTACTATGTCAAATAAAACAATGTATTGATGCTGCATAGTTATGGCCGATTTCCATTGCACTCTCATCATTACCCCCAAGAAAATGGCTGCGTCTACTCCAGTCAATCTAGATTACAACTTATCAATTGCATCGATTTTAAGATCCAACCTGAAATTGATAAAGCTGATCTCTTCTGAACTTACAGAAATAAGGTGTGGCTGACTCCTATATTGGTTATATCTTATCAAGAGGTTTCACAGAACAGTAAGAATTGTCATCACACGAAATGAAATATAGATAATAAAATTATGCTATATTCCACGAAGCATGATCAACATATGTTTTTTTATTGCATACAATTAATTGAAAATTTATATTCAATGTATAATCGATCCCATTGGAAACTCGAGGTTCACCATGATGTATCCATTCGTAATAATTTTCCACGAACCCATTTTTGCATAAATGAAGTTTAATTGTATCGATATCTAAGCAGGCTCTATTTTGAAACTTCCTGTGATTACATAGACACCTCAACTTATTACCATCCATACAACTGGGATTACCAACTGCAAACTGTATAAATGATTCCAATCCTTACTGGAATTCTTGTCTTAATATCTCATTGACCTCGTACCTCCAGTACATCCAATCTCAATTACTTCGCATTTTTTTACCTAATTAACACTCTGTTTTTAAAGGGCAAATTATATGTAATTGCATTAGTCCTAAATCATCTTTAAAACATGCCAAAAGTAATGTTCGATTTACATGTCTAACTTATTAAGGTTATTTCTATAATAAGGGTAACTATAAATGTAAACTTACTAAGATGATTATTTCTAACTAAGGTTATATATATATACTGATTGTAATATCAGTAAGTATATGATTCCTCATATTCAGTTTTTAAAAAAATTTCGGCAGCACTTCGGTATAACATAATCAATTCTCAAGTCAAAACACACTAATATAAACACTCACTTCCATATTCTCAAGTCAAAACACACTAATATAAACACTTCTATATCATCCCAATATTCTCCAAAGTCAAAATGGCCACTACTAGGCCTCCAACTCAAACGCATCTTTCATGTGATTTCCAATTAAATGAAAACACAAATCAACATAAACTATTTAAAAAAAAATTAACTTCAATACATAATATAGAAGTTGGTTTTTTAAATTTGATTAGTATAAATTTTGATTACTACTAAATCACACTCATTAATTTTTTCATTACAAATTACAATTATTTCAATGCTATAACTAGTGTTATAAATTACAGCCATTAATTTTTTTTTTTTTTTTACAGATTACAATTATAGAAAATAATACACAATCTAGAAGTTGAGCTGTATTGGTTAATTTCAGGACTTTGATTTATTTTGATTTTTGCATTAAAAATGTTAAATTTTATTTAGCCCATTGATATTCAACTAAATAGTAATTAATGTCAAACTTTAGAGACCAAATTTATCCATTATAATTTGATAAGATTAGTAATAATTTAAATAAATTATTTAATTTTAAATGAAATAATATGGATAATTTAATATCTAATGGTAAGAATAATTTAATATCTAATGGAATAATTAAAAATACTTGTAGTTAAAAAAAAAACATTTGGTTCATACGGTTCAAAGCCTATAGATTGGGTCTAAACAATTCATTCTCATACTATGATTAAGGTTATTATATTTTTTATTCTAAATAATTCATTCTACTTAAAAAAAAATTTCCTTCATACACTACAAATACTATTTTGTTAATTGCATTCAGATTGGGAAAAAAAAAACAAAGAAAAAAAAAACGACAACAATAACTACAATAATAACAACATTTCGTTAATTCCATTTCATGTAACTGAAATAGTACCTACAAAAACGAAATTGCATTCACATTGAAAATGAAATCCACAAAAAAAAAAACCAAAAAAGAAATAAAAAAAAATATAGCAAGAGGCGTACCTGACCAGGCAAACGTGAATGAAGAGGGAGGAAGAATCGCAGGCGAGAGGGGCTTTTTTGGCGACCGGCGCTGCAACAAAGCAAGGAAGGAGGCAGCTGGGCTAGGAATGGCTGCGACAGAGGAGAAGGAGGGAAGAACTGCGCTAGCGCAAGGTGACCAAGGGCTTATAAATCCCTATTTTTTTGCGATCGATAATCCATTAAAAAATCGGTTGCAATTTTTAATCATGCGATGCTGTTTTGTTGTCAGACAAATTGCTACTGACTTGTGACCAAAATAATCAGTCGCAAATTGGTCTCAAATCCCTCGCAAAATGGAAACTAAATTTGGAGCTGACATGCAGCGCGCAATTTTGCGATGGACTTGAAAGGGTCGCAAATCCGTCACAAATTAGTAACAATGGGGTCGCAAATTGTAAAACAAACTGGCCGGAATTATTAGGGCTAGAATTAGCAACGGATCAGACTTCGGTTGTAAGTCCGTTGCAAATTCTGTCGCCGTTTGGTCGCAAATCCGCCGGTGGATATTTAATCTCCCAATCATGGCAATTGGTTGCAATATTGTGACCGATTTATGTCGGTCGCAAAAGCACGTTTTTTTTTGTAGTGTGCCTTGTCTAAAGTGATTGAAAATATCTTATGTTCTATACCCCACTCACTTAAAATTTTAAAAATTTTTTGCGACAGCTCAAATCCAATGTATGGAGGAGGAAAAGAAGAAAAGGCTAAGATCTTGCTATTCAATTTCCATTCATTATCAACAAAGTGAATAGTCATACAAATATAGCCCTCAACATTGCAAGCAGTCCAAACATCAGCAATAAAATATAGCCCTCAACATTCAGAACCTCTTTTAATTTATCTCTTGTTCCTCATAAAATTTTCAAACATCAGCTGCAGGAGTGTTCCTAGTTACAAATTTGACAAATGGATTGAAATATTTGAAGACTTTCCTAACCCCTTCATACTCAACAAACGAAAAAGGAAGATCATGCTTAGTAATTGCCATAGCCAATTTCTCACGTAAAACCTTTTGGGAAATTATTCTATTTCTAAGTTTTCCGACCCGGTCAATAATCATATTTCTCACATCATGATATTTGATTTTAATTAGTGTACAAGTTGAAGCACGACGAGAAAGAGTAGACGCCCCATACTTTGACGTTCCCTCAACTAATTGAGCCCCACAAGCATTACATTTTGCTCTAGATTTTCTATCTTTATATAACCCTACAATAGTGAAATAAGTCCACACATCTGAAGTACGCATATGTTTTTTATTAGGGGGTTTACTCCCATCACCTAAATCTATCTCACGACTTTGTATTTCGCTTTGTTCTTCCATAAGATTTGTTACATTAAAAGAATTATGCTCAGCACGATCATCGGATTTAGACTTCATACTGGAATGCTTTAAGATGCCTTTTACAAAAGAAAATCATATATCAATTCTTATTGAACATAACTAATTAATTAATTTGCATTCTTGAATAAATTATATAAAAAAAGATTAACGCAGTTTCCTAAAATACAACCAGTGCATAATTTCCCAAAAAAAATATTTTCCTAAAAATGATTAACATATTTTTATTAATCAAAAGTGTGTTTCTATGTAGACTCATATTTTAGAAATTTAGAAGTAGGCATATTTTCCTAGAATACATCCAGTGCACATGATTATAGGCGAAGTAAATAACTTACAAGGAAGAAAATCTAACCTAAAATGTTTAAATCCCAACTAAATATCTATATACAGCTATAATGAAAAATAATAATAATTTTTTTTTTACTGGTAGATAAAAGAAAATAAATAAGAAGATAAGCTGAATTAATAATGATAATCATTTTAGCCATAGTGATAGTATACTTACCCAGTGCATTAGATAAAAGAATATATAAACATACACACAAACTTTTGAAATCCAAAAAAATACCCAAAATAGATATACATAGTTCTAGTTTTTTTCAATTTCATAAACACTATTTTCTTTCAAGTCAAACATATTTAGAATATAAAAGAAAAATATCAAGAAAATTAAAAATGCTAAACATATTTAAGAATATAAAAGAAAAAATATCAAGAAAACTAAAGAATGCTTAATCAAGAGGCCATCTATTTTATGCAAAGGAAATAAACTCTTACCTAAATTAAAAATGATAATAACGAAAAAGAAAATAAAAAATAACAAAGTTTTATTAAGAATACAACTCTTTTAAGAACTCAACATATAATAAGAAATAAATTATATTAAAAAAATTATTAATTTGAATTTCAAAAATAACCCTGAAAGTGCTATAATTTAATTAAATTTGGTTTTGATGGACAAAAAAAAAAGTCAATATTGGTCAGTTAATGAGTTTATTCAAGTATTTTGTTTCTCTATTGTTCTAAGTTGCAAATTTAAAATAAATAAATAAATAAAGTAATAATAATAAAAAAAAGATTTCATAAAAGAAACGTTATATCCTCCCCAAACAAATCCATAATTTCTCTTACAAACATACAAAAAAAAAAAAAAAAAAAAAAAAAAAAAAAAGAAGAGTATACTTTTTCTTTTTTTATTATATATATCAATTTATTTAAAAAATAATTTTTAGAAATTATATCCAATCAAATAATAAAATATAATTTCTTTTTCATCTTAACCATAGGTATCCCGAGCCTACTTGGCTAGAACTAAATCATGTTCGCACTAGGTTAGCCTAAGAAGGGATAAAGTGTTCCCAGCGAGTATTTGCTCTATCCATGAGGATCGAACTCTTGACCTCACTTAAGGGAAAAAAGTGTCAAACCACTCATCCAAACACTCGTTAGTATAAAATGTAATTTTCGAATTGGCTATGACTAAGGCTATTTTAGGATATTCTAAATTTCATTGAGAGTGATATCAGAAATGCCATTATTTTCCTCCTATTTCCACATTTATATACAGTATTAGTCTTCGTTATGACATGCGTTTGACTATGCTTGTCATATTTTTATTCTTCATACTCATTCAATTTTTTATTTATATAATATTAAAATATAAATTCTTATTTAGATTTAGTGGCGAAATTATATTACAATTTATATATACAATGAATATTTTTGTGATTCTATGTTAACGTACTAATTCATATAGTTTTATTATACGTTAGTTGCTTTCATTTTATTTTTGAAGGAAAAACCAAATTGATTTTATAAAAATCATCATATAGCTTCTATTGTATATTTTATGATTAATTTATATGTTTTATTAATAATTTTCGCTGTAATATCTTGGAATAAATAAATATGTTAATAATAGAATAAAAAAGCAATTTAATAAATCAAATTAAATATTTATATATAATAATAAATTTTTATTTTTATTTTTTTATTTTTTAGCCAATCAAAATCAGAAAGCATTTTAAAAATTTAATTAATAAAATAATATTTTTAATTAATAAAATTATATTCTTTAATAGAAATAGGATTTGAATTATATAAGATATCAATATAACTAATTAAATTCGAAATGTTTAAACGTAATAATTTTTTATCTTAGTTTTTTGGCTAATCAAATTAAAGTGCAATTTGAAATTAAAGAAATTTGATCGTACCGTTTTTAAATCAAATCTGAATAATCTAGATATATTTATTTAAAATAAATTCTAGAAGAATGTAAAAAATTTTCAAATGTCTCAGTTACATATATTATTTAGCATTATCAGTTGAAGCTAAATTATAAATTATAATAATAATAAATTATTAAAAATTGTTGAATTATTATTAAAAATTTGCATAATAATAAAATAAATTATAATATAATTAGACACAATAAAATAATAATAGTAAAAATTTAAAAATTTGAAATGCTTAATGACTATATTTATTTATTTATTTATTAAAAAGTCAAAAAAGTCAAATCAAATTATAGAAATATTATATATATTTTTAGGTTAAAATTTTTTAATTGGTTAAAACTAAAGTTATTTTTAAATATCTTAAATTTCACAAAAATAATATCGAAAATCTCATCATTCGCCCCATTCCTATTTTTATATATAGTATAGATAGATAACTATGTAATGAAATGTATTAATTGATGGATTATATTTCAATTTAAATAAAATAATTAATAAAATTTATAAAATATTTAAAATTTCAGTATTTAAGATCTATCGGTCCGAACTATTAAGAACGTGTTAAGAAAAGAGACAGCAAAAATATATAATAATTAATAAGAATAATTAGAAAAAAAGGACTGTAGAGGGTGGGGATGAGGTTTTCCTATTGGCCCATTATGAGAACAGTGGAGAATGTGTTTGTTTGGATCTGGGGTTAATGGTTTATTGGTCCCTTTGCACACGTCTAACCCCGCGTTTCTCCCTCTTATCAGATTAACCTGTCCTACACGTGGCCTTCTCTCTTTACCTACAAATCTAGGTCACATCACCACTCTGCCCCAAACGGCCAAAATTTTGCCTGCTTTTTCATGTTAGATTTTTGCTATTTGACCGCGTCTTCTTTGCTTTCTTTCCTGCACTAATCATTGTTGTGTATTTTTAACTAAAAATACCTGAAGGCAACATCCACTTACATTTGCCCTTATTCTTAAGAGAGAAAATTATTTTGAGGTCCTTGAGTTTTTACAAAATTTATTACTTCGTCCTTGTTGTTCACATATATTATTTCGTAGTTCCTGACATATGCTTCCAATGACTCTCTAGTTATTCTGTAAAAAAAATAACATTTTTCCATTAATTTTATCTAAAAAAAAAGATAGAAATAGCCTTATTATGGGATCCATAAATATTATTGCATTTTTAATTATCTATCTCCATATCTCTCCTTCCAATGGGCCACTCTCTCCTCTCTCCTTCATTCTCTTCTACTAAATAATGACCAGACCACCACGCAAACCTCCATTTTCGGCAAATTACAAAGCCGATTATAGAAAATACCACAGAAAGTAGAAGGCTTATTCGGATAGTGAGGCTTATTTGGACGGGCAAGACCCTCAAGATCTGAAAAGTGTGAGGCTTGCACAAATTAGAAATCTCACATCGGCTATCTCCACAAGCTATCCATGTTAGCACCATCGACGCCACCCCCCACTAATCAACTAAATGACTATTTTCTATTCCTACACGATCTCTTCATTCAAGATTTTTGGACTATGCTTCTCTCTCTCGCTCCCACCGTCAAACAGAGAGCTGAATTAAGAGAAACCATGTTTCAATTTTGTTTCACCTTACCTAGCTCAAACTCTTAACTCTATTAATTTCAATTAAACCTACAAAACCTCAATTTCCACAAACCGCCAAATCTCCGAACCTCTCTAACCTCGTAAGAAATTCAGATATTTTCATTTCTCGATAATTCTCATTGCAAATCTTTCATTGAAGAAGAAAACAATTTCTTTCAAGCCTAACGAAAAAAAACCTGAATTTGACATTTTTATCGATTCTAGCTAGTTCTTTTAATTTTATTAATCAATATTGCGTATTTAGTTTTTTTATCGATTGTAGCATATGTTTGTCTTCTGTTAAATTCATGTTAATATAGCAATTATCTCTCATAAGTGGACCCTACAATATCCAATGTCAGCGTCAAGTCATATATCCATGTATTATACTAAAAAAATGCCCGAACTTTAACGTTTTTATTAAATTTGGTCAATTCTTTTAATTTATCAATAAATACCGCATATTAATTAATCTCTATCAAATGATTTTGTTATATTGATGTTTATTCAATTAAATAGTATCCATGTACTTAACTAAAAAAATGCGGCCGACACTTTAACGTTTTTTATTTAAACTTTTGGTCAATTCTTCTAAATTTATCAATAAATAATAACCGATATTAATTAATCTCTATCAAATGATTTATGTTAATATTGGATTGTTCTATTTCAATTAAATAGTTTATTTATAATATAACCTATGTATAAATTAAGTGTGTTGGCATCTATAACGCGGAGATTAACTTTCAATAGAATTCAATTGTTACTCCAACGAGGCTCTTTTAAAACATGTCTATTTTTAAATATCTACTAATCAACCTATAGAATTTAATTTATCAGAACTTCTTCTTATTTATACTTGATTCGTATGACGATTTTTCCACGGATGAAATCAAAGAAAATTTTAGTCAAAAATTACCATAGAAGAGGATAAATCTAATTGGCTTATATCCATCAAGATCATATGACCTTTTCAAGTTTGCTATTCCACATTCGATTTGTTAAGGGAGCAAGTACAATTGATATCTCTATCAAATGATTTTGTTATATTGATGTTTATTCAATTAAATAGTTTATTAATTAACTATGTATATTAAGTGTATAACGAGATTAATCAATTAGAATTCAATTTTACTCAAGAGTCTTTTAAAAATGTTATTTTTAAATATACTAATCAATATAGAATTTAATTTATCAGAACTTCTTTTTTTATATTGATTAGTACGATTTCCAGGATGAAATCAAAGAAATTTTAGAAAATTACCATAAGAAGAGATATCTATTGGTTATATCCATCAAGATCATATGACCTTTTCAAGTTGCTATTCACATTCGATTGTTAAGGGAGCAAGTACATTGATTAGTATATTTAAAAATAACATTTTTAAACAGACTCTTTAGTAAAATTGAATTTTAATTGATTAATCCTATTATAGATTTAATATATATAGTTAATTAATAAACTATTTAATTAAATAAATATGAACATTACAAAATCATTTGATAGAGATTAATTAGTATGCGGTATTGATTAATAAAATTAAAAGAACTAGCCACATTTGATAAAAACGTAAAAGTTTAGGCTTTTTTTTTTTTAGTTTACATGGATATATGACTTGGTGTTGACATTGGATGTTGTAGTGACCAATTGTGAGAGATAACTGCCACATTAGAAGAAAAATAGTAGAGGATCCGCGACATAAAATAAATAAGGGGTGATCAACATGTGATTGCCTGAAACCAAAATCAAGAATGACATTAGAAAATATGGAAAACCAACATCAAGGAGCTTGCTTTAGCCCATAAAGAGACTTGTGAAGTTTGCAAGCTAGAGGAATTGTGGTTGAATTTGTGAAGGGTCTAGAACTAAATGAGGTGCAAGGTCTGTTGAATTTATTATTGAAGAAGGAGTACCAGGAGAGGAGAAGATGGAGGGGTCCACAAGTGGAGTCTTAATAGGTAAATTAGCTTGAAAATGAAGAGCTTGAGCCAAGTGTAACAAGTGCCTATGTTTGCGCTCTACAACACCATTTTGTTGTGGTGTATGGGTGCAACTATGCTTATGAACCACACCAAGTGAATTGAAAAAGGAGTTAACAGCATTATTAAAAAATTCAGTTCCATTATCACTCTGAACTTGTCGAATTATGGCATTAAAGTATGTTTTATCATGGAAAAAATTTTTTCAATATAATGATAAATTTGAGACTTAGATTGAAGTTAGAAAACACAAACACTACGAGAAAAATGATCCACAATAGTTAAAAAAAATTTACACCATTTAAAAAAGAGGTTGAATACGGTCTCCAAACATTAACATGAATAAGTTCAAAAGAAGAATTCGTTGAAATATAACTAGTAGGAAATGGTAAATGAGTTTGTTTTGCCAAATGCCAAATAAGAGATGTATATTTATTAGAAAAGAAAAGATTATGATCTAAGGTAACAAACTTTTTGTAAACATGCTGACCAGGATGTCCAAGATGCAAATGCCAAATATCTATAGTTGAAGTGTTTGCAGCAAGGGAAACTAGTGTGATGTTACTCGAATTTGTGTCAAAGTAATAAAGACCATTGTGCTCCTTAGCCAAACATATCACCTTCTTCGTCACTAGGACTTGAAACAGATAAAAATGAGGGAAAAATGAACTAAAAAATTAAGTGTTTTGTTGATTTACTAATGGACATAAGATTATACTTGAAGGAATGAACATAAAGATATTTTTCATATGCATGTGAGAGTTGAGTTGACAAGAACTTGCATATGACACCCATCACCCATTTCGGGAGGAATAGGTGGTAGATGTCACATTTGGTGCCGAAGGCACCTTTCTAGGATATATGTTTAAATCTTATTAACTAAAGACATGAGTAATTTTTCTAATATTGATTTTTTCAAGTCTCACAAGTCTAGCAAGTTCATGGTTTTACTTAGAAAATGATTTAATAAAATCCCGCAGGAAATATGAAAGAGTCTCCCCTAAAAAATGTAGACTTAACTAATAATCTGTGAAACAGAAAAACACTTCCAAACTCAATTACTCAACCATCCAACAACTTCAATAGAATCAAACTAAATCTCAATCTATAATACATACTTATAATCCTTAATGCATCATCATCATCATCTCATAAGTCATAAATCAACATAAATACTCTTAAAGCATAAATTTTGTAATCCATTCATGCATAAATATCTCAACTCCAATTCTACAACTTAAAGATATATAGCTTCATAATTGATAAACCTTATACAAGCGTCTAATATAATTTCTCATACATAATTCTCAAATAATTACATACTCCAAATCTCATTAACTTATACATGCCATAAATCCAAATACAATAAAGATATAAACTAAAACTACCAAGAGAGATCCTTCTACTCTGATGCTGATTTTAGTCTATGAACAACACCCTTGGTCTACAACTTGCTTGTGATAAAAATCGATGCGCTGAGTATAAAACTCCACGGTGCTTAATAATCTCAAGCATCCAATGTTGCGATGGCAACATATAATCATATACTCAAAATCATAACATCATTTAAAGTGTTAATCATACATATTCAGATATTTCACATGTAATCATATTAAACATGTTAATAAGTTCTCATACTGAAGTCATACATCATCACTTAAAGCTTGAATACATACTTATAAACTAAAAGCATGGGATATTAACTTGTAAAAGCATTTAATACATAAATAGCCAAAATCTAAACACCTATATCAATAGCATAACTTGTAGACTATGAATGAATTTATTAAACAGTATAACTTATTAAATCATTTCCTTTCATTACCCACGTGCCAAGCATATGATCATAACTATATCTAGATAATCCGAGTGGCATCATTATGTCGAGCATGCTCATAAATAGAATAATCTTAATCAAGCATTTAATTCACACCACGTATTATAAGAGCCCAAAATTTACTTTCCTTCTTTAAGTTACATGATTGCTTATAATCTTTACTTGCTCATATAGTAAATAACTTATACATGATTTATCTAAATTCACATGTCCTTGAAACCATTTAACACACGAAAAGTCTCATATGCCTTAAATCCAAGTAATTAGGAAATCCTCATCTTCATTCATTATTCTAAATCTCATGTACAATAACATATATTCATACATATCAAGTCATAAATATAAAGCATACGTACATCAGGGCATGGAAAAGCTACAAGTCCTATGAAAGTTACTCATGGGCTATGTAACTTAAACATAGCCAATATACTTGAAAAATCTCATAAACCGTCTCATAAGCATTCAAGAAATTCTAAAGGGTCCTTAGACCTTAATAATACCATATACATACCAAATATCATATTTGAGACCCATAGGAACTCACAAATCCTAAATAAGCCTTAAAGTTACATAACTTCCTACATAGGCATAAAATTCAAATCTAACATGCATATTCCATATACAATCACAAATCCCATAATCACACACACACATGTATATGTCATCTATATACACAACTAAAGTCACTTTTTAAGGCTAGTATTTTCATGAAAAACATATTATTTTTAAAGTTTATCTTTTTTCATAATCAAGTAGTTAACTCATGCTTTTAATTAAATTTTCAATCTTTAGATTATGAAAATCATAGTACTCAACCTCATGCAAGTTAAATAAACTCATAGAAAATGGCTTGTATAGCAAAAATATGATTTTCATAAAGTCAACCTTCTTTTCCATTTAACTCAACCAAAACCTTAATTGAAACTTGAAAATCCAAGCAAACTCAAATCATGCATAGTTCTTTAAGAATTTCCCAAAATACCAAATTTTGCTCATAGAAAAAAAAAACTCATTTCCAAGGATTCTTTGAAGGTAGTTTCTCCAAATTTAAATCTTACTTTTCTTTCAATATACTCCATCTTATATGAATTACCTAACTCAAATTCAAGTAAAATCGTAAAGCATATAGGATTTCTTATATTTCAAGTCATAGGAAAAAGACATATCATTCATGTGATTTATCTTATAAATCTTTCATCCCACGTATAGCTCAACTAAAGACTTAATTATACCTTATAAGTATAATTATACTCTAGACATGCAAAGTCTTATACAAATTTTCCAAGTTCATAAATTTCATGTCATAAGAAAGTATATGGTTTTATATGAAAATTATCTTATAAATCCTTCCTTTTCCATCTAATACAACCAAAGTCTTAATTACATACCTAGAAGTATAATTATACTCTTAGCATGCACTAACTCAATTCTCAAAATTCCAACCTTTCCAAGTCATATAAAAATACATGTATCATATATTATTTTTATCACAAAAGCTTTCCTTTTCTCATTTAACTTATTCAAAATACTCATCATACTTACAGAAGCATAATTACATTTAAATCATACATAACCTCCTACATTTTTTCAAAATTCCTATGTCTCAAGTCATAGGAAATTTATCATATTTCAAGATTCAAAGGAGATATCGTTGCCAAATTTGAAACACATGCTAAACACTATTATTCATGGAGGATTATCATTTAATGGTAAGAATTCCACAAAGCTACATTCCCACCCTAGTTTGACTAAGTGGAGTTTCCTAGCAACAAGTGACTTTCTCCTCAAATCAAGTATGTCAAAATCATACACAAACCTTAATTAATATGTGAGAGTATTTAATTCACACAACACACTTGACATGATCAAAATTTCAAATTTAAAGTCATAAGAAAAATCACATACTTAGAGATTTAGATAAGGCATGATTACAAACGTTTAGCCACATGCTTAATATCATCAAGTTAAGAGGAATTTCCAATTAAAGGGCAAAACAAGCCTAGGTTCATGCTTCTCCTAGGTTCGGCCAACTAAGGAGAAAAAGTGTAGAAGGGTTTTTCTTTTTTATTTAAGCATTCTAACACCCATTGTAAATCCCCAATAAGAAATTTATATAATCAATTCACCTAATTTCATACTTTATAGTCAAAATTCCCAATTTCCATCAAGTAAAAGTCATAGGAAAAAAAATAGCGATTCATGGAATTCATTTCAGAAAATTTTTACCACGTACGTACCAAATACATGCTTAACATCATAGAAGGAAATTATAATGAGAAGAAAGCAGAAAAACACCTACACCCAAGGCCTAGGTGGTTTGGCCAAAATATGAAGAGAGTGAAAGGAGGTGTGTCCCTTTAATTCAAACTTTCCACTACTATCAATTACTACCCAAGAACATATTTAAACCACCAATCCAAACAATTTCATAAAAAGACATCAAAATCCCCAAATTTTCATATAAAAACATAGAAAATAAAAAACAAGAAAAATGAAGTAGAATGAGAAATTAGAAAGCACTAACCTTAGATTAACCTTTAAAAAGCTTAAAAAACCACCAACTCAAACCTTGGTTTTCCCTTTGTCTAACTTAGAGGATTCTCCTTCCTCTAACAAAGAGAAACCATGAATCAAAATAAAGAACACAAAGAAGAGAAGAAAAACATGTAGGAAGATAAGGACATACAAAAACCCCCAACCATTTCTCAAAAAATGAACTCTAAATCAAAAGTTCTACTTACATGAGATAGAGCAATCAGCTACAATGGTGTGCGATTTGAGGGAAAAATTCTGGTCAGCAAGCTCAAGCTAAAGTCTCTATGACTAGATAGGAGGCACGAGATGCAACAGAAATTGACACTAGTAAGTTATCTGTTTATGACCATAAGGCATATGCATAAATAGATCCAAGTTTTTGTGAACCCCTTACCCCAAATATCATAGGCATGTGAATGCATGTGATTAAGGGCAGAAATGCACGTGAATGTATGAGTCGCCACCTCGTTTAATTATTTAAACTCTAGAGGAATCTCCTCTCTAACAAAGGAGGCAAAACCTATGGAATTCAAAATAACACACAAAGAAGAGCAAGAATAAACAACTGTAGGAAGATAAGGACATACAAAAACCCCAACCATTTCTCAACAAAAATGAACTCTAAATCAAAAGTTCTACTTACATGGAGAACTAGGCAGCACATCCAGCTACAATTGAGTGCTGCGATCTTGAGGGGAAAAAAAATTCTGCACGGCAGGCCAAAGCTCAAGCTAAAGTCTCGTATGACACGATAGGCAGGCACGAGATGCAACAGAAAATTCGACACTTAGTAAGTTATCCTGTTTATGGGACCATAAGGCATATGCATTAATAGATCAAGTGTTTTTGTTGAACCCTTACACCCAAATATCATAGGCCATGTTGACATTGCATGTTTGATTAAGCGGCAGAAAAACATTGCACGCGTAGACATGCTATGAGTCGCCACCTCGTTTAATTTATTTTCCGGTAACCACTAGGACAAAACTCCTAAGTTTGGACTCCAAATTTCTAATATTAACTACATGTACTAGATTAATTATCCCCAATGTCTAACCCACATAGCGTCTGTACGAACCCGATGGATGGATCTCCGAGGACGTATGTCATGCTTTGCATGAACTAACCGCGATGAATAAATGCTTTGCAGGGTGGGAATGATGCAACTTGGACAAAATGAAATGTTTTAAGTTGGCATCTTCGACCTTTGCCGGCCTCGCGGGGTTAAATCCCTTAACGTGCCTACGTACTTCCGTTTGAAATGGAAGATCAAAGTCCAACTGTAGTTTCCGATATGCTCTTAGCTTTGATAGGGCTTTGAACGCGTGTTATGCTTAATGCGAATTCGTAGCTGTAGATGCTATAGTCGCTTTGTGCATTTTTGTTTATGGCATTATTTTGACCAAAGAGGGTTGATCATGATATCCAGTCTGAGGCAGTCTCGTAATAGCCACAAATGGACAGGTGTGTGTTTTCAGCACTTGGCCCAAAAACTGGTTATCGTGGCAAATTTGTGCCACAAGTTGATATTTTGGGCTTATTATTGCAAAATTGAATATGATTCGGGCCTTATTATTGCCGAACAGGAGCCGTTTTGTTGGACGATTTGTCGCCCAAAGTGACGATGTTTGGCTTTGATTATCCGGAAATTTGATTTTAAGGCTTTTAGCCACAAAAATGTGTTGATTTAGGGGCAATCTGTTTGCACAAATTGATGTGATTGAGGGCGAATGTCGCCAAAATGATTCGACTTTTTAAGGCTTTTAGCCAGAAACCTGTTGATTGAATTCTAGGCAATCTGTTTGGCCAAACAATGATGTGATATGGGCGCAACTTCGCCAACAATCGGAATTGCATTCCTATAAAGGCCTTTGGCCAAAGACGCATTGATTAAATGTTTAAGGCATTTGCCCAAAAAACACGTATCGATGTAAGCGCGACTTTGTTCGCATATGACAGTGGTTCTGAACCCCGTGGCAGATTCGTTAGCCAAAATGTGGTTAAGATATAATTTAGGCAATTGTTGCCCAAAACGTGAGTTGCACTTAAGGCTTTTTAACGCCACAATTATTTGATTCAATTGGACTGAAGGGCCAGATTTGTTCCGATAATAAGGCAATTCGATACCGTACGTTACTTAAACTTAACTAGGCTCTTTTACGCCAAATATGTGGGTCGGCGATTTAAGCTTTGAATACACGATTATTAATATTTAAAACCACGGTTATTTAAAGCCTTAATTCATATTTGATTGAGGACCAGTTTATTTGTCTAAATATGATATGAACTGCATTTAGTGCACAGTTATAGAATTATTAGGAGCTAGAGAGAATATGATGAAAGTGCTAAATTCAACAATGAGCAGAGTTCGTTCTATGTACACCTTGATTCTTAATCGCGGACGACCGCTTCTTAGCTCCAGATTTAAGCTCCAATCGTTCGGGGAATATCTAATTAACTTAATTTTAGAAAATTTTGTTTAATTTTAGTGGCCGGCAAGTATCACAAACACATTTATAAAAAAAATAAAGACTGAAATTAAAAAAATGCAAAAAGCTGGTAAAAAGAACTCGCAAAAAGCATGTGAGCGTGACGAAAGAGTCGCTCCGTCTAACACAGACAGGAAGATAGAAGAGGCAAAAATGAAGAGGTACAGTGGCTATTTGTAGGCCAAAAACCGGGACCCTTTAGGGCCCGGTAGGTGCCCGCGGACATGGCCGGCGGGGTAAGGTGCCCGCCGTGAGGCGGCGGCACGGTCTATCCACAGCCGACTTTCTCTGATCAGCCACCGACTCTGACACACTCTCGATCCCCAACTACCACAGTCAAGACACCATCTTTGCGGCTCCCACCGCACACACTGTCGCCGCCGTATGTTCCCAGGCACGGCCGGGGAGCCGCCTCGTGCTTCGGGCGGCGGCCCTTGGGCCTTTCACTCCAAGAGGAGTTTTCAGGAGTTTCGGAACCTCCCGCAAAAATATCTCGGGACCTGTTCTGTGATCCTCGCGACATTACCCGGACGTTTTAAGTACCCATATTGGCTACTTTCGGGCTGCCGCGACATTCCGGACGTTTTAAGTACCATATTGGCATACTTTCGGTGAACTTCCAAAATGGCCTTCGGTCCGGTCGGACTGTTTGTAGTCCGGGAAACAGGCACTGTAGCAAAGTCAAATTTACTGTAGCAAATTTTATTATTCGCAGTCCGGAAAAACTAGCTTTTTGAGCCTCAAAATTTGAGTATTCACAGTTGCCCCCCACTAGCTATCATAAAAATGATTTATGAGAGCCAATAGCTGTCTGAAGGAGAAAATTTTGAGGATGGGCAGAGGAGGAAACCCCGCCGTTGGTTTTTTTTTTTTTTTTTTTTTTTACTACAGAATCGAGACTCCTACACACCAAACCACAAACAGCATACAAGAGCATAGTCCAGTACGTCCTCCGATGAAACCATGCCAACGCTCACCATAGCATAAGGTATGGGAGGACCGATAAGCACATAAAAAAACACACCACCTAAAACACTAACCAACTACCGGCTGCGTCCGACAGACAGTCACAAAACTCGTAAAGAGATAACACCGTATTCACCTACACCATCCCTCGGTATACAACTAAAAAAATCCCACCACCATAAATTCTCGAGTCATCAAATGAATAAACCAAAGACTTAAACCAACTAACGAAATCACCCTCACCTAGCTAACAGCTACAACCAATCTAACCCTACTCCCTTCAGCGCGCGTCACACCATCACCTGTGCATACGCCCCGAATCACAAGCTAGATACACCCCGACCAGAAGACTCGAAGAGAACACATCAAACCCAAATTTCTAGCCGCCTCCACACAATAGTACTCACCGCCCATCCTAATTCTGAGCATACATCATCTACGTACCACACAGACGGGAAAATAGAAGGGCAGGAGGAGGAAACCCCGCCGTTGGTTTTTTTTTTTTTTTCTTTTGTTTTTGTTGAAATGAAATGAATCAAATGCCATGGATTTATGTTTGACAGTCTTAAAGATGTTTTTGCCTTCTTTGAGGACTTGAAAAGATGTTTTGCCTCTTAATGAGGACGCTCGAAAAAGATGTTTTGCCTCTTAGAGGGCTTGAAAAAAGATGTTCTTGCCTCTTAATGTATGGTGGCTTTCGAAAAAGATGTTTGCTCTTGATGAGCGTGGCTTGGAAAGATTTGCCTCTTATATGGAGGGCTTGAAAAGATGTTTTGCCTCTTTGATGAGCGCTTTGGAAAGATGTTTTCGCCTCTTACGATGAGGGCGACTTGGAACAACATATTTCTGCCCTCTTAAGTGGAGGACGCACTTGGAAAAGGATGTTTATGCCTCCTTGATTGACGGACTTGGAAAGATATTTTGGGCTCTTAATGCGAGGCTTTGAAAAGGACTGTTTTTGCCTCTATCAAGACTGATGCAGCCGCACCAGACGGCTATGGGACGAGTGAGGATACTCTGTTTGATCATCACATTCGATATGACGTGCTTGCGTCATCAAGATGTTTTGCCTCTTAGAGACTCGAAAAACAAATGGTATAATTTGCCTCTTAATGGCAAGCGATATGTCGCTAAAACGTATAGTCTTCTGCACTTCTTATATGATGATATAAGCACTGCTCCTGCTAGCGCTCTGGAAGCGAGATCTCAAATAGAGATATAGATGCGTGCTAAGTAAGGAAATATAATAAATTATATCCACATACGACTTCTCTCGATATATATATAATATGAAGAACGATGTTTTGCCTCTTAACTTGCTGAAGAGATGGTTTGCACGTTCTTAATGAGGGCTTTTTCGAAAAAGAGAATTTGTTTTATTTTTTGTTTTTTCTTTAAGAAACCAAGTGTCCACCTAAAAAGTCGAAACGATCAAATGGCTTTGGTTTTGACTATGAAAAATGGTTGGTTATTGGTTGTAGCGTTCTTACCCCAAGGTTTTATGTAAAAAGAAAGAGTTAACACTACTTAACCAGCGGTTACTACCCTGGGTTTGTGTAAAAGACATTGGGACGAGTGGTTGGGTTTCACCCAGCGGTTTGTGTATTGTTTTTATTTTTTTACCCCTGAATCCAACTTGGAGCATTTTGCCCCACTGCTTGAGAGAATTTTGATTGCCTTATTAGCTTCGAAATAGAAATTTCTATCTTATGGAAAGCACTAAAAAAGATTCCAGTCGATTACTTCTGCTGATGGGAGAATGGTGAATGGTTCTTATCCACTTATCTTTGCCCCCAGATATTGCGTGCTGGACCATGGAATACTTCAACGAACAATTGGTTGTGTTTGTACTTGTCCAATCGATTTGAGGATCAAGCAGAAACAAAGCCACTTATACTGACTCGAGGAAACGGACACCATGTGGATGACATCGCCTCGTCTGAAAGGATCGAAGAAACGGATTGGGCCCGAGTGGAGACAGGTATTAATGAATTACCTACTCAACCAATTATTGTTTGGACATGCTTCAAGCGTCTTTTTTGGAAAACCCAGGGGATTGAATTGACCATTTTCCTCTCTCTCTTTTTTATTTCGAGGAATGACTTCTTAAGGGAGTGGCGCTTCACAAACGAAACTTTTGCAGGAATGACTCGATTTTTGTGACTCTTGTGCGAATGACCACTGGCGTGATTGGAGACTTGATTTTAGAGGGACTCATTGGAGTACTCGATTTAGAGACTGCCAAATTTTTCTTGCTAGTGAATTTTGACTCGAAGGAAACTCAGTGATTCCTGGAAAAATATGATTTATTATTACTCCCAAGGAGAACCTTTTGAAAGGGATTTTTTCATTTTTATTTTTGTTTATTTTTAAGGACAGTACTTTGCTGTGTTATCCTACAAAAATGGACTCTCTAAAAGAATTCATGAAAGCGACTTTTTTTTTTTTTTTTCTTTGCCCTAGGTAGCCGCCCGCTCTTCCGGCGTTTTCGACCTCTAGGCAGGGCTCTTTGCCCTCAACTTTTGCCTTTAGACCGCCCTTTCGGGGGTTTTTCAGCCTAGCGCGGCTTCAATTCGTTGCCTTGAAGCCGCCCTTTCGGTGCATTTTCAACTCCAGCTTTTTATTTTTCTTTCTTCTTCCTTTATTTTTATTCATTATTTTTTTTTATTTTTTATATTGGCCCAAAGAGAAAATGCTCTTTTTATGATTGCAAACTTATGTTTGCGTGACGCTGCCTTTGCGACCTGCCTTACGATCTCAAGAAAGCTCTATCGGGAGATGGGGAGAATCAGGTCTTTCGTAAGTTCCTTCTAGGGATGCGAAAACTTCAGTTGCTCGGTGGTGTGCCGGAACTTCATCTCCGATTGTCATGTTAGTGCGGAATTCCTTTTCCGGTCTTTTGCTGCATAATTTATTTCTGGACTTGCTGGTTGGGGGAAAAATTTCAATTCCACCTTAATGCTGGATTGATGGCATTCATATCCGATGTTGATTTTCTTCGGGATTCCTTCCCGTGACTTTGATATTAATACAGAATTCATTTTCTGACATTGACTTTCTTCGGCGGGATTTTTCTTTCCCGGCTTCGATGTTACTCTGCGGGATTCCTTCCCGGTGATGTCCTTGCGGGAGATTTCTTGGATTCCTTCCCGACTGGATGTCTTTGCGGGATTCCTTCCCGACTTGATGTTGATGCAGAATTCATTTCTGACATTGATTTCTTCGCGAGATTTCTTTCCGGCTTGATGTCTTCGCGGGATTCCTTCCCGGCTTGATGTCTCTGCGAGATTCCTTCCCAACTTGATGTCTTTGCGGGATTCCTTCCCGACTTGATGTCTTTGCGGGATTCATCCCCAACTTGATGTTGATGCGGAATTCATTTCTGACTTGATTTCTTCGCGGGATTCCTTCCCGGCTTGATGTTGTGAATACTCAAATTTTGAGGCTCAAAAAGCCTGTTGGTTGACTTTGCTACAGTAAATTTGACTGTGCTACAATGAATTTGCTACAGCATCATTTCTAACTTGATTTCTTAATTGGCTACAGTGCATTTGTACAGTAAATTTGACTTTTCTACAGGTAACTTTGGACTTCACAAAGAGCCTCAAAGAGCCATTTTTTCCGGACTTGCAAACAGTCCGGCCGGACCGCGAGGCCCCCAAATTTTATTTTTTTTTTTTTTCCGGAAGTTCACCGAAAATATTATCAATATGCGTACTGAAACGTACTTAGTTCCTGAATTTTACCCGAGGATCGCCGGAAACATGGTCCCGGAATATTTTCGGAGGTCCGAAACTCCCAAAAACAAGCTCCCGAAGCGGAACACACGAGTGCGCCGGGCACCGGCCAACGGGCGCGCCAGCCCCCCACCAAGGCGCGGGCGACAGCCCCTCGCCAGCGCGGGCGAGAACTCCCTCGCCCTCATTCGCGGGCGGGGACCTCGCCAGCGCGGGCGGGGACCTCGGCCACCTGCGCGGGCAGCAGGCCCCTCGCAACCGCGCCCTCAACGGGCGAGGCCCTCCGCCGCGCCGGCGCGAGACCCCTACGCCCCGCCGCGGGCGAAACCTCTCGCCATCGCTGGCGCCGGGCTGAGGCCTCCCGCGACCGCGCCAGCGGGCGAGGACTCTCGCCCCCGCGCGGGCGAGACCTTTCCCGCACCGCCGCGACTGGGCGAGGGGCCTTCTTCGCCCGACAGCGGGCGAACGGCCTCGCCGGCCGCCCACCGCGCCGTCACGAGGGCGAGTCCGCTCGCCCCAGCGCGGGGCGAGCCTTCTCGTCCCGCGGCAATGCGAGTGGCCTGATCGCCCCGCTGCGCAGGCCTGGCACCCCCCGTCGCGCCCTTGGGCGAGGCCTGCCGCCAGGCACACGCGGGGGCCCTTCATCGCCCTGCAGCCGGGCGGGGCCTGTCGCCCCACCGACAGGCGGTAGCTCATCGATGCCTGGGCGGCAGCTAGCACACCCGCCCATGCACTCTCTCTCTCCGCGGTGGCGGTACCTCGCTCTCCCGGCGCAGCCACCGCGCCCCCGGGACCCGAAAATGGCCTATAAATTAGGCCATTTTCAGGGCTGTTATCTTGGCCCACATTCTTGTCTTGTATTGACGGACGCGAAAAAAACCTCTTCTCTCACGGCTCCCTTGCGTCTTCTTCTCTACCGCTTTCTTTATTGCATTTTCCCTAATTTTAATCTCTTATATGCACTTTTCATTGCCTGATATTTTGCCGTCACTAAAATTAAACAAAAAATTAAAATTAATAGATATACCTAAACGGCAGGAGCTATAATCTGGAGTTAAGAAGTGGCACGTACGATTAAAATCAGGTACGTTAAATAAAATTCCGGAGCCTATTTTAATTTTAGCACTTCATGCATGCTTCTCTTCTGACTCTCAATCATTCTATAACTGCATAAAAAAGCATGCACGGTTCAACTAAATATCCGCTTAATCAAAACAAATCAACTTTTTACGGCATAAAGTCGTAAATACGCAAAACCATTTTTGCGCGAAAACGTCCTCTTAAAATCAACACTTTTCGACTAAAAGGTCATAAGAATTCAACCAGTTTTAGCCGGACACAAAATCGCTTTAAAATCGACATCTTTTTTCGGCAAAAATGCCTTAAAATTCAATCATCTTTTCGCGTTTAAAACCGTAAAGATCAACCATTTTAGCGACAAATCGGCTTAAAATGACATTTTGGCAAAATTGCCTTAAAATCAATCTTTTCCGCGTTTTAAATATCCAAAATCAATCATTTTTAGCGAAACAAATCGCTTAAAATCGACATTGGCAAAATGCCTTAAAATCAAAATCATTTTCGCCGGTTTAAACCGTAAAAAATCAACCATCTTTAGCGACCATAAATTCGCTTAAAATCCGACATTTTGGCCAAAATGTATCCTTTAAAAATCAATCATTTTCGGTTTTTAAAACCGTAAAATCACACCATTTTAGCGATCAAATCGCTTAATATACCTATTATGGAACAAATGCCTTAAAATCAATTCATTCGGGTTTAAAACCGTTAAAATCCAACCATTTAGCGACACAAAATCTGTTTAAATCGACATTTGGCAAAAGTGCCTCAAAACAAATCGATTTTTTCGGCCTTTAAAACCGTAAAAATCAACCATTTTAGCCGACAAATTCGCTTAAATATCGACCATTTTTGGCAAAATGCCTTAAAATTCAATCTTTTAAGCGACAAATCGTTTTAAATGAACCATTTTTGGCCACAAAAATCGCCTAAATCAAATCAATTTTGGGCAGAAATGCCTAAACAAAATGCACAACCCAAGCCATAACACAGACTCATGCAACCAAAGGCATACACAGCTTCATGCATTAGAGCGATACGGCCATTCAAAAGCCCTTCAAAAGGAATGGCGCTATCGAACTACGTTGACTTTGATCTTCCATTTCAAACGGAAGTACGTAGGGCCACGCTTCGGATTTCACCCGCGGTGGCAAGTCGAAAATCATCAGAAAATCACGTCAAGAAACATTTTCATTTAATCCATCATTTCACCTTGCCAAAGGGCATTCCAATCCATCGGTTAAGTTCATTCAGCATGACATAGTCTCGGGAATCCCCACTCGGGTTCATAGATTTGTGCCTTTAAACATTTGCGAACAATTTAAATCTGAGGAACTAGGTTAATTAAAAAAATGGAGGGTCACTTAGGGGGTTTTTTCCTATTAAAGCGGTGCGTTTTTTAGTTTTTTTACCCGTTGTTTGTTGGTTTTGAGAGAAGGATTTTAAATTTCTTTCCTCTTTTTTTTTTCCA
>NW_023590831.1:3036454-3064768 GCF_014843425.1 Jatropha curcas
AAAACGAGAGAGATCTCCTCACCTATAAATGCTTTAAAAAATTCTTTTTTCTCTCACTCAAATTTCTCAACTTAACAAATCTCATTCTAACCCCAACCGGGTTTGGGTTCAACTCGACTCATAGCTCGACTACTCAACTCTATGCTAAGACTCGACTCGGAGTAGGATGTCAACAATTCTCCCCTCTAAATAAAAACTTCAGCTCACGAGTTTACTGTTGTGAACAACTACGGGATACTGTTGTCCGATGGTGTCTTCAGATTCCAAGTTGCTTCTTCTGTCTTATGATTACTCCGAAAGAACTTATTACGCGCACCACACATGCAATGCTATTTTCCTTGTTCCGCAATTCCTTAGTTCTCTTCGCTCACAACGACAACTCGCACTCGGTTCTTCTCTCACCACTAAGTGAGATCCGGCTCTCACGAATTTCACAATTCTCTTCTGCTGATAACCGTTGATGGGTCTGATCTGTATCTCTTAACATTGAACTACACGACTGAACAGACATTATGAAATTCGATCTAAGGTTGAAGGTAAGCTAGGCGATAGGCTAATGGTCTACCCACGTTCAACAATCTCGTATGGGACCAAATGAACCTAGGGCTAAGCTTACCTTTCGTCAAACCTTAGGATCTTTTTTTCCATGGTGAAACTTTCAGAAATTACTTTATCAACCCACCGAGTACTCCATATCTTTTCTCTTTAAATCAGCATAAGACTTCTGTCGATTCACATTGCTTCTTTCAGCCGTTTCTTGATGATTTCCACTTTCTCTTCTGTTTCTCTAACCAATCTGGACCATCTTCTTCTCACTTGGCTCGTTCTGTCCACAAACAGGTGTCCTACATGTGACATACAATGCTTATATGGTGCCAATCTTATGCTTGATTGGTAGCTGTTGTTGTAGGCAAACTCCATGAGAAAAGGTACATATCTGTCCCAACTGCCCTTAAAATTCTAATAACACATGATCTCATCATGTCTTCAGGATCTGAATTACTCTCTCTGATTGGCCATCTGTCTGAGGAATGAAATGCAGTGCTGAAATGCATTTTCGTTCCTAATGCTTCCTGCAGTTTACCGCCCCAAAACTTCCGATTAACCTTGGGATCACGATCAGATATAAATGGATGATGGAACGCCATGTAGTCGACTATTTCTCTAACTAAATGTCTGCTAAACTTGTCCAAAGAATAGTCCATCCTGACTGGTAGAAGTGTGCGGGTTAGTTATCTGGTTCACGATCACCCATACGCATCATGCCTTCCGCCTTGCGTCCTGAGGTAATCCAGTAACAAATCCGTCGTGATCTGATCCCCACTTCCATGTTTGTGACTGTTATTGGATGAAGGCACCCAGATGGCAGTTGATGTTCTGCTTTTACTTGTTGACATGTTAAATCATCTTGTTACAACATGTCCATTCTTTCTTGCATGCCCGGCCACCAATAGCCTTTCTTCAAATCATTGATACATCTTGGTACTTTGCTGGATGCTTGTATATGGACTGTTATGAAGCTTCAATGCAGAATCTTTTGTCTAAGCTCCCCTATCTGGTGGTACAACAACTTCGTCTTCAAAAATAAGACTCCCTGTTATCCAATTTGGAATTTCCCACCAATTGATCTTCCTGCACCATCTGTTTCAACCCATAGTGCTGTTTGTGCATCTTTCCCCTCCCCCCCCCCCCTTCTGTGCCTCTGCAACTTCCTGAACCCAAGATGGCTGTACTGCATCTTGTTTGCTGGAATAACTCCCTGCTGTTGCAACTCCATGCTAATTCTCATTGCCTTTCAAAGCAACAATTGATTTCCGGCTAAGGGCATCAGCTACCACATTAGCTTGCCCGGATGGTAATTAATTGACATAATCATATTAGCCAAAATCTCTTGCATCCCACTCCGTGTCTTGGAATTCAAGTCTTTCTGTGTCGGTAAATAACTTTAAACTCTGATGATCTGTTGTAAATGTAACACTTTTGCACCGTACAGATAATGCCGCATAGACCTTGACTGCTTAGGAACAATGGCTGCAGTTCTAAATCATGGGTTGGATAATTCAATTCATGTGGCTTCAAATTGTCTGGAGACATAAGCTACCACTTTCCTGTCTTGCATAAGTACACATCCTACCCAATATGAGAGGCATCACTGTAAACTCAAAAATCTTTACCTGACACTGGCTGAGTTCAACAACTGGTGCTTTCAGTCAACTTTTTCTTCAAAAGTGTCAAAACTCTGCTGACATCTATCATCCATTGGAATACAACTGCTTTCTTCAATAATCTTGTTAACGGTGAATGCAATGATGGAGAATCCCTTTACGAACCTTCTGTAATAACCGATGCTAAACCAGAAAACTTTGAACTTCTGTAACATTTCTGGGCTGGTCTCCAATCAAACCAATAGCTTTCATCTTCTTAGGAATCCACTCTGATACCCCCGATGACACCACAATGTCCTAAGAAAGAAACTTCTTCAGCCAAAACTCACACTTACTGAGGCTTGGCATAGACAACTGTTTATCCCTCAGGTCTGAAAAGTCATCCGCAAAATTGTTTATCTGTCGACCTATCTCTGGAGTAGACCAAAATGTTCATCTATAAACACCCCACAAACTGATCCAGATATGACTGAAACCGGGTTTCATGAGATCCATGAAACCGTTGGTGCAATTTGTGAGACGAATGGCATGACTAAAAAATTCATAAGTGAACATATCCGGGATCCTGAATGCAGTCTTAGCGATATCATTCTTCCTCATTACCGCAACTGATGTATCTCGACCTAAGGTCGATCTTACGAAAACATAACCTGCATTTAACCTGATCAAAGCAAATCACGATTCGAGGCAATGGGTACTTATTCTTGATTGTCAGTTTGTTTCAGCTGTCTGTAGTCAATTGCACAATCTGAATGATCCATCTTTCTTCTTTACAAATACACCGGCTCTCCCAAGGTGATACACTGGTGTCTGATAAAGCCTTTATTCCAGTTAACTTCCTGTAGCTGAATCTTTAACTCTTTTTAGCTCTGCTGGTGCCAATTCTGTAAGGTGCAATTTGGCTTACTGGTGCTTGCTTCTCGATAGACAATCTAATAGTAAACTCCACTTCCCTCCTTGGTGGTAACCCTGGTAACTTCTTCTGGAAATACATCTGATAAATCACACCACTGTTTGGTATGTCTTTGCACTTCTGACTGTTCTTTCTCTGCTTGTAATGCACTACCAAGTTTATGCTTCCAACCCTTTCGAATTAATCTCTTTGCTGCCAATGGCTGATATCACATTACGCAGAAACTCTCGCCGCTTCCGACTACTATAATTCTTCCCCTGCTGTTGTTATATACTATCACCTTTTCTTTGCACAATCAACTATAGCCTGATGTACTGGATAGCCAATCCATACCCAGAATAACATCAAATTTCTCTAAATGGCAACTCCATAAGATCTCCTGGAAACTCTTTTCCAAATGAATAACAATTGGACATCCTTCGACACTGTATGAGTCCTGTACTAACAATCTCCTAATGGATTAAGTAACTACCATACCCTGACTCACCATAATGCAACTTCTAACCCTTTTTAACCACAAGGTTTAGGTACACTAATGTATGAATTGAGATGAGCCAGGATCAATTAAAGCATAAACTGTATGATCACATAAGGAAAACTCACCAACTATTAAGCTTCCTCATCTTCTCTGGATCGCATAGCATAGACCCTGGCTGGACCTCTAGTATCAGGTTCTGCTCCACAGTCTCTGACTGCTGTCTCTGCCTCTCGGAGCTCTCACCTCTACCTCTTGCCTGGCTATGAACTGTGTAGGAACTTTTGCCCTCCTTCGGGACAATCCTTCTTCTGATGGTCTGATGCTCCGCATATCCAACATTTACCCAGTCATCAACCAACAATCTCACCATGCGTCCTGCACAATACTCACAAGGTGGAAAAGTATAACCGACTGACTCTAGCACGCTCTACCGGTGCCTCTACAGTTCCTCTGCCTGAACCTCGACTACCACCAGTAGACCTAGCCACCAACTGATACCCCGGCTGTGGCAACTGTTTAGCAAGCCCTAGCTGCGCCTTGGCTAAAGGAAATGGGTCTAGCACTAGCTGAACTACTAGCAACTCTGAATCTCTTTGTTTCTGACTGATAGGCACTGGGTGCACTCTGAGTCTTGGTCTCTCCTCTGGCTGAGTACCTGCTGGCGTCTGGTTACGCTGACTGGCCTGAATGCGCTCTATCTCCTGAGCTGCCTCTAACCAAAGCTGAAAAACTTCTCTGAATCTGGAAGCTAACACTCCCATCTGAATCTCATCATTTCAAGCCTTCCTGAAAACTTTTTACACCTCTCGGCTTCTGTAGCCACTATCACCTTACCATTAACCTGCTGAGCCTGTAAATTCTCACTCATATTCGGCAACTGACAGTCTGTTCTGCCTCAGGTATACAGAATTCTTTCCTTCTTGCATCTAAAGTAAGCCTCTATGATGAAACTTCTTCTTGAATTCATCCAAGAAGGAATTGGCCATGGTACGCTTGAATCTGCTGATACCCCCGTTGCTGACAGTAGTCCACCAGGTATATGCCTCATCTATGGAGCAATGATGTGCACAAATCCACTGATGTGGCACAAACCAACTTATCCTCTGGTGTACATTGTAATTGTTCCAGAACTCTCGATGTCCCATCTAACCAATACTCAGCTCTTTCTAGACTGTCATCCTTGTTAGCACTGAATTCTTTCGCCCCATATTTCCGAAGCTTCTCTAGTGGGGGCTTTCTTTTTCTTTCTACTACTATTGGTGCTTGAGGCATAACCCCTGCAATCTGTCGAAAAGTATCCGCAAGTTGCTTTAACAACATCTCTTGACCTGGTGCTACTGGAGCCTCACCCTCCACTGGCCTGGAGGCGTGTGACTCACTCTCACCTTCCTGTGACATTCCTGTGACATCCTTCTAAAAGAACAACAACTGCTTAGTTCATCAGGGTAACATGGCATGTACATTATACTGACTTATGCATGCAAGCCCGAGGAAACTAAACCTAGGGCTCTGATACCAAAATTTGTAACATCCCTTCCCGGTCCACCCACCCTAAACCCAATGAACCGAGATCGAGACGCTACAACTGTTGAACTGTATGGTCTTGACATGACTGAAACGAACTGTATATTGAATTATAAGATAACGCTGGTACTAAGTTTACAAAAAATAATGATAATCTAATATCATGCTGAGATTGCTTATAGTAATAATGTACTGAATATTTACAAGACATGATACTAGTTACAAAATGGATTGGGCCCAACTGTGTGCCTCGTACATGCCATAAAAGAATAACAAAATGAGTTTCTACCCTGAAGACCGAGTCTTCTACAGATGAATGGCAGCAGTTGTAAACGGACCCTCTACGAACTAGTCTCAAAACCTGCGATTTAAACAGGTAACTAGCTGAGCAAATAAAGCTCAGTGGATATCTCAACATAAAACAACAATAAGCACACATATAAGCAAAAAGCATTATGTAAGCACACATGTAAAATATATGGCAACATATAAAGCTCCACACATTATGATACTTTCAATATACCTTGATAAATCTTTCTGTACTGTTTAATAAATAGACTGTCGTAATTATGAAATGTTATGTCAAGAATATCGTATGGCTGCCATAAGGTTTATGTAGTGAAAACCGAAGTGAATCAAGAAAAAACTGTATGAAACTGGATTTGAATACTGTATGCTGGCTGCTATGCGCCCATATAAGTCAATATCCACTCACGGCCTGTAGCCGGAGCAGTAGCCAAAGCTGTATGACTGTATGAGGTGCAGATCTGCTATCCTATGTCGCGACATGGTCTTATCTACATGGTTTCTACCTAACCTCAATGGAGCATAATGTTGATGTGGCACTGGTATAACACAACATCACATTAATAGTTCATAACTCATATTCATAACTTCATAAATCATCATGTTTACTTGATTTCACATCATTTGTATGCTTTCATATTGTTTTGATACATGTTCTAATGTTCTCTTTTTGTTTTAGAATGATTGGATGCATACAAGGTGAGCAAAGGAATCAAATTGCATTGAAAATGAAGGCCAAAAGTGCATGACAGTGCAAGTCGCGAGCGCGCCTTGCAAGGTCGCGAGCGCGTAAGTGCAAGAATGAGAGACAGTATGTTTCTGGCACAAGTCGCGAGCGTGAGAATGGAGGTCACGAGCGCGAGTGTGTCTCAGGTGAAGGTCGCGAGCGCGAAGATGGAAGTCGCGGTCGCGTAATGTGCAAACTGAGAGTCAGTGAGTTTCAAGTGAAAGTCGCGAGCGCGCAAGATGAAAGTCGCGGTCGCGTATAATGCCAAATGAGAGTCAGAGAGTTTCAGGTGAAAGTCGCGAGCACGCACATGAAGGTCGCGATCGCGTAATGTGCAAAATGAGAGTCAGTGAGTTATCAGTCCAAATTCGCGAACGCGCGACGCGTTTCCAACCTGGGCAGTCTGTACTCTTTGGAGCATAACTCACAATATACAACTCCAATTTGGATGATTCAAAAACCCATGTAAAGCTAACACATAGAGGAACAAATAACTCTTCTATGACACTTCCTAATTCCGCGGCGAGCCGCCGGCTCCTAAGCCTGCACTGTCTTGTTACTTTTTTGTCCATATCCTCTCAATATATCAACTTCGAATTTTGGATGATTCAAAAACCATGTAAAGCTAACACAATAGAGGAACAAAATAACGCTTCTTTATGACACTGTCCTAATTCCATTCAATAAATGGGGGGTCAAATCAAAGATGAGCTATCTGGTAAAATTTCCAAAGCAAAAACCTGGTTTCTCAAACATTTAAACTCTACTCTTACTTCATTTATTCAATAACCTCCCTGTTTTCTCCTGTTTTCCTCCACCATATACCAGTCCTCCGACCATGCTCCAACATAAAAGAGCAAAGATTGGTCTCAAATAGCAACATACCACAAACAATCTCATGCAAGAAAATAAAAAATAACAAAGAGATATTCAAACCTTACTCCACCAAAGCTGAGTTTCTTCTTTAGCTCTCTTTTCTCTAAACACCTTTGAACTCCCTTCACCTAATAATAAAGTGAATTCTTATGAATTCTACAAATAATAGCCACCAAAATGAATGTCAAAGTTATGAACTTCAAGAACCGTTACTTACTTGAATAAAAAAGAGAAGTTGACAGTTAAGGAGCCTTAACTAGCCATGAAAAATTGGAAGTAGTGGAAGAGGAAGCAAGACACGATGTAAGATAAACATTGAAAATGGAGAAAGTGAAAATGGGTATCTACGAGTAGAGCCATCAAAAAATCAAAGGATTTTGTGTGTAAAAGTTTCTAAATGGGTAACACCTCAATTGTTAAAACAACGCTACAACTTAGATGTACACACAGGAGCTCAATCTTTTATGCAAATCACATCCTCACCTATATGCTTAAATCTTTTCTCTCACTCAAATCCACTTACAATCTCATTCTAACCCGCCAACCAGGGGTATTTGGGTAAATCCACTTACAATCTCATTCTACCCCAACCGGGTTTGGTTCAACTCGACTCAACTCGACTACTCAACTCTATGCTAAGACTCGACTCGGAGTAGGATGTCACAGCCTTACTCCTTTACTATTAACTTATCTTCCAATCCTTTCCTCTCATATACTATAGCATGAAATTAATATTCATATTAACTCTATACTACTCAATAAACACACACATACTATCATAGGAATGTAAATTAAGTATTGAAATGTAGTATTCATGCTTTTCCTTCAATTTCACTATACTTAGCCAACTACCATACGACCTTAATTTAGGCATGAATTACTTTATTCCCGCACTTAATCACATTCTAGAAACATTAAAATAACAACTAAAATAATGGGAGTTAATAACATACTAAAAGTATGCTAAACTCTTTACAAACTAGTGGAATACAAGGTTTTCATCGTATGAGTAGCCTGCTTTTCTTTGGCTATATTTCTAGTTCCTTAAATCCATTTGTCCTGAAATTTTAACAGCATCTTCCTCATATCTCAGGATACTCCCATATAAAATTTCGTGAATTGTGAAGTTTATTTTCATAGCTAAATAACCCAAACACAGTACCTAATTTTCAGTCAGCCTTTCCACTGAGCAGCCTGCATTCATTTAGTTATAAATCAATTTTTCTTCACTCATTGAACTAGCCCTTTTGCCACAGCCTTTCAAAAATCTTAAAATAGTTTTTTTTTTTTGTAAAATTTCATAATTTTTGAAGCTCATTTACCAATTTAACCAAGTCCATCTTAGTGACAGAATTTCAGGATGCTTAATTGTGATAGACTTAAGCAATACTTTACCTCCTTAAGCATCCTTAACTTAGTTCCACCACTAATTCATGCATAAAAACTCTTCTAACACTTAAATAACATAATTATCTTTCATATATCAGAATACCTAATCCATAGATTATCAATCAAATGACTAAAATTATCATCAAATGACTAAAATTATCCAAGTTGGTCAATCATGCAAACTTGACATCAAATTCATACTTAACCATGCTTAATCACCTTAAATCACGTTAAAAGCACTTATAATCACATCATCTCCACCAAGTTAGCAACAATAAGCAAGCACCTCATATCATAGTCATGGAAATAAAAAATAAAACCATGCAAAAGAAAGAGGAAGAGAAGATAACCAACCTTTACTTAAAGATTACTTGAAAATTCCTAAGTTTTCTGGCACTTTTAGCTTGCCTTAGGAGTATTCTCTCTCCTTTTTCATGGAGCTTTGACCAATATCAGCAAATAATGAGCAAGAGTTGCTTGCTGACTCATCATAAATAGGTAGCAATCAAAGCCTTTAATGGTAATTCCTCCCATGTCCTTTGGTTGCCCTTTTATACTTTAATCCTTCCTTTATTTATCTTTTCATACAATTGTGGCTAAATTTTTTTAATTACTTTAGTTTAGTCCCAATTAGGTCTAAACCAAGTGCAAAATTATCGATTTTTAGGACTTCCAAATAAAATTGTGCTTTACCGGGAACTCATTCTTCTTAACTCATTTTCAATTCCCTGTAATTTTTTAAATTGATTCATAAATACTTTAATTTTCATTTAATTAATATTAATATTCTCTAACTATAGTGTTTCTCATCGTTTCCATTTTCTAGATTACTCGAATAATCGAAATTACTAAATAAGCTAGAATACCGAGAACTACCAAATTGATGATATAAATACACAATTAAACCTTAATCAAATGTCATAGGTAAATACACAATTAAACCTTAATCAAATGTCATAGGTGATTTAACATTAATCCATTAAATGCTAAATCAAGGTGCTAGATTAAGGAGCTTCTCATGCTAGTTTCTCATCATCAGAGCTTAAGCTCATTTAACATTCTTCCAATTTGATTTTCATAACAAAATTGATTTTCATTAAACATCGTATTTTATAATTAATACTTCCTCTTTAACAAATTCAGATAATTCAAATTATTCTATCCTTCTAAATAGCAATAATTATCGTAGAAATCAAAATATTTGAGACTGTCAATTGGGGGTATTACAGTCACATTACTTGTTTATTATTGTTGCTAAAGCACTTTCGGTTCTTCTCTGCAAATTCGAATGGGCTGGACAAATTCATGGTTGTAAAATCTGTTGATTGACTCCCTCAGTCTCTCATCTTTTCTTCGCTGATGACAACTTTTATTTTCTTTAGAAATGTGATACTGGAGGTAAATGTAGTTTAGCATTGTTTTACTCTTTATTAAAAAGCCTTGGGCCAATTGATCAGTTTCAGCAAGTCAGAACTATATTTTAATTGGAATACTACTAAGGAGGTAAAATCTTCTATTTGCTCCCTCTTAGGCGTGAATCCAATTGTTGCTCCTAAGAAGTATTTGGGTTTGCCCTCGGTTATTGGGCACAAGAAGGAGGTTTTTAATTATATTGTTGATAAAGTGTGGAAGAGGATTCAAGGGTGGAATTGAAAGCATCTTTCTAGGGCGGGTAAAGAAGTTTTGTTGAAGTCGGTGGCACAGACAATTCCAAATTATGTTATGACCATTTTCTTATTACCGCAGGCAGTTATTTCAGCCATTGAAGTTATTTTAAAGGGAAAATTATAACTGTACTCCTGTATTTTATTAAAAAAACCATTTTACCCTTGTTTTTTTAAAAATAGACTATTGTGCCCCTGCATTTTGAGTCAGTTAAATTAAATTGCCCTTCCACCAGGTTTTTGTGATTTTAGAGTATAAGTCAAAGGAAAATCAAATAGTCCAAAGAGAGAGAAAAACAATATCACCAAAAATACCTTATTCCTCTTCCTCTCCCTCTCTTTCTCTCTCATCAAACAAATATGCAGCTCTTCCTCTCTCATGAAACACTCCCTCTCTTTCTCTCTCATCAAACAAATATGCAGCTCTTCCTCTCTCATGAAACAAATCCTCAGCTCTTCCTCTCCCTCTCTTTCTCTCTCTTCCTCTCCCTCTCCCTCTCCCTCTCCCCCTCTTTCTCTCTCATAAAACAAATCTGCAGCTTTTCCACAGCTTCCAGAACACAACAACTCCTAGTCTGATACCATTTAGAAAACTCATCTTTTGAAATTTCTGAAAATGTTCAAAAATGAATAAAACAAAAACTGATATGTTAATTACTAACAAAAATTTGGAAAATTTTTTTCATCAATTGGCCATTTCGGATGATTCAATTGTTTTATATCTTTTCTCCCAAATTCAATTCAAAATCTTTTCTCCCAAATTCAATTCAAAATCAAATTAACATGAGGTCATAATAGATTATTATACCAAAAGCCCAATATATTATTTTTATATTTTTGTTTGGAAGGATTAAGGTTTACTTGAGGAAGGGAAGATAAGATAAATATGATAAATGGATAAAATTAGGGTCAATTGTGTCATTTCACGTGCATTTAACGTCTAAAATTATAAAAACCAGACGGAAGGGCAGTTTTATTTAATGGACTCAAAATACAGGGGTAAAACAGTCTATTTTTTAAAAAATAAGGGTAAAGTAATTTATTTTTTTTAATAAAATACAGGAGTATGATTATAATTGTCCTTATATTAAATAGATTTTCGTGGAGGAACGGAGGTTCAACTGATTCTAGCATACAATATTAGATAACGTGGAGTAAGCTTTGTGTCTGGAAAGATAAAGGTGGTCTGGGATTTAAATCTTTGCATGAATTTAATATTGCACTTCTTGCAAAATAAGGCTGGTGTTTCATTGTAGCCCTCATTCTTTAGTTGCTTGGATATATAAAGCCTGTTATTTCCGTGATGTTTCTTTTCTGAATGCCTCTATGAGCAAAAATCCTTCTTTTGTTTGGAGAAGTTTAATGGAGATATAAGCTTTGTTGCGAGGAGGATGTTTTTACCAGATAGGAACGGGTAGTTCAACTTCCGTTTATTTGGATCCTTGGTTACTGATAATAATGCCCCCTATGTGTCTTCGCCAAATACCATGGGTATTAAAGAAGTTATGGTGTCAGATTTGATTATTAATTCTGCTTGGGATACAAATATCCTTCACGATCTGTTTACTGTCAGGGAAGTCTCTCTAATCACTTTTATTCCTATAAGTCAGAGTGGTTTGGAGTGTAGATGGACTTGGCGATTGGATAAGCGGGGTGTGTATTTAGTCAAGAGAGTTTATAAGTGTCTTCTGGAGGATGGTGGAGTTTTGAACTTGGCTGTGAATTGGAAGAAATTCTGGAATTGTGTCGTTCAAAAATTTCATCTGGCGTGGTTGTTTGAATGTTTTGCCGGTTATGCATAACCTATTATGGAGTTTTAATGCTCCTTTGCACGAATAGCATGGTGAACTTGCCGGTGGCCCTTATTATTGCATGGAAATTTGGTATTCACGTAACCAAATTATTTGGAATAACAAACTGCTCTCTTTTAATATTGTTGTGCGTAATGCTGGACATGTTCTTTCTGAATGGACATGTTCTTTTTTCTTTTTTAAATAGTGTAAAATCTTATCAAAGTGAAAACGATGAAAATATTTGCAGTCCACTGTTTGCGTTTAAGTATTTAAAGTATAATTCCTTCTCAATTTAATTTTAAATATATTAAACTTAGTTGAAAGATAAATAAACTTTTATTTTTTTATAAAATTATTTTTTATTGTATTTTTTTTCATCAAAATGCACTCTCTCGTACATATTGAAACATAACAGAAAATTCATTTATGGGCATGAAATTATAAAAAAATTTACATTATTTTGCTAAATATGCTATCTTATAGTATAAAAATTATGGTAATTATTCGTAAACACTAGCAGCTGAGAAGAATCCTCGAAAGATTTTTCATAAATATGTTAAAATTCTAATATATTTGTAATGCTTTGAATTTTTATTTTTACAACTTCAAATTAAAAAATTCAAAGAAATTATTTTTATATATTTATATGCATGTGACAAATTTGCATTTTTTAGCATTTTAACATTTAAATGTGATATCATCTTATTTTTAAATTTTAAAATTTAATTATATATCAAATAAATATTTTATTCTTTCATATTAAATACTTATTTTAAAGTTTTTGAGTTCCAGCTTATCGGTCATTTAATCTAACTAGTCGTTATTTCGCGCTTCACGCACCGTTATGTATATATGCGAACTTAAAAAAAAAGATAATTTTTTAAAAATATAAATGGGAAATAATGTTTTAGTGTAATTCATTTGCTGAAAAATAAAAAGTAAGCAATTAAATTTATAATAGAAAAAGCTGAGAGTAAAAGCAATAGAAAGAAAATAACACCTGTCTATAATATTATCATCTAGATAATATAAATGTAGATAAGCAGTACAATTATGAAATAAAAAAAATGAAGAAATTCAAATAGAATATAGATGCACATAATATAGATATAGATAAATTTTCCAATAAATATTTATTTTTAAATAAAATTAGTCATTATAATGTTCTAATATTTTAATAATAAAATTAAATTTAAATATTAAGAATAGCATTTTGAATTAATCTTGTGTGTTGTATATTTGATGATTTTAGAAATTAATTTTTTAAAAAAAATTGTATGCTACAACGCATATATGGGAGAGCAAATAAATTTATATATATATATATATATTTAAATTTATATATATATATATTTATTTAATTATTATATATATTATTTATTTTAAAAAATAAATTTGAAAAAAATTAAAATTTTCAAAGGCCTAATATCCAAAACTCGTAGTTATCTATAATCGATAGCAATTATATCTAACAATGGCATAAACCAAAGAGTTTCTATTATATCAAAATTCATAAGATAGTTATTGTATTAAAAAAATTTAAAAGAATCTCAAATAAAAAAGAAAGAAAAAGAAACAAATTATGCAATATCCGTTGTTCACCTACTTGGCAAGGAGCAATACCACAATGGTGGATCTCAATATCAATAATACGTAATGGAAAAATATAATTATAACAAAATAATTATACCAATTGTGATTCGTTTAAATGATTAAAGCAATAATTATTTAGAAGAATATCTCATTTTTCGGATTCTTCAATACTTCGTTTTACGTGGCTATATTGTTGCAAACCACGAGCCGTCCAAGTGTTCGGCCTCTAGTAGTATCCACACGAATAGACAATCGAAAAACTCTAAAACAGGTTTAGAGAGTTGAGAGGTTAGAGTGTATGATAGTGCTAGCTATCTTACACTCTATGTTTAGTTTTGTGGCTATAAGTAACAACTACCATATGTAGACTGTCTCTTAAACCTTATATGTGAAAACCCTATGTCATAAATAAATAAATTATAACTAAAATATATATGTGTCAATTTATTTATTTAAATAATTTCAATAAATAAATCATAATACATATAGTAATAGGATTTTCAATTTAATCAATTATATTCATTTATTTAACTATTTAAATAAATAAATCAATTTATTTTAACTATTTTAAATAAATAAATCATAATTAAAATATTAGGTTTATTAATCTTAAAATTTATGTTAATAAATTTTAGACAATAAATAAATTAATTCAATAACTTAATAATTTTAAGGTAAAATGTAATCAATATAAATTACAATTTTGGGCCTTTAATGTTCCAAAAATAATTTGTAAATCAAGTCAAAATTCTTGATTTGATTTTTCGTTTTTTATTTTTCTCATATCTATTGCTTAGTGTGTGACTTCTAGGTTCTTCTAGGTTCCAAATATATTGGCAAAAAATATAAATTAAATTATTTAATTAAATTTTGAAGGTCAAGTACATTGTCTAGCAACATGTCAAGACTGCCCAAATATTTGAAAAGTTAAAGTGGTTTGACTTAATCTTTCAGTGCGTGATTTATCAGTGTAATTAATATCCCTTCATCATTAATGTTCTGATATAATAATTAGGTATGGAGTGTATCTGCGTTACTAAATCATGTTAGTTCTCTTAATTTTAGCCATTGATCATTTGAATGAAATTCTAAATCCAATTTGGTAATTTCATTTTATCTTGCGTAAGGATTTCTTAATTAATACTAGTAGATAACAATTAGAACATTTTTCCTAATTTATATAGGGTGATGAATCCTCTTTTAATTACAAAAATATCTCCATATAGTTCCTACTATGTCCCAAAAATGATTTTTCTTATTATTCATGAATGAATAATGTGTATCAAGAATCAAAACATAGTCATCCCCATAAAAGATAGCCTAGTAATTTCAAGTTAAAGGATCATTTACACAATCATCATTTGAGTGTTCCATAGACACAGGTAACTCTCCATTCCATAGACACAGGTAACTCTCCATATGGAATTCTCATGTAGGTCAATTCAGTGGACTTGTTTAAATAACAAGCACTTACATATTAGTTCTAAATATCACATATATCTCAGCTTATGAGAACAGCTGCTTTTCTAAGGAAAGAACATAATATATATCAGTCTCAACAACTCTAATCATCATCTAATAATGAGGAGAATATTGAACAGAAATATTTAGAGATATTGCTTTAATGCAAACATAAAACTCATAATTATAACCACATTATAATTTATTTCGTAAAGCAGTATTGTCTCATAGACTTTATCTTTCACAAAGATTCAATCAATAGAATATAAAAGATAAATAGATAAATAAATGCCTTTTTTAATAAAAATATTTAAATTACTGAAATATATATCCCAAATATTATATCCAAAATATAACCAATTAAATTGGCTATAAGACATATAACTAACAATCTCCCACTTGCACTAAAGCCAATTACCCATGTGTTTTATCCTATGGTATCAATGTATCCATAAACTTTCAGTTCATTAGTTTTTCCATGACTGAAAAGTATCCTTATTTTAAATACTTAAGGATAGTTTTAACAGCAGTCTAGTGACTTTCATCGATATCAGATTAATATATAGGTAGGTATCCCCTTTTGAATTCCTCCATTCTAAATTGTTTTAGCACTTTATCAACATATGTAGATTCAGATAATCTTAGTAGCCTATTGAGTCTATCCTTATAGATTTTAATACCAAGTATATAAGCCGCTTCTCAAATGGAGAAGTTCTTAGATGACTAAACTTTTAGAGTAATGGAATGTAATTTCCTATTTTTAATATGTTATCAACATACAAAATAAGAAATATCATTCCCCTCCCACTGACCTTCTTACACACACACAGATCGTCCACATTTTTAATGTAATCAAACTATTTGATTTTTCATTAAAACAGATGTTCTCATTCAAGGCTTGCTTAAGTCTACCAATGGACTTTTGTAGTCTGTATACTATATTAGAAAATTCTTTTGATTCAAAAATCATTAGATTTGCTATTTAAGAATGCAGTTTTGGCATCAATATGATAAATCTCATTTAGATTTGCTATTTAAGAATGCAGTTTTGGCATCAATATGATAAATCTCATAATCATAAAATGCTACAATTGTAAGCAAATGTCAAACATTTCTCCCTTATATTTGTTAGGTTCGAGTCTCCACAAGAAGGTTCAATCTTTATCTGAGCATGACTCATCCCAACAGATTTACGCAGTGGTTCTTTAATTCTAGTCCCATCTTTAATGTATATTTGAGATTCTTGAACTTTTTAAGTTCTACAAGGTTCCCACTAGTTCCTTTAAAGATAAATTCCTTTTCTAGAAAGGTAGCATGTTTTGAGATAAACATTTTTCTCTCAATCAGGATGGTATAAATAATATCCAATAATTTCTTTTGGATATCCCACAAACTTACATTTATCTGATTTAGCTCATAGCATATTAGATCCCAAACGCTTCACATAAGCGTGTTGGGCCACATCTTATATAGAATCTTATCAATAGATTTGGATGGAACTCTAATTAGAAAGTATATTGCATTATTAAGGTATATCCTCAAAAGGATGAAGATAATTCTACAAGAGTCATCATGGATCGTACTGTATCTAATAAGGTACGATTCGCATTTTCTAATAGATAATCTTGAAACTCTTGTCCTAAGTATTTTCCACCTCGATTGGATCGAAGTGTTTTAATACCTTTTACCTATTTTCTTAACTTCATTTCTTAATTCCAAAATTTAGATTTGTGTTCGTAATATATACACACAACCATATCTAGTATAATCATCAGTATATATAATGAAACATTGATATCTATCTATGGCATGAACAGTAGTTGGTTCACATACATCTGAATGAATTAGGTCTAATAATTCTTTTGACCTTTCACCTTTTCTAATAAGGGTGATTTAGTCGCTTTACCCATTAAATAGGAGTCACAAGTGTCATATGATTCATAATAAAAAAAGGTTCAAAATAACATTCTTTATGCAACTTAGTGATTCTTATTTCTCTAACATGAACAAGTCTATGATGCCAAAGATAAGATAAGTTTTAATATCTATTTTAGACTTCTTGTTGTTTATATTGATGAGGAGTCTATCAATAGAAACATTATATAAATCATCTATATTGAGTACAGTTCCATAAAATATCTTTATTATTAAAAAGAACAACTATTGTTCTCAATAATAAAATTTAACTCCATTATTGAAAACTTGAAACTGAAATAATATTTCTATTAAGTACTGAAATAAAATAAAAATTATTTAATTCTAATGCTAAGCCAAAATATGTTCCTACAGCTAATGCAACAACCTTTGCTCCACAGGCTACACGTAGGCCCATCTTTCCTCAATTTTCTACTTTTCTTTAGTTCCTGCATGTTATTAATATGACAATCATATTAGGTATCTAATACCCAAGGACTAAAAGTAGAAGGATTAATTTTAATAATAAACATACCTGAAGCAGAAGCTTCTATAAGCTTCTTTGCTTCCACAATTGCACGATATTCCCTATAGTTCCTCCTCAAGTGGCCATCTTTGCCATAGTGGTGGCAGATTCCCTTTTCTTTAGTTACACCTCCATTGAACTTCAATGCCTTCTTCTTATTCTATTTCTTCTTGGGCTTTTTCTTAGCCTTAGAAGACTAAATTAGAAGTATAGGAGCTATATTCTTCTTAAGGGCTCCTTCAGTAGTGGTAAGCATACCAAGCAACTAAGGTAAGGAAACATCCAGTTTGTTCATATTAAATTCAAAATGAAATGTGAATAGCTGGGTGGTAAGGACTATAAGACTAGGTCAATACTCAGCTCAGGGTTCATAGCAATGCCCAATTGGCCTAATTTTTAATATAGCTAATCATCTTCAGAACGTGAACATGAACTCAAGAGCCTTCTGCCATCTTAGAGCGGAACAATTACTTAGAGGTCTAATACCTCTTAGACCTACCTTGGGATTCAAACTGCTCCCTAAGATGCAAGATAATGGTGCGAGAATCCATATTCTCATGCTGCTTTTGAAGTTCAAAACTCATGCTGGCTAACATCACACATGTCGCCTGCTCATTGTCATTAGTATGATGAATGGAGTTATTCCTTTCTTCTTCAGTAGCATCATTAGCGGGAATGTCAGGTTTGTTCTTATCAAGGACATATATGTGGGTCTTGTATACGTATGGCACAACTCAAGAGGGGGGTGAATTGGGTTTTCTAAAAATTAAAATTTAACTTTCAAAAGAAAGATCAGAATTCTGTTGTGGCGGAAATAAAATGTATTTGTGAGAGTAAGTTATTAAGATTAGAACTCCCTTAAAAAGCTCTATGCAGAAAATATAAAGATTTTGTAAAGAGCAGCTATTGATTAGAACTGCTTCACAATATCTTAATAAATTTCAAAACTACTTTATGAAGGAAAGTTATTTTGTTTTTGAACTACCTCATAAAGTTTAGACGTTTTTGAACTACCTCATAAAGTTTAGAACAAATATTTAAGAGTAATGTTAGAGACAATTATTTGATTTTTCTAAACTGTTCTCACAAAGCATTAAAACAAACTCAGAAATAATTAGACATCAAAAATTCTGTGAAATATATTGAATATTAGAAGAACAGATTAGAACTTTATGTATATTCACAATGGCAAGAAGTTACGCAGTTCTATGTTCGTAAAGAATTAAAGCTTAATTTCAGTTTAGAACATCAAACCATTAAGTAACTTTTGCATTATCTAAATATCAACAGAAGTCTAAAAAATAATAGTATCAAGCAGACCTTCAGAATATAAAACGATTAAAACGTAGTGATTAAGTGCGTTCGGCACTAACTCGCCTATATCCACTCCCCATGACTCATCTTGAAATCCTCAACTATGTTATCTATTTTCAAAGGTAAGAGACAAACCAACAGTACAAGGCAATAGATCAACACCTAAATCTACCCTTTGTCCCATTAGATTTTTCAAAGGTTCTAGTTAACCTCAACCCTTTTTGTCTTTGGCAGAGAACAGAAATTCAAATCAAGACATTAGAATCTCTCTCATGGAGAAGGTTGCTTGATAACCAATTTCACAATAGCTTTTCACCTAAGCTTTTACACAAATGTTTTTGACTAGAAATCTGTCTATAAAAGATTACAGAATCTATATAAGAAGATAGAAATGCAAATATAAGCACAGGAAAAACAGTAATCAAGATTAGAAAATCGTTGTAGATATCAAAACTGTTTTTCAAAAGAAGTTGTTATAAAATTTTCGTTTCTCTTTTAAAAATAATACGTGAAGTAATAAGATAAAAAGAAATAAGGGGGTTGAGGGTAAGTAAAGATTTGATCAACGGACTTATACTCTTAAAATAAAAAAACCCACGTCTTTTAAAGAGAAAGACACCTTTTATAGAGAGGGATGAGAATCCCGTTTTAGAAAGTAAAATCTCTCCTTTTAAATAAAAATATTGACTTTCCAATTTTTAGAAGATACGGAGATTTTGTTACCAAAAATTCCTCGAGTCAAGATCTTTTCTTTTAAGGAAAGTGAATAAGAAAAAAATTTTATACTTTCCTTTAAAAATAATTTTCGAAAATAAGAATATGAAAATCTTTTTCGAAATATTTTATTACCAAAAAAAAAATAATTTTCGAAAATAAGAATATGAAAATCTTTTTCGAAATATTTTATTACCAAAAATGATTGAGACAAAATTTCTTTCATTTAGGTAAGTAAATAAAAGTAAGATTTTGGATTTTCCTTAAAAATTAGTTTTCGAAAATAAAAACATAAAAATCTTTTTCGAATTATTCTATTGTCAAAAACGATAGAAACAAAGTCTATTTAGATAAAAAATTGTATTTTATGGAGATATTTTTCAAAAATGAGAAAATCTTTTTCCAAAAATTTGTTACCGAAATGATTGAGACATAATCTCTTCCATTTTAGGTAAGAGGATTTAAGAATAAATCTTTGACTTTTTAACAAAACATTTTCAAAAATATTTTTGAGAAAGAGAGAAGAAATATTTTTGTGCTTATAAATGAACATTCTCTCTATCCTACAACAAATCCTAAAACTTTAACCACTAAGATCTTCAATTCTCTTCATAATATTTGTTTATCCTTGGATTTGTAGGATTTTATTTCATTTATTTTTTTTTCATATTTAAATCTGCATAAATAATATAATTTAAATTTATTTGTTTTGCTTTAATCATCAAAATATCGAGATAAAAAATTGACCTTTGAGCCAACAATATAACTTCTTTTCTTGATTGAGAACAATTCTCAAATTCCGGTACTAATCAATAAAGTTTGGTCCAATTAGTTTATTAGCTTCAAGTATGCTTTGTAAGCATATGTTATTACTCACGGTGATAATTGATCTACAAATATAAAGATATCAAGTATTAATTGCATTCAATACTAAATTAAATACAGTCTTTAATTTTAATTTAGGTATCTTACTATTTTATTCGAATTAATAGCCCTTTCTATTAATTCGGGAAATCAGCGTTTAGGCTAAGATCCCAATTAACCCATATTACCTTGGATTTTTCCAACAATTTATATTGAATTAATTTAGGTAGATAACATAACTTCGTTTGTTTTAGTAAAATAACTTATAGAAAAATATTTTTTATTATTTTTCATTCTTTGAAACATTAAAAGAAAATAAGTCAAGGAAAATAAATTGTTGGTCAATGGAAAATACGTTAGCAATTAAGGAAAATGACTTACCCTTATTTACATGGGAAAAAATTTTTCTTATTTATTTCATAATCTAAAATTAATCTTTTTGGTCCACCAAGAAACACTCCACCTGTTGAAGAGGTGCAATTGTGGGCCCGCAGTCTGTTTGGAAGTGTAAAAAATGTGCCAAGTGGCTTTTTTTTTTTAGATGAAATGTTTAATTTAATTTATTATTTTAACTACAAAGGAGGGATTAAAAACCCAGAAAGAAACTTAGCCTTCAGGAGGTCAAATAACCCCCACCATATCTGCATCCAAAAGTTCGCGCACCAAAGGAGAAGGGGAATCAATCATCAAAAAACCACGAGGATTCCTTAAAGCATCCTTAGCAATGGCGTCAGCCATAAAGTTTGCCTCATGATAGATATGTTTAACTCTCACCTGCCACTGCCTGTCCATGAGAGTTAAACAAGCTTGAACCAAATTGCAAAGACAACAAATCTGCAAATGTCTAGAGGAAAGCATCTGAACAGCAGCATGAGAATCTGCTTGGACTTGAACACATCCCCACCCTCTATCCCATGCCATTTGAGAGACCATGGAAAATTCCCCACAATTCAGCTTCAACCACATCACAAACTCCTAAATTACCAACAAAACTAGTATCCCGAAGGCCGTCACTATTATGACAAACCCCTCCGCACGCTATAAGACCAGACTGACAATTTACACTGCCATCACAATTTATAGTAATCCAGCCCGTACCCGCAGCCTTCCACGAAATAAAACTGGGACTAGGATGTTGATATCCACAGCCAGCCAAGCCTTCTGGAACATAAGAGCATACTCCATAAGTAACTTGATCTAAAAATGATATGTCATTGAAGAATTATCAAAGACCCTTTGGTTTTTCTATTTCCAAATTCTCCAAAGCATAACAGAGAAGACTAAATTCCATGCACATCCCCCTACCACATCAAGGCCATTCGACACATTGCTTCTAAACTAAGCAACCAAGTCCAAGTTAAAGAAATATGGGAAAAGCTGATTAACGTTAATATCATGCCAGACCTTCTTGACATCTTGGCAATCCCTGAACACATGAATGAGCGACTCATTCTCCGTCCTACAATGAGGGCACAATGAATTTTTAGAAAATCGTCTGTGATGCCTTTCGACGTTTGTCATCAATCGCCCATAAGCTACTTTCCATAATAACAAGTGAATATGCTGAGGAATCCGAAGGTTCCAAATGCGTTTCCAAATCCTATCCTGAGGGAGGAAAGGAAATCCCATTAAAATCCCATAAGCAGACTTCCCCGAATAGTCCCAGAGAGAGAAAATTTCCAAGTAAAGCCATCCCAATCCTCAACACTATCAGAAAGGAAAACATGAGCTAGAGAATTAAGAACAAGAAATAGGAAGATTTTGTTCCAGTAAATCAAAGTTCCAACCATTATTGGGAATCCAGAAATGGCAAACCGGAAGCCTCTAATCCTCTTGCGAAAGAAAATGAAGAGCATACCAACTTAATCGCCCCACTTGATGCTAGGAATTTGTCCAAAAATTAGTGCCCTGTCCATTGTGAACATCTTGAATGATGCCTTGCTGCACCACCTTAATACCAATGTAGAAAGCTTTCCAAATATGGGAAGATCGATTTCTGACTGTGATGTCCCAAGAAAATCGACCATTCATATATTTGTTTATAATGGCTCTTACCCATAGTGAGTCACGATTCTGAATGACTCTCCAACTTAGCTTTCCAACCAATGCCCTATCCAATGTGGCCATGTTCCAGATGGAAAGACCCCTATTAACTTTCGAACAGAGGAGTTTCTCCCACCCATTCAAGTGTATTGTTTTCTTATTCGTGGTGTCTCTATAGAGAAAGTCGTGGCTCATGCGATCCATTTCCTTAGTAATAGAAGCTGGAAACATAGCTGTTTGCATGGCATCAATCGATAAGGGTGAAATGACAGACTGAATCATAGTAAGGTGGCTAGCCATTGAAAGAGAACTAGCTTTCCAAGCTGCCAGCTTGCCGCACATATTATACAAAACATACTCATATGAATTATAGCCCACATGACCATGTATAGTTGGGACCCCAAGATACTGACCCATATCTTTGTCGACCGAAATGCCCAAGACTGACGAAAGATGAGTAGCAAACGAATCATCCATATTTTGAGAAACAAAAAGTGACGACTTGTTTAAGTTCATCCAGAGGCTTTAGAATAACTGTCCAAAATAGAAAGAGCAAGTTGCAATTTGGCAGTAGAAGCTTCCATGAATAAGACCATGTCATCTGCAAAAAGATGATGAAAAGAAAAGGTCCTTAACGAGACAAAGGAATCGGTTTCCATCTCCCATCCTGAACAGCTCCCTTGATCATATGAGAAAGACATTATATGCATAGAACAAAAAGGTAAGGGGAAAGTGCATCTCCTTGCCTAACCCCTCTCGTTGGTTGAAAAGAGTCGAGCCTTTCACCATTCCAGAGCAGTGACATAGAAGATCTAACACACTTCATAATGTTAGAAACCTATAAAGTAGAAAAACCAATGCAATTAGAACCCATTCAATGAAATCCCAGTTTAAACGGTCATATGCCTTCTCCGAGTCAATTTTAATGGCTAAATATCCCTTAGAGCCTATAACCAGTCTCATAGAATGAATGGTCTCCTGAAAAAGGACAATATTATCCACAATCTGCTAGCTCGGGACAGCTGCTTTGTTCAACTCCAATAAGGAAAGGGAGAATAGCCTTCATTTTGTTTACCATGGTTTTTGTAATAAGCTTACACAACGCATTACATAGGCTAATGGGATGAAACTGAGTAAAAAGTTTTGGGTTCTCAACCTTAGGAATCAAATCCAGCAAGGTTTCATTAATTTCGGGGGGAAGAGCTGGTTCGCCTTCCAAAATACGCAGAATAAAATTCAATACCGAATGACCCACTATAGCCCACATATTTTGATAAAAGTCTGCCTAAAGACCATCAAGACCTAGAGATTTATAAGGTGCCATACCCTGCGAATGCTACATGAACCTCCTTCTTAAAGAACAATTTATTGAGAATCACAACATGCTTTGGTAGGAGAGGAGGGAGTTGACCTCTAACCATATTTGATCCATCCATCTCAACATCAAAAGGACAAAGATTCTGAAAAAAATATCATGGCCTCTCTCTTGAGGGAATCCGAATCAGAGACCCAAGCATCATAATGAATTTTAAGTTTTTCGATCACCACCCTATTTCACTTTACTATTGTAGTGTTTTCGTACCGCCCCCATGCGATTTGAAAACATCCCTTTTATTATTTATTATTTATTATTTATTTTGTTTATTTTATTTTGATGTGGAAAGTAATCTTATTATGAAAAGTGGTGATAAAATATTTTATTGGATACGATGCCGATAAATCGGTCTTATAAAATAAATAGTTTTTTGAGTCGCCAAACCGCAATTAATTTTGCAATGAGACTGTTTTCAATTTTTATTTTATAAAAGAGAAAGTGACTCCAATTTTAAACCCAAATTTTATATTAAGGCCAAATTATTAAAAAAGACGGGTCAGGTGCACAATGCGATTTCGGGTAAGGGGAATTGGGTACGCCGGCCCGTTGGGAGCCGACGCGCGGGAAAAACCAAGCCTCTTTTAAACCCTATGACTTCTAATTTTAATTTTAGTTAGAAAACCGAAATTATTTATTTACTTAAACCCAACCCAAATGAATCGGACCGAGTTCTTATATGGAAAATTATTTAATCGTCCCATCAAAGTTCAATTATCACATTTAATAAATCCATTCAAAACAGCATAAGCGATTAAATCAAATAAATAAAAGACCCGCTCTTTGCCTTGGTTTTCAAGGCGGGCAATCAAACCCGAACCTAAAATAACATTCCACCCGATTCAAAATTAAACACAAAAAAACCAAAAACCAAAATCATGGCATAATCATTATTTAGCCACCTAAAATCAACATTTATTTTTTTTTAATTTAATCCTAAACATGCAAATTACTAACAAACCATAAATTTAATTTCATTGTTTTCATATATTCAACCTAAAATTGTTAAAATCCATACAAGTAAATACGCAATTACATTTTAGTAACTCTAAACTAATTAAAATTGGCAATCTGTTTATAATTGGTCCTCCCTTCGGCGTTTTAATTAAGAGAAATTATTTATTTTGTGTAAAATTTATTATTTTCTTTAAAAAAACAAAAATTATTTCTAGAATCTTAGAACAGTTGCGTCACGCAACTCCTAGATCCGTGACGAATCTAGTAGTTCCGTGACCGAACTATCCCAGAAACTCCAGATCCATTAGAAACTCATTTTTAATCCACAATCTGGAAAATAGAACACTGGATATAGAAATAAAATTTGAATATGAACAGATCCGTCACACATTCTACAAATCCGTTACGGATCCGTCAGTTGCGTGACGCAACTGCTCAGGCCCAATCTTATTTTTCAAATGATACGAACAGATCCGTCACGCATCTTCCAGATCCATTACAGATCTGTTAGCTGCGTGACGCAACTGCTCTGGCCCAGGTTTATTTTGCAAATGGTTTGTTTCTGCTCTGGCCCAGGTTTATTTTGCAAATGGTTTGTTTAGATCATTTTTTATTCATTTTTTATCCAAATATGTTTTAAGACAACCTCAAACGACCAAAGATGAACAGAATACAATCTAAAGAAATTTAAACTACTAAAACCACAAAAATAAATAAAAAGTGCAAAGAGAGGTTAAAGGAGTTACCTAATCCTCAGATTGAGGATTGTAAATGGCTTAAACGCCTTGACAAATGAGAGTTAAGGCCTCCAGAAGCTTTGTCACCAAGGATTCAAACACTTAAAGGATTCAAACACTTATATTTTTCTCTATTGATTTTGTTTTCTTTTTTATGATTTTGTTTTTATCTAAATTAATATCTAATGGCAATTTTTCTTCAAAATGAACTCAAAAGAGTCTCTGGAGAAAAATGTAGCCGAAAGTCTGTTTTTCAAACGCCCTAAAAACCAACCCCTTCAAATGAGAGAAAAAGATGAATTTATAGATGTAGGGCAGCAGAGGATAGCTGCGTGATGCAGCTTACGGCTGGGTGACGGATCTCTTAGCTGCGTGACGCAGCTTCCTTTCTGGACCACAGCCACGTGTCGTGTGTCGCTCAGACAGAATAAAAACCGTTTAAAAACCGTTAATGTCGTCACTTTGTGATGTCATACAAATCAGAGCTGCGTGGACGCAACTTAACAGTGCCGCACGCACCTGCTAGCTGCGTGAACGCCAACTCTAACGCAACCAGAAACTTAAAATCAGTTTAAATTTTAAATCCTTGATTAAAAGACTTCTAGATAGCATTAAACCTTTCCATTTTTGTATGCCTCGTATCCTCATTGGATCAGGCGGGGCCAATAAAGACACGCGCAAACAGTTTGCCCCCCCCACTTATCATTAATTATGTAAACTATTAATGTAAAGTGGCTCACTGACGCCGTTCAATCTTGGGTTGAATGAAATAGTTGTCTTGATTATTTGGTCACGTCCAAAGCTCAGTCTGATCGGCTTTGTTGGCTCCCGTCGGATCTGTAATGATCTCCAAAGCTTGGTTTGAATGGCTTTGAAGACACCTCCAAAGCTTGGTTTGATTGGCTTGAAGGATTTTAGGTGAATTGATCATCTGGTCACGTCCAAAGCTCAGTCTGATCGGCTTTGTTGACTCCCGTCGGATCTGTTATCATCTCCAAAGCTTGATCTGATTAGCTTTGAAGACACCTCCGAAGGTCGGTCTGATTGGCTTGAAGGATTTTGGGTTGAATGGACTCCTGATCAAGCTTCGGTAAATATTGATAAGTGTAAATTTTAAGTAGTGATTTTTTAATAATAGTTATTTTATTAGAATTTTAGTAAGTTTTTACTCTTTAATTTAATTTTAAATCAACTTTAAGTATAATATGTGTTTAAAGCTTCCTTGGTTCTTAATTCACTGAATCTAAAGAGAAAATTGCAGAAATTTTGGGCGCAGAAAAGAACTTTAGAATGCAAGGCAATCAAGCTTCTAGCACGCCTAGCCCGTGAGGGAAGGCACGCCCGTGCTAGAAGGCCAAGTGAAACCAAAGTAGAGACAAGAAGAGATCACGGCCCAGGGTGTTTGTCAAAAGGACAACGGCCGTGCTACCAATGGGACCAAGGCGCGTGTCAAGCAATAGCACGCCCATGCAACTCTAGAAGACTTTTCCAGAGAAGAGCACGCCCTGCCTGTGCCTCATGTAGCACCCTGTGGCCTCAGTACTGTCACTAGCCCGTGCTACCTAGTACCCCGGTGCTTCACTAGCAGACTCCAGACTTACAGCACGCCCAGCCCGTGCCATGAAGCACGCCCCGGTGCTGGCCCAAGGCGGAAACCCAGCGTGAAATTTAAACAACGCAAATCAAGCCCTTTCTACATGGAGCCGACTTCAGGGAGTTTCCCTAAACACACTAAACAAGACCACACACTAAATAAGACCTGGACCTATTCTTGAAGAAAAAGGAGTCCTAATCAAGAAGAAATCAAGAGCCTAAACAGTTATGATCTCCTATAAAGGATTTTTTACTAAATAAGGATTCTATTTCCTAAAAGGAGTCAGACTTGCCTTCAGGACCTCTATATAAAGAAAGGAACTTCTCATAGCAAAGGATCTGGTTTTTTGTACACTCCTTTACATAATTCTCTTCTTCTCAAAGATTTCAAGCTTCAAATAATTGTGCTAAGATTCAAGGAAGCCATCAACATAGTTGTGATATAGTTTTTATTCTAAATAAGCTCTATCATACTTGAATCATTCATTATATTTAAAGACAATAATAAAGAAAGAAACAAGATGAAAAAGAGTTTTAAGAGAAATATAAATCACCAAGATTGGACTTTACCCCTTTGAACTCATGTGTGATGCTAGTGATCATGCTGTAGAAGCTGTCTTAGGAACAAAGAAAAGACAAGAAGTTGCATGGTTATCTATTATGCAACTGCACAATTGAATGATGCACAATTAAATTATGCAACAAAGGAAAAAGAACTGGCTAGCTATTGTTTTGCTTTTGACAAATTCAGGGCATATCTAATTGGTGAGTATCGCCGCCTGTCACGCGGGCGACCCGGGTTCGATCCCCGGCAACGGTGCCAAAAAACCTTGACAGCGTTTTTTCGGCAAAGTGGATAACGAATCGCAGACAAGTAATATATGAGTAAGAAAAAGTAATCCGTATCCACAGGGATTGTTTATCAAATTACCAAAAATTAATGTTAACCCTATTATTATTTAGACAATGATAAAAGGAATTCGCTGTAAAGTACAATAATTAAAGTAAAAGAAGAATCAAAGAACCTACAAAATTTAGGTGAAAAGAAATCAAGGGGATTAAAGCTACTAAGGAAATTTGATTTATTATAATTCCTATTCGCAACTTATAATATTTAGATTTTATTTTCTTGTTCTTTTTAATAACATTATTATTGTGGGGCTTTAAGGCTTTCCAGGCAGAAAAATTCCCCCTGGATTGAAAAATTATTTCAATAATTACACAATTCCGGGAGAAGGGGTTATTGATATGAACAAGGTAATAAATTTACTTGAGAATAATACTTGATGTGGAAAAACTATATGGTTTGACTCAAGGGGGGCTTTCATAATTAATAAAGTATTAAAATTTTGCTTGTAAAGAATTGCATAAAAACAACCCATAAAAAACCT
>NW_023590831.1:3065268-3143385 GCF_014843425.1 Jatropha curcas
TAAACTACATTTGGCTTAGATATACAGAGGTTTTGGTGTTTTAAAATTTGGAAGTCCATTTTTATAAAAAACAAATTGGAAAACGGTCCCATTGCCGAAAAATGGGCCGGCGACTCAAAAATATTTTAATGAAGACCCGATTTATTCTGCGCATCAGTATCCCAAAAAAATGTTTTTGTCCTTACCACTGTTCCCATCATAAGATCACTTTTCACAAACAAAAACATAAAGCGAACGTTTTTTTGGGTCGCTCAGGGGCGATGCGAAACAAACAGATTTGGCGACTTTCACCTGAGGATTACTTCCAAGGCATTCCACCAATTATCCCCGGTTTATTTTTTCTAACTAGTGGGTTTGCAATTAAGGAATTACTCTAAACCTACGTTTTCTAAAATTGAAATAAAATTGGTTAGAAAGTAGAAGACAGGTGGAAAATTCTTATCGTCTGTTTGTTTTATTGTTTGTTCCTTTATTTTTCTAAGTTTTCTTGCATTTCCATACTGCATTTTCCTCTCCTCACCGCTTTTCTACCCAAATTATCCCTTGGTATCCATTGCAAAACTTTCTGGGAGGTGGATCACCTAAAACCTTGACGTTTTTAGGTCACATCCATCCGAGAATTAAGCAATTTTACCAACCCCAGCTGTTGATACGGATTCGCACCACTCAACCATACAGCTCGAGGAAGCCATGGGAGCATCTAAGTTTCTTCACATTGATGGAAAGCACATGTTGAAGAATCAATATGAAATCCAGCATATGGCATGCCTGGCCATACTAGAGCCTAACTTTGGCGTAATAAGTTAGCCCATTTTTGTTAGTTTTTGAGTTGTAATGTTTGTTAATGGGTTGGGCCACCTCTTTTATTTTTATCCTTAGTTGGTTTTGGATAATTATTCCTTTCTCCTCAGTTTGGTTTGGATAGAATTATTCTTATCCTTAATTTGTTTGATTATGTTTTAGTCCCTTATCCTAGTTGGTTTGGAATTTACATTACTACCTTTTTATCCTTAAGTTGGTTTTGGATTAATTACACTCCTCTTACCGCGTCGTGTAGCATATCGGGTTATGTAGGGAGTTAATGGATCTTCGAGAAGTTTCTCCACTGTATAGATCGCCTAGCGTCAACCATTTAATTTCAAACGATTTAAGCTAATCTTCTCAGTTGATTTGATTAGTTAACCAAATCCTTACGGTATGTTTAGATTTGCTAGTCATATCCTTAGTTGGTTTTCAGTTTGCGTAAAAAGTCCGTGGACCTTTCCCTTAGCTAACTTCTCAATCCTTTAATGGATGACTGGACCTCTTAGATTAGTATAAATAGCTTGTTTTTTGTAATATAACTTTCACATTATTAATTCAATCAATGAAGTAGACTTCTTCTTCATGCTTTTGCGCGTGTCCTTGAGCTTAGAGAGAGTGTGAGATTGGGCATATCTTCCTAATTGCAATCAAAAATCAAGGTAAACTTATCAATTCCCTTTGGTGGCGGTTTATATTTATTTTAAAAAATTCTACATTTCCTCCCCTTTCTTCTACACTCTATTAATTGTGTTCTTGCTTCTTTTAAGCTTTGGGTGCAATAGAAGGGGAATTATTTAGATCGCTTTGATCTCTTCCAAAACCTTGTCATACGAGTTATCAATGGATTTATTATCCATATGGGTTCCGCGTTCACTAGTACATTTAAAGGTGCGTCAAAAAAGGAGTAGCCATGTGAAGCCGCGAATCATATTGCGGAACCCCGGACCATTGTAACAGCCAATGGGAGACTAAAGCCCATGCATGTAGGTTGAAAGCCTTAGTCACTTCCCCATAAGGAAAAACCCGAGTCTGTTTGCTGTTTTTCTGTTCGCATTCATTCCGAGAGTTTGTTCTCCGGCCAATCTCAAAACCCCCTGCTGGTTGTCGAGATTAGACCAAATCCTAGAAACCAAATGTCCGAGAATTTCTACCAAAACGGAACTCATGTGTGGGAGAGATAAGTTGCGCACGAGGACGAAATGCATTGTTACCCAACTCCCGTTCCCTGCGTGTTTAATACAAACTGTTCCATATGCTGTAAACATTCATGCATCAACGTGATATTTTTCGTTCAAGTCCATGCCATTAGTAAGAACTAATTTTCGCGCTATGGACGTTGGACCCTTGATTTTGAGAGTTGACCCTTTAATTCGTTTTGAAATAACATAATGCATCGTTTATAGTGAATTCAATACACCCAAAATAGAAAAGGGAGCTAAAGATGGGGCTTTGCGATTCCTTTGTATTTTCCACATTTCTCCGCATTATCTGGAAGTAAAGTGCTAGATTGCAATAATTTGATAATCTCAGTCCACAATAAGTATCCTGTCTTGAGAACCATCTGTTCCACACGGCAAAATAAGTAGAGGACACAAAAAAAATAATAAGAAATATCCGGCGCTTTGGAAATTCTTCATTTTACACAAAGCAAAAATTAAGGGACTTGAAGAGAAAATAAGGCCGACTCGATAAAATCCCGTATAAGGAATGGTCTGATATTCGGATCAAAGAAGAGGACAAGGTGAAGGATTCCTCTAGCATACCGTGGGACCAACGCACAAGAGCTTCGTGCAAACCAAGCACGAGCAGCCTTGAATGCAATTTACTCAAGAACAAGGGATCACAATAGAGCTTCAATGATCATAATTATGCAAAGATGTGAAATTTGAACTTGAAGAAACGCCAAGTTGTTTGATGCTTGAGGCATGCAAAGAGGCTGCCCATTGATGCATTCTACATGATCTATACTTAGGCAAATTTAGGAGGAATGTTATTTTTATTATGAGCTTTAAGTATGGGTTGTGTAGGGCCTCTGGCCATTTGTTCCTGTTTTTTGTTTAAAATTCTATTAGTGACTTTAATTAATTTATGTAAGCGTTCCTGGTTGGGCTTATTTTCCCAAGAGTTGGGCAGCCCCTAGATTAGTTTTTATGTTAATTAGGCCTTGTTTTTAATTAGTTAGTTTGGACTTATATTTAATTAAGCCCATTTGGGCACATTATGTTTAGGCCTGGGCAACTTAAAGTTAATAAGCTAAATTAGGGTTAGCTTAGGTGACGCGGAACCCAATGAAAATAATTTCAATGAACTTCTAGTGAGCAAGTTTTGAAGAGATCCAAGCTCAAACTAACCCCTCTCTAGGCACCCAAAGCTTAAAGAAGCAAGAACACCCAATATAGAGAAAAAGAATAAGATTAAACGCCACAAATTAGATGATTAAGTTTACCTGATTCTTGATGCCAATTAGTAAAGAAGAATGCAATCTCACACTCTCTAAAACATGACACGCATGACCGCCCCTAAGATGTAGAGAAGGTTCTTTAATTCATGAACTATTGAAATTGTTAAAAAATTACAACAATAACAAGCTATTTATACTAATCTTTAAGTTGGTTCCCAGATCCTTAGGCGAGATTAAGAGTTAGCTAAGGAAGTAGGGATTTAGCAAAATCTAAACCAACTAAGGAGTTGACTAACAAACTCAAATAACAACCTTAAGGATTTGGAATCTAATCCAAATCCCACTAAAGATTGACTAATTACTCTAATCAAAAATAAGGCTAAGTTATTCAAGGGTGCCCGAAAATATGGAGGCCCACGCCATTATACAAAGCAAAAACACAAAAAATAAGCTAACTAACTAAAATGAGAGCAGGGACCAAGCACGGCCAGGGGTGTGCTATTCTGCACGGGCGTGCTTCAATGTAAGGAGTTCCCTCGTGAGAGTCAGATGGGAAGCCACGGCCTGAGGTGTGCCTAATTTGGCACGGGGGTGTTCAATGTAGGTATTTCCATCGTGAGAGTCAGAGGGAAGCCGGCCTGGGATGTGAATATTTAGCACGGGGGTTGCTTCAGAGTCAGAGGGAAGCACGGACCTGGTGTGCTAGTTTAGCACGGGGGTGCTTCAAGAGTCAGAGGGAAGCACGGCCTGGCGTGTGCTTCATTTGGCACGGGGGTGCTTGCAAGCAGTTTGTTTTCCTCAGCAAGTCCAGACGAGGGCAACGCCTGGGGTGTCCATCTAGCACGGGCGTGCTAACTTAGCATGGCCTAGGCATGTCCTGTGTGGAAATTCAGGCTCTAACTCAACATGTGCTTCTATTAATGTGAGACTTAGATGCCCTCCATGCTTCCTTGAGCTTTATAGTTTGAGTGGTCTCGATTCGTATCAACCCCTTGTCTCAAAAAGATTCGTCTCGAATCTTAGTTAAGAAGTTGAGGTATCCAATGCTCCCTTGTTTCTCCCATGGTTGCATCCATATTTCTTTGCATGAGACGTCTTGTACGTTGCCTCCACTAGAAAAGCATTAATGGATTTTCATGTTGTTCTCCATTTGCCCCCTTGAGTCCGCATGGATGAGCGATGGCGGATTCCATATCATTCCCTTTTCCTCGAAAGGTTCATCCTTCGAATCTGCATTAATGTAAAAAGGAGACAAATTACTCATTGAAAGCAAATGGAAACATCATACTACCTAGTAAGTCTATCTGTAGGTGTTGTCATCAATGTGCTCCAAGACTTGTAATGCTCTATCTCCATGTTATCAAACTCAATCTTCCTTTGTTTGGGAACACTTTTCCTGGCGAAATGTCCCAAAACCCAATCTCCAGGTTTAAAACACATCATTGCCTTTTTTCTGTTGGCCACGGTTTTGGCATAGCTTTTTTGGTTCTTCAATGTTCATATAACCTACGCCTTAGCGTGCATCTCCATTCACTAATGTAGGCTTTTCTTCACTTTTATGAATCCCTGACAACAAAGAAAAAAACTAAGAAGGTAGAGAAGAAGTGTTAATGTTAGTCAAACTATGCAAAAACTCTTAAACCGAATATCAAGAACTGGTCCCTACCTCTTCACACTGTTTGGGATCTCTCTCTTTTTTCACAATACATAATTTGTTTCTCTCTTCACTCACTATTGGGCCATTAAGTTTGTTTTGTATCTTTTATGGCCTATTTTCCTTCATCCTTACTCCTTTTCACCTTTTTGTTCCGTGGCTTCTTCATTCCTCTTTTCTCCTTTACTCTTTCACATTCTGGTTCCTTTTGAACTTGAAGCTCATTCTCATTTTCTTTCAGGTCGAAACCTCTCTTTCTCTCTCAATTATCTTCCGTTGACTTCATATACTTCTCGAAGATGATAATGGATCAAGAACCATCTTTCTATCCTCAATTGAATATTGGCAATCCTCTTCTGGAAACACATCTTCAAATTCTTGCAAAGGATTAACAAAACACTTGCAAAAGAATGGTTTAAGGATCATTGAATGGTTAAAACAAATTTCTTTGCACAAGGCCACAATTATAGGTTGAATTGTCTTTCTTTTCTTCTGCCCTCTTTCTTTTTATTTTCCCCTCAGTAATATTTTATTCATTTTATTTTTCACACTCTCTTTTTCTTTAATTGAGAGTTTACAAACTCATCTTTTGATTTCCATAATTGTCTTCACACACTTATTTGAGAGGAAACATTGATCTTGGCTAGTCCATCCATTCCATCCTTGTGAATGAAATACCTATTGAGGTAATCCATATTTTTCTTCCTTGCATCCTTCCCTGAATTATTGTTTCAAAGTCTCCTAAAGTAACAATTAGGGATTATCAACTCCTCACCTTTAAGGCAATTTGAAATCTAGTTTGGTGTAGTACTTGGACGTAGACTCTTGTTGTATTAGAAAGCGTTTGGGTCGGCTTTAATCTCTCAAACCCTCCTCATATCTGGTAAGAAACCCTGTTGAAAGCTTTTAAACTGTTCTGGACCTTGATTCCATTACAAGTTTAATGGGAATCCTCATCTATTTGACATTCACTCCTCACTATTATCTGTTACTCCATGGTTAGTATTCAAAAGAGAAAAACAAACAAGAATTTGAGCTTAATGGTAAAATTCTCCCTCAACTGTTTACACTCTTGAATGCTCCTCTTGCAATTTTCTTCCCAAAATTGCAATCCTATCAGAATTTCTGGTAGTTTCCAACCAATTCAAACTCAAAAGCACGGTTTAGAATCAAGGAATAAAACTTAACAATGAAAAAGCAAGCACCAAATTCTAGAAAGAAGACTCAAAACCGTTATGGACAGTAAGCACAGACAACAACAAATGCACTACTTTAAATGATCAATTATGAGTGTGATGAACAAGCAATCACCACTAACAATGGTAAATAAAGAAGCAATAGAAAATTCACACAAAACCCAAGAAACTAGAATCTACAAAGAACAATAAATTTAGGATATAATGTAGCACATTATATAGCTTACTAGCACAAAGCAAACCAAATATGGACCTAAATAATTCCTACCCAAAAACAAAGCAAGCATCAAAAGAAAAACAAAAGAAAACAATGGGACAGAATGTGCAGGGGGCGTGCTATAAGGAGCACAGCGTGCGTGTATTGGTCTAGTTCCAATAGATGGAAGGTAAGCACCTAGCACGGGTGTGCATTGAGGTGTCAGCACGGGCGTGTTGCCTTGTATCCCTTTTAATGCAACCCATTTTACGCGTAGGATTCTTAAGATTTGACAAGGATTGTAAGTAGATTTTGCTCAAATCTCAAAAAGATATGGTCAACTAATTTTGTTCATCTTATCCACAGTAGTTAAGATTGAGTGTGTGGTTATCCACAAGATGTAGTGGATAACTAAAATCCATAAAATCATGGTAATTCCCTTAGGATTAGGAACAATCCCACAATGTATGCGTCAGATCTTTCTAAGGGATTAGGAATAATCCCACAAAAATATGGTTAAATCCACAAAATAAGTATAATCCCCTTGATTAAGATCAAATCTTTGGTTGCAGGAACAAAATCAAGATCCACACACAACAAATTCAATGGTGACGAATTTCTTCTATACTCCTTTTTTTTTTTTTTTTTTGGTAATCAACAAGGTCCCTAAGATCTAACTTCCAGCATTGAAACAAGAACGAAATTTTGAATGTTTATGGAAGGCAAAAACGAATTGAACTAAACAAAAGAAACAACACACAAGAAAACAAGATGAAGAGATAACAAACACCAAAAAACAAGAGGAACAATAAAACAAATAAACCATAAACCCTTAGAAACTAAGATAAATAGAGAATTTACCTTAATCTTTGGCTCTGATACCAAAACTGACGCGGACCAATGAAAATAAATTTCAATGAACTCTATGACAGTTTTGGAAGAGATCCAAGATCAAACTAAACCCCTCTCTAATGGCACCCAAAGCTTAAAGAAGCAAGAAACACCAATTATAGAGAAAAAAGAATAAGATAAACGCCACAATTAGATTGAATAAGTTTACCTTGATTCTTGATGCGCATTAGAAGAATGCCATCATCACACTCCTCTCAAAACATGAACACGCCTAAGCATTGAAGAAGTAGCTATTTTAATTCATTGAATAATTGAATTGTTAAAAAATTACAAAAATAACAAGCTATTTATACTAAATCTAAAGTGGTCCAGATCCTTAAGGGGATTTAGAGTTAGCTAAGGAGTAGGATTTAGCAAATCTAAAACACTAAGGAGTTTGACTAACAAACTCATAAACTTAAGGATTTGGAATCTAATCCAAATCCACGTAAAGATTGACTAAATCTAAATCAAAAAAGGCTAATTCATTCAACGGAGAGTCGGCTCGAAATATTGAGCCCAACCCATAAACAAAGTCAAAAACACAAAAGTAAGCAATAACTTAACTAAATGAGAGGCAGGGACAGAGCAACGGCCAGGGTTGTGCTATTTGGCACGGCGTGCTTAATGTAGGAGTTCCTTCGTGAGAGTCAGAAGGGAAGCACGCCTGGGTGTGGCTATTTAGGCACGGGGTGCTTCAATGTAGGAGTTACATCGTGAGAGTCAGAGGGAAGCACGGCCTGGGTGTGCTATTTAGGCACGGGGGTGCTTCAGAGTCAGAGGGAAAGCACGGCCTGGGTTGTGCTATTAGCACGGGGGTGCTTCAGAGTCCTGAAGGGAAAGCAGCGGTTCCTGGGTTGTGCTGATTTGCACGGGGGTGCTTCAAGGCAGTTGTTTCTCAGGCAAGTCAGACGAGGGCACGGCCTGGGGTGTGCCACTAGCACGGGCGTGCTAACTTAGCATGGCCAGGCAATGTCCTTGTTGGAAATTCAGGCTCTAACTCAACATGTGCTTCTATTAATGTGAAGAAACTTAGATGCCCTCCATGCTTCCTTTCGAGCTTTATAGTTGAGTGGTCTCGATTTCGGTATCATTAAGGTTGATTAATATTGTTGTAAGAGCTGCAGCGGGCAAAGCCACTTTTTGATTTTTAAATAGACAACAAACGTGTTTTCTTTGTTCTTAAGAACAAAAACGTGTTTCTTCAATCCTCCGCATTGACAGAACCGAATTTTCCTTAGTAATAGGCTTGGGTGAAGTTCTACACCGAAGATTAATTGCGCCAAGAAATCTCAGAGTTGTTTTTCAAGAGTACTTGAAAGGTAAGTTTATGATTCTTGTTCCTAAATTCCTTGTTTTTTCTCTCTCAAGAGTACTTGGGGGTTTAAAAGGATTGAACGGGTTTACTTCCGTGGATTGCATGCTTTTCGCTAGATTTCCCTTGTTGATTTGCAAGAGTACTTTTGTTAATTGCTAGGTCGGTAATTACGGTCGAGCGACAAGATAATGCCAGAATGTTTTTGAATACAAAGGTAAATTAATTGCTATGTTTATTCAATGTCGAAATTTTTAGGTCCACTCGTCGAAAACGGAGATCTTATTTCCCATACCGGTTATTAGCAGCATTAGATTTTGCAATTCTTCATCCTATGTGCCTCTATTTCCCATGGCATACATGACAAAACCTCCTTTAACTGCAGGTCCTTTTATCTATCAGCCCAAAATGAATCCGTCCCGGGAAACTACTTCGAAGTTTTGGCACCGAAACGAGCCTGGTCAGAGCGTCACCCAATCCCGCAGCGTGCTCCGATTAGTTTTGTGGTCAGATTCAAGTTCGTCTGATCCCGGTTCCTGATTTAGATCCAGTTGTAGTTTTGAAGATGGCTGACGGTATGTGAATGAGACTTGTTTTTCTCCGGCCGAGTTAAGGGCTATATACTGATATGATAGCCACTGCTTTGTTGCTCCAAGAGAGGGCGCAAGAATCAGGTCCCCCCCTTTCTTCAAGTAATAAAACGCCGTTTTCCCTGTAAGGTGTGAGTGAAAGGAGAGGGAGCTCCCGATACCCGATCATGAGTATGTGGCAGATAGACGTGTGACCAAGGGTCTCATATTGAGCAGCCTCAACAGGGTAATTCCTGTGATGCTCCAAGTTGAAGAACGATGCCTGAATTAAGTAGTTAGCAAGAATTAAAAGATAAGGTGGAGAAGATGTCCTTATCTCAAAAGAAAAAGATCCAGTCATCAATTTTCATATGACTGAGTACCTGTCCCTAGAAGCCCACAAGCTCTACTTCTTTCAAGCCTTCAAACATACTTTATTTGAAGGAGATAATGGACCCCGAGGGTCCATTTGTCTGAGTTCAATTCTACGTTATGCACAGACAAGTGGAGAAACCGCACACTGACGACGGAAGGAATGGATCTCGGTTTGCGAGTCAGTTTGCCTCAAGACGACTGCGTGCCAGAGGATAACTTATAGAAATGGTATGACGGTCTGGATCTGGGGATGACAGAGGGCTGGATTGAAATTTTGAAGAACCGTAGCAACGAAAAGAAGAAGAAAATGTCAAGGGTTCGAATAATTACGCGGTCTTCCTACAGTGGATAGTAACAGAAATGTTGGTCATGCAGCTACAAACCAGTCAGGGAGTAGCAATACAAGTTGGGGCCTGTTAAATGGCAGAAAAAGGAGAGGGAATTCACTGATTATGGGTAGGCCTTAAGCACAGTCATGGAGATCCTGCATCGAGAATGGGGCGATTGTCAAGTTGCCAATTATCCATCTTAAGCCTATTCAGGGTAGGATTTGTTGATCCAAGACTGTGAAATTATCCACCAGTGTAAAGTGTCATCCTACTGATAATTGTTTCAGGCTCAAACATGATATATGGTATGAATAGATAGTGGGAAGATCACTAAAGTCTTGGAGCGCAGTAAGCCGACGCCCCAGAAACCATTAAAAGTTAATTTATGGAACAAGCTTTTTAATCCCTGCTTTGTTGTTTTTTCTGAATGTTGTTTTAGAGAACAATATGATGGATTTCCTTTACTAATTGTCAATCATGGAAATGAATTTTGATTTACTTGTTTTCTTATTTTCCTATTGTTCTGTGTTCATCGGCATTTGGATTATACCACAATGCATATTTGGCATATAATAGCATGCATCATTTTGCATTTAACCTAAGCACCCCGAAAATCCAAAATAATCGATAAGTGCGATCCAGAATTATAAGCTTGAGCTCAGAAAGGAACTCAAAATGTCTCAGAGGAACTTCAGAAGTCTTTGCTGGAGTTTTGCTAATATGCCCGGGGATCAACAAGTCAATTGCAAAGCAATTTCATCCCTAATCCGATTTGGAATATCAAGCAATAAAGCAGAAAAGAAGATGGGTCCAGACTAGAGTGGTGAGGACAAGATGAAGGCTGAGGTTCGAAGATAAGTAGATGCAGGTTTCCTTGGGGTAGTGGCATTACCCTGAGTGGTTAGCAAACATACGTCCCTGTATCAAGAAGGAATGGGGACGACTCAAGGCCTGTTGGTCCAAACTACAAGAGATTTAAACAAAGCCTCGCCCAAAGATTACTATCCCTCCTTTCCACATATGAAATGTTTCTGTATCGACAGTCGCTGGCAAGAATGATGAATGAATTCCATTACGGACAAAAAAGAGGAAAACTGAAAAAAGAAAATCAAAAAATAAAAATAATATGATAGTTAAAAAAAAAAAAGAAGAGGCCGAAAGTGTAGTTTTCCAAAAAGTCCGTTTTATCCATTGACTACCAAACAGGTGGGCTGGATTTATCGAGCGGAACAATTTTCTGTCGCTATGGTGCTCCTTCATCCACATTAGTTTTCGCAGACAATGGGTTTTTCACTTTCGAGCAGACGTCATCCTGGAGGGAAAATTCAGGGCCCAACGGCCATGGACGTTCGGAATTCAGAAACTGTTGCCAAGGTGCCACTGAAATTGGCCACTACGGAAGGGAAGCCTTTTAAACGGATCGTTAATCATAAAAACCGTGACGCAGACAAGATGAAAAGGTTGTATTATCTGAAATGAATATTTCGATCAAGAAAAAAAAAAAGAAAAGAAAAGAAACAAGGGCCTAAGGTTGATACACCCGAAGGGGCGACCTAGGCAAGACAATGAGCTCGCCTAGGATTGAAAAAACCCTAAAGGGATCCTAGGCAAAAGTTAGAGTTTATAAAAAATAAAAAATAAAATTTTTGAAGATTAAACGCATGGTACTTTAGTTTAAATGCGAAATTAAGGGCCCATGCATTTGCGAACATACTTACGACCGGTTCGCTTCAATGATCATCAACCTGACTAGAAGGAAATAGGCGCAAATGGGGAGTCAGTTTAGAATGAACGACCAATTGTAATTAAAGTAGTTTCTCTTTTGACTTCTATATGATGTTGAAAGAAGTAAGATCAATAAAGAGCTTGCTTTCAAATTTATCTTCCCTTTTGTTCTGGGGTTATGATATGTTGATATACAAGACCTTCCTCTCTGCCTAAAATTTGGTCGAAAATTGCCTCAATTTCGTTTTTGAAGATTTTTGGCCTGTTGATCCTGCCCGGGTATGATTCTCTTAAGACAGCGATCAGGAGTCAAATGCTAATTTTCCGCGGTGGTTTCCTTGGATGATCGATAAAAGAAAAAACTATGAAAAATAAGATTCTTAAGCACTCCAAATAGTTTCATGGCATACATGAAGGAGTTGCATATTTTTATCTCTTTTCTGAATGTTGCACGGTGATAAAATGGTCACACATCTTTTCAAAAATGTAAGTGTCTGTCCTCGTTAATAGCCACTTTATTGTACTTTTATTTTTTTAATCCAAGGGCAGGAGGCCCAGGTGCTTAATCAGCAAAATAATTTCCGAAAAAAGTAATTTGTTGTTATCTTTTGGTGTCTTAAGTGCAGCAAACAGAAAACAATAAGAGGGAAATGCTGGAATTATTTCATTGTAAATAAAAAAATGTGTGCATACAAATAAATAGAAATGTAAAATAATATTGTAATGTACCAAAAGGAGTTACAAAATATACAAAAAGATGCAATCAAAAAAAGGAGGAGAGAAGCCTTAACGTCCGAGACCCTCCGACTGGGAAAACCCGGCTGTTCCGCCCGCCTAAATAGAAGATGTGGAGATGGTGGAACCATCGTACAGACGAAATCAATTCCATCGAGTGATCCTCCTCCCTTCATCTGATGGAGTCCCTAAGGGAAATACCACCCAACCTTCTAGCCTGGTAACGGAGCCTGCATTCTCCATCTGGACGACGAGAAATGGCAGCGTATGGCGGGATCTGAGATGTCTTCCGTGCCTACCGTCCTCTAATCCTATGGAATGAAAAGGGAAGAAAGATAAGGGAATACACAAAGCAAGAGAGAAAAAAGTAAAAGAACATACCATCCCGTGTATGATCCGGGTACAAATCTGGCGATGTAAGGCTCGGGCGAGCAGAATCTCGTGGTACAACTCCTCGATACACAGAACGTCTGAGCAGGCACCTAACAAGCAAAAAACAAGGCCATTTCAGTGAAGAATCCTCCAGGTAAGTATTTCTAACTTAGTAAAATTTCCCCCCCCATTTTTTTTTTATAAACTTTCTCTAAACATGTGTTGCAATGCTCAGGATCAGCCGTAGCTGTGGCGGCATCTGTGCCTGAGATCAGCTGGAATAGCAAGGGTCGTCCGAACCCCCCAGAGAAGGATCTAAGGAAACTTCCCCATACCCGGAGGGAAGGGGACATCACTTGGCGCAAACTACCAGTAAAGGACGGTAGGAACGTCAGCCTCTGCCTGCACCTATAAGAATGCAGGGAGTCCGATTGCCTCATCCTAGTCTGGCAATGAGTCGGAGAAACCCGGTTAATCACTCGGTCAAAATTTTGCGGAAAATGGCAAATGCATGAGGACAACAACCGAAGTTACCTGAGAATACTACTGAATTTATTTCGAAATCTGGTCCCTCAATCCTAAGAGATGAGGAAGGCATAGTCCGCCAGGTCCTCCAAGTATCATCGGCTGGGAAGCCACGCGTATACCTGCCTAACAATATGTTCTTCTGGAGTCATCCACAGCATCCAATGTGAGCATGTGGCGAGGGGAGCAACAGGCACTCGCCTCTGGTGTGACTGATATGGATTCGAGGAACCTCTCTCTCCAGATAATACCGGTCCAGCCAATAAAGCCCCGAAGTAAGACTCTATGACGCGGGTCAGGGCCTCCGCGCGGACAAGGGCGAGCGAATAGGAATGTCCAAGCAATCCCCTCCCTGGGAAGTCAGGAAGAGCTGCAAAGAGAGAAGTCCATGCCACAATGGGCAGTAAAGATAAGAGGGAAGATGATACTCGGAAAGCTTCTTTATCTCACAATCGCTAAGGCCCTTATCATTCAAGCGATAGCACCTCCAGTTAGTGCGGATCCTCCAAGCTGGAATAGGTATGATAGCGATGCACCACATATCGAGGAATACGTCGGGCTCACTGCGGGTATTCTCTCGGACCCCCAGGGTAATCCTGTACCTCGTATGCCCAAACCGTAATCAATTTCAAAAAAAAAAAAAGAGAGAGAGAGAGAAGGTTGAGCTGGTCAATTGGGCTAAATGATATAATACAAAGGAAAATTCCAGAAAGGACAGATCACTCTTACCTCAGGGGACGGAGGACTACCTAGTTAGACTCACCACTACCCCTAGTCCAATACATCCAGACCATGTAGAGGTGAGCCGAGTTGCCAAGATGAAGCCCAAAGTCGAGTAAGGTTGCCAATGAGGCTCAGAGTCCGCGTAAGCAAGCCAGTAACGGAGGTCTTACTCTGTCCTGGAGGTGGCAGAGGAGCTGTGAAGGATATGATGTAGAAACATGAAGGGACCTCGTTGTCTGCGTCCTCTCTCCTCTCTGGTATAACGCTGGGGGCAGCAGGCCGACATCCTCAGGCAACTCCCTCCAAGCTGGCAAGGCCTCGCTCTTGAATCCCCGCTTGGCCAGAATTTTTACACCACCTCGGGTAAAGAGACTAGCCTACGCAGTGTACTGGTGCATGTAGTAAAAAAATAAACAACCAACGCTAAGGTGGCTACGAAGCTCGGCTCCCAAGTGGCCGTCTGATACCGAGCATCTAAAGGAACTCGGCACTTCGCCGTCAAACCCAAGCCCGTTAATTGGCAGTATAGTCGGCGGGAAGCTTCAACCGTAAGCTCTCCGAAGCCAGAAAATGAAAGGAGTGTGTACAGTCGTTCCACCGCTCCATCAGGCATAGTAGGTGGGAACCGGGGCTGAGTCCTTAGGAGGCCCGATGCGCAATTCGGCAAATCCAGCGGCAATCACTCTCGACTGCAATGGAAGGGTCCTCTAATAAAATCCCAAAAAGCAGAAAGCATCAGTCGAGGACCCGCCGGCCCGGGCCTTGCTCAGATCCGACCTGTGTAAGAAATTCTGATTCAAATAAAGAGTTAAGGCGTAGACAGTTGTATATGTTTTATAGTGCAGTGAAGATAAAGCCGCGCTCCTGCGCTGCAAGGCAGCAATAGGCTGCGCTCACGCAATCTGACGAGACGCCGTCTACGCAGAGCTACGCAGCTGGCACGTCGACTCAAGGCTGTTCTTCCAAAGAAATCAGGCCGTGTCGACGCTCAAGCTGTCGAGAAGCTAGACACACGGGAGGAAAAGTCTGCTAGCGCTCTCCACGCGATCATCTCGTGGTTCGATTACGTGTGTTTTACAGTCGCCTAATCAACTAGATTCAACATGGCATGTCCCATTCCCACAGCACAACAATCAAGATCTATGGATGGCACAAAATAGGTTGGCATCAAGGTTGCAGAACCGTTGGAGGAACGAATAGACCTGCGTCACGCAACTGTTCAAGCAAGGAACGCTGCCGTCACCGCAGCGGCTCAACAAAGAACAGCCAGCTCACGCATCTCCTTCCTGCTCTGCACGCGACTATCGCATACTTTCAGAGCCAAAAACGCACCAAATCGAAAGAAAAAAAAAACTTACCTCGGCTTTAGGAAGCCGCGCACTCATCGGTCTCATGTCGATCGAAAAAATGGAACCCGGCACCGGAGAGACAACTAAGACGGCGGTACCGGGCGGTAATGGCGCGTTACGACTACAGGAATCCGAGCCCTCTCCCGAAGCATTGGGAAATGTCCCAATTAACAACCGAAAATCTCCATCTGTGGTGTATAAGCGGAGCAAGAAATCTTGGAATTTGGGGCCAACGAAGCCTGGGATTCAGAGAATAGCTTAATTGGTAAGTTTAGAGTTAAAAGTTACAAATGAAGACGTGAAAAGCTTATATTATATTGGAAAAGGGGGTCCAGTGGGCCTAAGCCCATCCAAAAGCCCAACCGGCAGCAAGTCAGCTTCTCTAGGCAATTTGGAGTCAGTATGGCGGCCTCGTATACTGCAAATAAAATTTTGTCTACTCCGCCACACTGGGGGCAAAATCATGCAGATACCTTCAGGTAAGTTTTTTCTTTCAAACACCGCAATATGAAAAAAGGAGGGTATATCCTGAAAATTTTGGGACTAGAAAAATTGCAATTTTGTGCTAAAATGTTCAAATTTTTTGCAATGGACAAAAATAAAGTTTTCCAGGTTTTGGCTAAAAGATAAATATTTTGGTTCCAGAGTGGAATTCCAACTAGGGGCAAAAATAAAATCTTTGCCCTGATGCAAAATTTCAAATTTCAAAGTTTATGGTTATTAATGCATGGGGGCATGTGATGCTCCAACATCTAATGAAGGCGAGATCTGTTTATACACAGAAATTGCTCTTTTCTCTTGAAAATATTTTCAGGTCAACCGGCGATGGTTTCACGAAGCCGTTTGGTCCCACCGAGCTGTGATGATGTATTACGAAGCTGTTTAGATCCTTTTTCTCAATTCGTAATGGTGGATTACGAAGCGGATCGAGTCAATCCTTTTCCTGGTTAATGATGGTGGATTACGAAGTTGATCAGGACAATCTCAAACCCTCCAAAGCCGATCAGACTCCAAAGCCGATCAGACTGGCCTGAGGAGGTGAACAACAAAGCTGAATTTAGACCCTGAGGCTTTGCTGTTTAGAATTCTTTTCCTCAAAATCGTGATGGTCGGATTTACGAAGCGGATGCGAGTCAAATCCTTTTTTCCTGGTTATGATGGTGGATTACGAAGTTGATCAGGACACAATCTCAAACCCTCCAAAAGCCGATCGACTGAGCTTGGCCTGTTTAGATCCTTTTTTCTCGAATTCGTGATGGTGGATTTACGAAGCGGAATCGAGTCAATCCTTTTCGCTGGTTGATGCTGGAATTAAGGCGAAGTGTTGATCAGGGCAATCAAATCAAAACCCTTGAAGTCGACTACACTGAGCTGAGGAGGTGAACAAAAAGCCGACTATAAACGTCTTTTGGACTCTTTTTCAACCCTCTGAAGCCGACTAAACACTGAGTTTCTGAGGAGGATGCAACAACAAAACGCCAACTACACCGTGCTTGTAGACTCTTTTCAAACCCCTCTGAAGCCGACTAACACTGAGCTGAGGAAGGGTGAACAACAAAGGCCGACTACACCCGTGCTTTGGGACGCTCCTTCAAAAAACACGCTCTGAAGCCCCGACTACACTGAGCTATGAGGAGGTGAAACAACAAAGCCCGACTATAGCCGTGCTTTGGACTGCTTTTCAAAAACCCTCTGAAGCCAGACTACACCGGCTGAGGAAGATGAACAGCAAAGCCGACTACCCATGCTTTTGGACTCTCTTTTCAACCTCCTAAAGCCCGATTACACTGGAGACTGAGTAGGTGAACAACAAAGCCGACTACACCGGCTTTGAACTCTTTTTAAAATCCTTCGAGCCAATCAGACCGGCTTTCAGAGGTACTTTAAGGCCAATCAGACCGTGCTTTGGAGTGATCAAACAAAATCCTTCGAGCCAATCAGACGAGCTTCCAGAGGTGACTTAAAGGCCATCAGACCGTGCTTTGGAGATGATCACAAAATCCTTCGACGCCAATCAAAACCCGAGCTTCCAAGAGGTGACTTCCCAAGGCCAATACAGACCGTGCTTTGGAGATGATCACAAAATCTTCGAGCCCAAATCCAGACGACCTTTCGGAGGTGACTTCAAGGCAATCAAGACTGTGCTTTGGAGATGAATCAACCAAAAATCTTGTAGGCCGATCAGACCGACCTAGGAGGTGACTTCAAAGGCAATAGAACTGCGCTTTTGGAGTTGTTCTTACCGATCCGACTGGGACCAACAAAGCCGATCAGACTCGAGCTTTAGACGTGACCAGATGATCAAGACAATTTTCAATCAAAATCCTTTCGAGCCAATCAGACGCGAGCTTCGAAGGTGTCTCAAAACCAATCAATACCCGGAGTTTTGGAGATCCGTTACAAATGCGCGACTGGACGGCCAACACAAAGCGTATTTCAGAGCTGAGCTTTGGACGTGACCAAGATTAATCCACCAGGTTGAAGGCGCATCAAATGGGCCAAACTTTAACATTAAATCGTTTACCACAAAATTAAATGATAAAGTGGGGGGGGGAGGGGCAAAACATTGTTGACGCCGGGCGTGGTTTTTTGATGCCCCACGCTGATCCAGATGAATGATACGAGGATGTGGATGAAAGGTAATAGGCTAATCTAGAAGATCTCTGTATAAATCTTAATGCTATCTAGAAGTCTTTTAATCCAAGGATTAAAATTAAACCAATTTTAAAGTGTCTGACTGGGTCAGAGCTGCGTCACGCAGCTCTGAAGGTGTGTGACGGCACTATAGCTACATCACACAGCTCTAATGAAACTCAGATTTGCATATCGTCGTCAAGAATGACGACATGCCGTTTTATGCTAAACGACACGTAGTTGTGGTACAACAAGTGAGTTGCGTCACGCGTCTGACTAGTTCCGTCACGCAGCTAACGGCTGTGTGACACAGCTATGCTCTGTGCCCTACTTCTATAAATAGATCTTTTAATTCACGTTAAAAACAACTTTGGAAAACTTTGGCAAACGTTTTGAGAACCCTAAAACGTATTGTGCGGCTACATTCTCCTCCAAAAGCTCTTTTGAGTTCGTTTGAAGGAGAATTGCCTTTAGAGATCAATTTTAGGTGAATTAAATAAAAAAAAAAAGAGAGAAAATCAAGAGAGAAAAGATTAAACACTTAAATCCTTGGTGACGAAGCTGCTGGATCGCCTTAACCATCGTTCATTAAGCCGTTTACAATCCTCAATCTGAGGATTAGGTAATTCCTTTACACTTTTTGTGTTTTTATTCATTGATTATTTTTTTATTCATTGATATTTATTTTATTAATTGTTTTAAGTGGTTTAATCTTAATTGAATTGTATTCCTGTTCGTCTTTTGGTCATTCGAGGTTATCCAAAATATATTTTAAAAAAAATACGCTTTAAACAAAATATTTAAAAAACAGAATTCGGAAACCAAGAAGCAAAGTTGTTGCGTCACGCAGCCAATAGATCCGTAACAGAGCTGGCAGTTGCGTGACGAAACTGTTCATGTCCAAAATTTCGTTTCTTTACCCAGAAGAGCTACGTGACACAGCCGATAGCTGCGTCACGCAACTGTTCTTCCAAAGAACAGCTGCGTGACGCGACTGTTCTAGGGTTCCTGAAACAATTTTTATTCTTTCAAAAAAATAATAAATTTTGTGCAAAAATAAAATTTAATTTTTCCAATAAATTTGAAACTGACCAATTGTGAATAGATTGCAATTTAATTAAGTTTTGAATATTAAAATGTAAATATGCATGATTTTTGGGTTTATAGGTTTAATTTCAAATCGGGTAGAATGTATTTTAGGTGTTAGCAATGTATTGTTAGGTCGGTTTGTTGTCCCCCCTTTAACCATAAATGTCAAGAACGGGTCTTTTATTTATTTGATTTAACTGCTTTGGTTGGGATGTTTGGATGCATTAGGATGCAGATGATTGGTTTTGTATTTTTGGGGGGCAATTTAATTAATATTTTTCCATCATAGAACTCGGTTCGATTCATTCGAGTTGTGGTTAAAGTATAATGTAATATTATTTGGATTTTCTAACTAAAATGAATTTAGAAATCGTAGGTTAAATAAGAGGCCGGTTTTCCGGGCGTCGGCTTCCAACGGCTGGCTGTACACTAAATTCCTTACCCAGAATACGCCTTGGTGCGCCTGACCAGTTTTCTAATATTAATTTGGCCTTTAAAATTAAAGTTGGGTTTTATAAAATGGAGTCATATTTTAAATAAAATAAACTTGGAAAAGGTTCCGCATTGGCCGAAAAAATGGGTGCGACTCAAAAATGTTAAGACCGATTTATCGGCATCGTATCCAAAAAATATTTTGTCACCACTGTTCATCATAAGATCACTTTTCCAAACAAAACATAAAAGCGAACGTTTTTCGAGTCGCTCGAGGGCGGTGCGAAAACAGAACGGGAGTTGGGAAATGCATGCCTTCCAACCTTATCTCTCCCGCACACGAATTCTATTGGTAAAAATTTCGACATATATTTCTGAGGATTTGGTCTAATCTCGACAACCAGTAGGGTTTTGAGATTGGCGATATAAACTCTCGAAATGAATGCAACAGAACAATAGCAAATAGACTCAGGTTTTCCTTATGGGGAAGTGACTAGGGCTTTCAACTACATGATGGGCTTTGGTCCATTGGGCTTACAAGGTCTGGGTTCCGCAAACAGGTGGGCTTACAAGGTCTGGGTTCCGCAAACAGGATTCGGGCTTTCACGTGGGCCTACTCCTTTTGACGCACCTTTTAAGGTACTAGGCTTACGGTTGGTGAAATTGCTAATTCTTGGGTGGATGTGCCTAAAACGCAAGGTTTAGGCTGGATCCACCTTCAAAGTTAACAACTATACCGAGGGCTAATTTCGGGTAGAAAGTGGTGAGAAGAAAGGAATGCAGTATCGATGCAAGAACTTAGGAAAATAAAAGAAAGCAAATAAACAAACAAGGACGATTAAAGAATTTTCCGACGGCTTTCTAAACAATTATTTCCAATTTTAGAAAACATAGGTTTTTAGAGTTAATTCTTAATTACAACTGACTAAAAATAACCGGGGATTAGTGGGTTCGTTCCCCAGTAAAGTCGCCAATCTGTTTTAGTACCCCCCCGGGTGGACTCGAAAACATCCCTGTTTTATTTATTATTTTTTATATGTTGTTTATTTTGATGTGGAAAGTAATCTTATTATGAAAAGTGGTGATAAAACATTTTATTGGATACGATGCCGATAAATCGGTCTTATAAACAGGTTTTTGATGTCGTCACCCAATTATTTCGGCAATGGGACCGTTTTTCAATTTTATTTTATAAAAAGTGACTCCATTTTTAAACCCTCCATTTTAAACCCAATTTTATTTAAGGCCAAATTATTAAAAAGACTGGTCAGGCGCACCAATGCGATTCTGGGTAAGAGAATTGGGTACGCCGACCCAATGCGATTCTGGGTAAGGGAATTGGGTATGCCGACCCATTGGAAGCCGACACAGTGAAAAACTGGCCTCTTTTAACCTACAATTTCTAATTTATTTTAGTTACAAAAGCCAAGTTATTTACTTACTTAAACCCAACCCAATTGAATCGGACCGAGTTCCTATATGGAAAATTACTTAATCGCCCCAATCATATCTAATTATCACATCCATAATCATTAAAACCAAAACAATTAAATCAAATAAATAAAAGACCCGCTGAGACCCGCTCTTGCCTTAATGGTTCAAGAACGGGCAAACAAACAGAATCCTAAAATACATCTACCCGATTCAAAAATTAAACCCAAAAAACCAAAAAACCAAAATCAAGTATAATTATTATTAGCATCTAAATCACAATTTTTTATTATTATTTTTTAATATTTAATTCTAAACATGCTAATTTACTAACAAACCCATAAGAATTTATTTCATTTGTTTCATTCGAACTAAATTGTACTAAAATTGTAAAATCCATACAAGTAAATATGCAAAATTACATTTTAGTACTCTAAACTTAATTAAATTGCAATCTGTTCATAATTGGTCATCTTGGGGTTTATTAGAGAAATTAAATTTTATTTTGTGTAAAATTTATTATTTTCTTTAAAAAAAGACAAATTATTTCTGGAATCTTAGAATAGTTGCGTCACGCAACTGACGCAACTCCCAGATCTGTGACGGATCTAGTAGTTCCGTGATCGAACTATCCCAGAAACTCCAGATCCATTAGAAACTCATTTTCAATCCACAATTTGGAAAATAGAACACTGGATAAAATAAAATTTGAGTATGAACAGATCCGTCACGCATCCTCGAGATCCGTTACGGATCCGTCAGTTGCGTGACGCAACTGCTCGGGCCCAATCTTATTTTTCAAATGATACGAACATATCCGTCACGCATCTTCTAGACCCGTTACTGATCCGTTAGCTGCGTGACGCAACTGCTCTGGCCCAGGTTTATTTTGCAAATGATTTGTTTAGATCATTTTTTATTCATTTTTTATCCAAATATGTTTTAAGACAACCTCAAATGACCAAAGATGAACAGAATACAAATACAATTCTAAAGAAGTTTAAACTACTAAAACCACAAAAATAAATAAAAAGTACAAAGAGAGGTTAAAGTAGTTACCTAATCCTCAGTATTGAGGATTATAATGGCTTAAACACCACTTACAAATGAGAGTTAAGGCCTCCCAGAAGCTTTGTCACCAGGATTCCAAACACTTATATTTTCTCTATTGATTTTGTTTTCTTTTTTAATGAAATTTTTGTTTTTATCTAAATTAATATCTAATGGCAATTTTTCTTCAATGAACTGCAAAAGAGTCTCTGGAGAAAAAATGTAGCCAAAAGTGTGTTTTTCAAACGAAAGTGTGTTTTTCAAACGCCTTAAAAAACCAACCCCCTCAAATGAGAGAAAAAGATGAATTTATAGAAGTAGGGCAGCAGAGGATAGCTGCATCACGCAGCTTACGGCTACGTGACGGATTCGATGGTAGCGTGACGCAGCTTCCTTTCTGGACCATAGCTACGTGTCGCGTGTCGCTCAGACAGAATAAAAAAAATCGTTATGTCGTCATTTTTGGTGACGTCATACAAATCCGAGCTGCGTGACGCAACAGCAGTGCCGTCACGCATCTTCTAGCTGCGCGACGTAACTCGGACGCAACCAGAAACTTAAAATCGGTTTAATTTAAATCCTTGCTTGGATTAAAAGACTTCTAGATAGCATTAACCCTTCATTCTGTATCCTCGTATCCTCATCGGATCAAGCGGGGGCATAAAGACACGCGTCAACAATGTGATGCCGTTAAATGACATGAAAGATAAAATTGAAAAATTGAGATCATTGATTATAATGTTGTTAGGTTACCCAAAAGTAGACCATTACTTATAATCAATGACATTCAAGAGACTTATCATTATACTTATTAATATGAATGTATATCCAAAGATAACATCCATATTGTATGGAGCATTATTAAATAATGAAGGAGTAAGAAAAAAACGTAAACTAGATTCCAAAAAGGAGCACGAGCGTGCTGCAATGAGCACGGGCGTGCTATGGACTCCAGAGAGAAGCACGGGGCATGTTGTAATGAACCATGGGTGTGCCCTGACTTCCAAAGAGAAGCACGGGGCGTGCTGTAGTGAAGCATGGGCGTGCTTCTCTCTAACTCGCATAAAGATTCACAAGTTGCTCCGTATCAATAAAAGTCTATTAAAGTATTTTTCTTCTTGGCATCATTATTAATTAAAGCTATGCATTTAAATATTACCCAAAGGTTAATCTAGATGCATAATTAAGGTTGTTATTTGTTTGAATCCATTTGTGTTCTCACAAAGTATTAACATATGAGTATATGTATAATGTTGCAGTTTCTTCTAACATGTTCCAGTTTCTTCTAACATGTTCGCTATAGCACTGGGCTGATTAAGTCTAACGGATTGAACTATCCTGATTGGTCCGAACAAATACCATTACAAAGTTTAGGAGTTTTGACTTGGATTTTGCATTAGTCTCTAAAAGCCAAGCAGCCATTATAGAGACCATCACTGAAGTTGACAGTCCCATTATGAGGCTTGGGAGCGGTCTAACAGGCTGAGCTTGAATTTAATGAGGATGGACAATGGCTTAAAATGTTAACCCATCAATGCCCAGGAACAGATAATGCTAGAGAGTACATGTTGAAAATAAAAGTACTTCCAATCGGACATAACTGACAAGTCCATTGTCTGATCCTTGATGAGTGAGCTAAACGACCAAGAAGTTTGATTGGTCCACAATCCATTCAATGATCAAATGTGACTGCATGCAAAATTTTGGCGGCGAAATTGAAATCATGGGAAAATTGGATGTGAGTGAATCCTTGTTTAGTTCAATTTAATTATTAGTCACTTCCTCCTCGAGTTTGGTCAAGTTCCAGGTGAATTACAACACCCTCAAGGAAAAATGAAACATTCAGGAATCAAGGCCATGTTGATATAAGAGGAAAGGGAGATTAAAAAAATTGAAAAGGAACACTCTGTCAATCTCACATTTCAATAATGGAGCTAAGCAGCAGCAACAAAACAAATCAAGAAAGAAAGGCAAGAAAAGGGACAGATGCCCAATTAAGGTTAATGAGGGCGAAATCCAAAGGAGTTAAGTGCTACTTCTGTAGGAAAGAAGGTCACTTCAAGAAGGACTGTCAAAAAGGAAGGGTTTGAAAAGAAAGGTATACTTTATGTTTCAGTATATTTTGAATCAAATCTTATTGAAGTGCCTAATAATACCTGGTGGTTAGATTATGGTGCAACTAGTCATGTGTCTCATGTTATACAGGGTTTCCTTTCGGTCCAACCCGTAAACGAAACTGAAAAGAAAGTTCCTATTCATGGGAAACAGAATGAAAGCACGAATAGAAGGAATTGGGACTTATAGATTGATCCTAGACATTGGTTGTTATCTGGATCTGGAAAAGTGCCTCTATGTTCCTGAATGTGCTAGAAATCTAGTTTCTGTAGGGAGGTTGGATAATGTTGGTTTCAGTTTTAAGATTTGTAATGGTGACTTAATCTTGATGCTGAATTTATTGAAAAACATAAATACTATTATGGTTCTGGTACTTTGATTGATGGTTTGTATCATTTTAATCTTGATGCTGAATTTATTGAATCCTGTTTAATGTTGAACACACTATAGGTAATAAACGTAGTGCATATAATGAATGTTTTGCTTTCTTATGGCATCACAGGTTAGGTCACATATCCAAAGAAAGGATTTTGAGGTTAGTGAAAGGTGAAATCTTACCTCAATTGGATTTCATTGATTGGGACGTGTGTATAAATTACATTAAAGGTAAGCAAACTAAGCACACATTAAAGAATCCAGCCACAAGAAGCAGTGAATTGCTTGAACTTATACACACTGATATATGTGTATTGGTGGTCCTTTTGATGTTTCCCTCTTGGTGGTGAATGATTGTTATTACGTTTATCGATGGATTTCTCCTAGTACAGTTATGTATATTTCTGCATGAAAAGTCTCAATCAGTGGAATATCCTTGAGATATTCATTAAATGAGGTAGAAAGGCAGTTCCAATAGAAAAGTTTAATGTGGTGAGATCTGATAAGAGGTGGTGAATATATGGTAATTCAATGAAAATGGCAATGTCCGGTCCATTTGCAAAGTTCCTTGAAAGTCGTGGCATTTTTTGTGCGGCAATACAACAATGCGGGTACACTCAATGAATGGTGGTGCTGAAAGGCAAAATCAATATCTTATGGAAATGGTTAAAGAGTATGCTTTTGGAAAAAAAATTAATTGTACTGTACTTTATCTTATCATTATGGATGCATGCATTAAAGACTGCTGCATATTTACTTCATAGGGTTCCTAGTAAAGCAGTTCCTAAGACCCCTTATGAACTGTGGACATAAAGGAAATCTAGTTTAAGGCATCTTCATGTTTGGGGTTGCCCAGCAGAAGTAAGGATAAATAATCTACATGAAAAGAAGCTTGATGCTAAAACGGTTAGTGGATTTTTCATAGGATATCCTGAAAAGTCAAAAGGGTACAAATTTTGTTGTCCTAACCACAGTACAAGAATTATTGTGTCTGGTAATGCTCAGTTTATTGAAAATGGCCAAATTAGTGGGAGTAGTGAACCACGTAAAGCACGTAAAGTGAATGTGCAAGAGATTCAAATTGAAAATCCAACTCAGGTGGATTTTCCTAATGTCTCTTCTTCGGTTGTTGTTCCACTTGTTGTATCACAGCTTAACAACATGATTGAACAACAAAACAATATTCTAAACCGACAAAATGACCATATAAATGATGAACCAGTAAATAATGAACAATTCACGAATGATCAAGTAGTTTCACAAGAAATAGCATTACGGAGGTCACAAAGGCAAAGAAGGCCAGCTATTTCTAGTGATTATGTGGTTTACTCAACTTGAGCATGATTGTGAATTTAGCATTGATAAGGACTCAGTCTCTTTCCAGAAAGCCATGGAATGTCTCTTTCCAGAAAGCCATGGAATATGATAATTCTAAAAAGTGGTTTAATGCCACGAAGGAAGAAATGCAATCAATGAGTGCTAATCAAGTCTGGGATTTAGTCGAGTTGCATGAGGGGTCAAAACAAGTTGGTTGTAAATGGCTTTTGAAGACCAAACGGGACTCTAAGGGCAACATTGAAAGATATAAGGCCAAACTTATTGCTAAAGGTTACACTCAGAAGGATGGCATTGATTATAAAGAGACCTTTTCTCCAGTTTCCAAAAAGGACTCTTATTTTGGCTTTGGTAGCTCATTATGATCTTCAGTAATGGATGTAAAGACACCTTCTTAATTGGTGACTTAAGGAGGAAGATATTATATATGGACCAAACCAGAGGGGTATTTGGTCACAGAAGGAAATTTGGTGTGTAGTTAAAGAAACAATATATGACATGAAGCAAGCTTCCCGTCAATGGTATCTTAAGTTCAATAATACCATCACTTTATAGTTTTATAAAAAACATGTTGATCGCGTTGTATTCTATATGAGGTCAGTGGGAGCAAGGTTCATCATGTTTAGTTCCTATATGTTGATGACATTCTTCTTGTGCGAATGATATTGGGTTGTTTAAGTTTATGTAAAGGGTTTTCTTCTAAGACTTGAAATGAAGATATGGAGGGATCCTTGTGATAGAATAGAAAAATATCCGGATAGATCACAAGGACTGTTAGGTTGTTCAAGAGCTTACATGTAAGGTATTTAGAGAGATTAGAATGAAAAAATGCTCCGCAGGAATAGTTCCATTCAGAAGAATAGTTCCAATTCAGAAAGGAGATAGGTTTAGCGAAATGCAATGTCCTAAGAATGATTTGGAACGTAAAGAGATGGAATCTATTCCATATGCGTCAATAGTTGGAAGCTTAATTTATGTTCAAACATGTACTCGACTAGATATTAGTTTCGTCGTCGGAATGTTAGGGCGATATCAAAGTAATCCCGAGATAGACCATTGGAAAGCTGCAAAAAAAGTACTTAGGTATTTACAAGGCTAAGGATCATATACTCACTTATAGAAAGTCCAGCCATCTAGAAGTGGTGGAATACTCGGATTTAGACTATATCGGTTGTGTAGATTCGAGAAAGTCTACATTTGGCTACTTATTTCTCTTAGCTGGAGGAGCAGTATTATGGAAAAGTGGAAAGCAGTCTGTCATTGCTACTTCCACAATGGAGGCTGAATTTATGGCATGCTTTGAGGCCACTGAGGCACTGTTCATGCTTGTGGGTTGCAGACCTTTGTCTCAGGTCTAGGCATTGCGGACAGTATAGCTAAACGTTTTGAGAATTTTACTGTGATAAATTCTGCAAGCTGTTTTCTTCTCTAGAAATGATAGGTACATCTAAGGGTGCAAAGCACATTGATTAAAGTACCTATCTGTAAAGAAGAAGTGATTCAACACAAAAGTGTTAATTGAGCATATCGGTACTGAATCTGATGATTAGCGGATCCGCTAACTAAAGGCTTTACCGCCCAAATCTCACTAGCATGTGGGTGATAGGTGACTATTATAGATAAGTCCTGTTGCATGAATGTTTAAACTTGTGTAGATATATATATATAGCATATGGTTTATTTTGCTCACTATTCATTGTGACACTTGGAATGACACTTGGGAATTCAATTAAAGATGTGTTTTTGCTTATTTATGTGTTATCCATATTATAGATGTGTACAATAATGGTTTGGGTGAGATAACAATAACATTGATTATAACAATGTATTGTTTGTTGAATCGTTTCTCGATTATAGTTATTATGGATTAAGATGATCTGTGATGTATTAAAGGAATCATGTCGATTAATGACTTGTGACCGCCATAATCCGATCACTTTAATTCTAATTAAGGTTAACATGATACATTCAAGAAATGCACATGGGCCAAGTGGGAGATTGTTAGATTATTTTAATAATCTGAGTGGCCCATGTAATTAAAGGGCTGGTTCTAATTAAGGTAGGTGGCCAGTGATGGTTATTAGGTTATGGGATGAGGACTAGTTAGGGTTTTAATACCCTCTCTACCTTATAAAGATGAGAAGTATGATCAAACAGCGAGGTTAGAAAAAGAAACAGGAAGTGTGCGGCTCACCTCAAACACATACGGTGATAGGTTATTTGAGGAGAGCATGGAAAGAAAAACTCTCATGCTATTTAATTCTCTGACGCATTAAGAAAGCACTTACGACAAAGACAAAAGGCCAGAGTGAAGAAACATAAATCTGCTGTTATGGTGAGAATCGAATTGCCGCAACGAGGTAATCAATAGCTATGGATCAAGGTATGCTTCCGGTTATTGGGTATTCTTATTAAGCAAATTCTATGAACTATAAGATCTAGGCTATATATTTGAGTAATGGAGTACAGAAACTCTACCTCAAAAGTTTATTTAACATGTACTCGATGCACAAAAACATTTGAGTAATGGAGTTTCCTCGTTTCGAAAACGTTTCGAAAAAGGAAACGACTTGAAAACGTTTCGGACCCATTTTCGTAAATAGAAGAAATAGGACACCCGTTTATCTTATATATATACATTTCTTCAATTAAAAACATTAAATATAAAAACAGATTGCAAATCCAAATCAATTTTAGATGATTTACAAATCTGATTTGGAAAAGGAAAACAACGTAAGTTGATTATATGCAAATCTGATTTGGATAACGTAATTTGATTATATAAAATCGGTTCCATACCTCTTCAACAATTATTACATACCTCTCTAAATTCAATTAAAGAATAAGAACAAAACAAGAACCTCAAGAAGCAGTAATAATCAATCAGCGGTTGTGCAACATAGTTCTTCTCCTTTTTGAAGAGGTTACAGGTATGAATCTCTTCCTGTGTCGTTTTTTTTTTTTAATGTAGAAGAAATCATAGAAACCCAAAAGAAAATGAGAAAGAGAACGATGGAAACAAGATAGTGGAACCCGAGATGTAGAGAGCAAGAGAATGAGAGAGGAAGCCGAGAGAGAATGAGAGAGAAGTAGAGAGGTAAAGTTTTATAAAGGTTCAACCTTGTATTGTTTGAAATTTAATAGCTAAATTACTGTAAGTAATCTTAATTCTCTTATACCATTAGATTTGTCACTTTTACACTGGACCATTAGATTCAAAGCTGGTTTAATGATTATCTGAAGATTTTGCATAATAAGTTTTATATTAAAATAATAAATATATTAATAAATATATTCATATAATATATAATATATATATATTATATATATATGTATATGTATGATTAATTTTGCCTTTTGATATAATTGTGCAAATCTAATAAAGTCCCATAAATATATTTTGAAGAGACTTAAAAATACAAGAATGTGCTCATACGAAATATTATTAAATTTATAGCTTCTACAATCTCATATTATGTAATTATACTAAATTATTAAGCAATTTTTGTGGATTTTAAATGTTAAAATTACATCTTTTAAAAAAGTATCATATTATTATGTAACTAAAATCGCAAAAAAAAAAATTATAAAGTATTGCTTATCAAATTTTCAGTTATAGTTATATTTTAAAGGCTCTTTTTAATATTAGATTCATACTTAAAATATTTTTATACTACAAAACTTATGCAAGAATTATTTATTTTAGAACATCAAATTATACAAATTCAAAATATATAATAAAATGTCTATCACAATTTTTTTAAATAGCTTTAATTTAAAACTCAAAATTTAGTTTTCATTTCTATTAATTTATTTCAATATGAAATTATTTTTTATAATGTCGTATATTTCATATCATACTTTTATTTTCCGTATACTAGTAAAAGCCAAAATTTAAATTAATATGGGTATTTAATTATTAACTTAAATAACAATAATGTGGAAATTGAGTTCTCACTAATCAACTGATCTAAGAAAAAAATTTATGGAGAAACTATTATAGTAATTAATTATAAACCAAAGTATTTAAATATTAGTGTATTTGATTATAAAATTTTTAATTTCAACCTATTAATTGTTTATTGTCAACAATATATTTAAATATTAGTGTATTTGATTATAAAATTTTTAATTTCAACCTATTAATTGTTTATTGTCAACAATATGTTTATATTTTGATTATTTATTATCATAATTAATTAATTTATTTTTAAATATTTTAATATTTATTATTACTTTTTAATAGGAAATATATAGTTTGTCTTCATGGATTCTTCAAATTCTAATTCTACTCAAGTAAGTACCACTAGTAGTGTCTCTTCTTCAGAAACTAAGGAGGAAGAATATAACCCTTTGTAGAAATATGTGACAAAATTTGAGAAAATTGGAGATGGAGGGGGTAATTGTAAATGGATATGTAATTTTTGCGGTGAAGAAAAGTAGGGACTTACACTAGGGTAAGAGCTCATCTATTGACAACCACTAGTAAATGAATTAGTATTTGTAGAAAGGTCGGGAGTGATAGTGTTTCTGAAATGAAAAAAATGGAGGATAAGGTTGCAAATAGAATTACTAATTCGCAACCTAAATGAGTTCCTTTACCTACTACTTCCGTTCCTTCCTTGTTTATAACAGAATTGAGTGTGATAAATACATTAAAGAGGACAAGAGTTAATGATTCTCCACTTGCTAAAGTTTTTGACATGCAAACTAGAGCTCAATTAGATGCAGAGATTGCTAGGATATTTTATATTGGAGGTCTACCATTTAATTTTGCTAAAAATCCTTATTATGTAGGTTCTTATTCATTTGCTGTTAATAATGCTTTGAGTGGTTATGTGCCTCCAAGTTATAAAAAATTGAGAATCACATTACTTCAGTAAGAAAAGACAAATGTTGAGAGGTTATTAGAACCTATTAAAAGTACTTGATCAGAAAAGGGTATTACTGTTGCCTGTGATGGATGAAGTGATCCTCAGAGGAGGCCTTTGATTAATTTTATGGTTGTTTTTGAACCTATCCCTAAATTTGTCAAATCTGTTGATTGTTCTGGTGAAGTGAAAGATAAGCATTTTATTGCTAATTTGATGAAGGAGGTAATTGATGAGATTGGTGACGAAAAAGTTGTACAAATCATTACAGATAATGCACCTAACTGTAAGGCTGCTAGAGAAATCATTAAGGGTATGTGTCCACATATTTACTGAACTTCTTGTGTTGTACATACTCTTAACCTTGCTTTGAATAATATATGTGCAGCCAAAAGTGTGAAAAATAATCAAGAGACATATGATTTGTGTCATTGGATCACTGAAATTCATGGGGATGCTTTGCAAATCAAGAACTTTATAATGAACCATTCCTTAAGACTTGCAATGTATAATCAGTTTAGCACTTTGAAGTTGCTTTAAGTTGCTGATACTCATTTTGCCTCCATTATTTCCATGCTTAAAAGATATAAACTTATTAAGCGTGCTTTAGAAGCAATGGTTATGAGTGAACAATGGTCATAATACTGAGAAGATGACCAAGGCAAAGCTAGATTTGTTCGTGAAAAAGTGGCAGATGAGGGTCGGTGGGAAAAGGTTGATCATATTCTTGCTTTTACTGCTTCCATTTATAACATGATTAGAGTTTGTGACACAAACAAGCCATTGTTTCATCTGGTTTATGAGTTGTGAGATTCTATGATTGAAAATGTAAGAAAGGTTATTTATGAGCATGAAGGAAAACAATCAAATGAGTTTTCTACTTTTTATTATATGGTTCATCAGATTCTTGTTGATCGTTGACAAAGAGTAACACTCCCCTTAATTCTTTAGCTCATTCATTAAACCCAAAGTATGTTACTCATTTAAAATTCATCCTGCTTCCCATCCTCTTTTTACTTATTTTTTTCCTTTAATTTTTTTCTTCATGGTGAGAAATGGCTTTAAAAGGGAGAAGGTAGAGAGCCTCCTCCTATGGATGGAGAAATATCCACTGAAAGAATCAAGTGCTTTAGGAGAATTTTTTTTCTAATGAAGATGATTGTAGTAGCCCAAATGATGAATTTACTAATTTTTCTCTTAAAAGTGGTCCATTTGGGGATCCAGATTCTATTGGGAGTAGGTATAATATGGATCCTAGGAAGTGGTGGACATGTTATGGTTCTAATGCACCTTTACTTCTAAAGTTAACTCTTAGAATGCTTGGACAACCTACTTCCTCCTCTTGTTGTGAAAGAAATTGGAGTACTTATTCATTCATTCGTTCATGTAGAAGGAATAAATTATATCCAAAATGTGCAAAAACGTAATTTTTATTCATAACAATCTTCGTCTGTTGTCAAGAAATACCTCCCAATACACCAAAGGAATTGTCCGCTTTGGATCAAGCCAAATCCCCCATACAAGATTGGCAAGACCCGCACGGTTTTGTCCCGCAGGTGAAATGGGAAACTTCCAGGGGTCACCCCATCCTAGGATTTCCGTTAGCTAGCACGACTTACCTTGGAGTTTTTCCAACTCTCTAAGCCATATCACCAAAGGCGCCTCTAATGATTAGTTTCCCGCTTTTCGATATATGATTCAATTCATTCCTGTGTCCCGCATTCCATCTACCCTTAGCTAGCCTTGCCATCCTAGAAGTGTAGTTGGCTTTGCTCTCCCGCCCTCTTAGGATCGCTTTGCCGGGTCGGGATGTCACACGTGGGCCACCAGCTTTCCGCATGGTTCGTCCTTCGAACCATACATCTACTGGAGTGAGTCCGGTCTCTGATACCAACTCTCACGCCCCGGAGGCTCTAAGTTCACCAGCAGATTGTCCGCTTTGGGATCAAGCCAAAATCCCCATTACAAGATTGCAAGACCGCAACCCGCACGGTTTTGTCCCGCAGGTGAAATGGGAAACTTCCCAGGAGGTCACACATCCTAGGATTTCCGTTAAGCGAGCACGCTTAACCCTGGAGTTCTTCCAACTCTCCAGTCATTCCACCAAAAGGCTCCTCTAATGATTAGTTTCTCCCTTTTCGATATATGATTCGGTTCATTCCTTTGTCCCGCATTCCACTACCCTAGCTAGCATGCCATCCTAGAAGCTAGCCAGGAGCTTTGCTCTACCCGCCCTCTTAGGATCGCTTTGCTGGGTCGGGATGTCACAGGCCCACCAGCTTCCACATGGTTCGTCCTCGAACCATAAGGGGGGTCCGACTCTATACCACTAAATGTAACACACCTCCGCCCAGTCCGTGAGGACCCGACGATTGGATGCACATTCCGCGACGATGGATGCCACATTCGGTGCCGGAGACACCGTCTTAACTTAACATACAAATCATAAAATAAGATTATGAATTAGAAGTAATTGAGTATTCATATGTAAACAGCTGGGAAGGTAGAGTGACAGCAAATTGCAAGAAAACTCTAAAAAAATTTATAAAGGCATCAAGATATTGTAAGATGCTTCCAAGCAATTCAGATGAGTTTAAGGTTAGAGAAGACCTCATTGCTTTTTGCCAACTTTATATGCAAATTCATTATGACATTCACTTATATTTAATATTATCCTTTTATGTGCTTTTTATTTAAAACATGCTAAGTACTTTTGTTGTGTACTTCAAAGCTTAAACAACTACAAGAATACCGGTTTGAGTGTTTGACTTTCACATGACAAGTAAAGAAAAAATGTGTTATATACAAACATTATGACGCGGAACCCTATGGAAATAAATTCCATGAACTCTATGACAAGTTTTGGAAGAGATCCAAGATCAAACTAAACCCCCCCTCTATGGCACCCAAAGCTACACAATATAGAGTAGAGAATAAGATAAACGCTAAAGAATTGATAAAGTTTACCTTGATCTTGATGCAATTAGAAGAAGCAATATCACACTCTCTCCAAAGCAAGGACACACTAAGCATGAAGAAGAAGTTTCTATTTCATTGATTGAAATAATAATGTTCTTTAATTCAAATAACAAGCTATTATATACTATCTAAGAGGTCAGATCCTTAAAGGATTGATTAGCTTAAGGATTAGGATTGTAGCAAATCTAAACCAATAAGGATTGACTAACAAATCATAATCAACTTAAGGATGCGATATCTAATCCAAATCTACTAAAGAATTTGACCAAATCTAAACAAATCTAGAATAAGGAATAATTAATCCAACCAACTAAGGATAGGATAATAATCCAAACACTACGATTAAGGAATAACTTAATCCAAACAATAAGGATAAGGACTACTAATCCAAAACAAATAAGGATAAGGAATATTAATCCAAACCAACTAAGCATTAAGGAATATTTAATCCAAACCAACAAGGATAAAAAATAAAGGGTAGGCCCAATTTATTGTGGCCCAACCCATTAACAACATTACATCAAACTACAAAATGGCTAACTATTACGCAAAGTTAGGCTCTAGTATGGCCAGGGCATGCCTTGCTGGATTTTCAGATTCCATCTCAACATGTGGTTCATTACATTTGAGAACTTAGGTGTTTCCATGCTTCCTTGAGATCTGTGGTTAGAGTGGTAGCGATTTTCCGTATCATTTCCCCCTTTCCTCGAAAAGATTCGTCCTCGAATTCTTTATTACGAGTTGAGGTTCCATGCTCTTCTTGACTTCTCCATGGTTGCGTCCATATTTTCTTTGCATAACTTCTTGTTAAATTTGTAATTGATCCACTAGGTAGCACTAATGGATTTTTCATGTTGTTCTCCTTGCTCCCTTGAGTTCCATGGATGAGTGATGGCGGATTCGTATCACATTAGTGGACAAAAATAATTTTAGGGGGCAAATTACCCCCTTGCCCCCTTCCTTGAATCTTCCTATGGTTGCTTGCACTAAAAATTCACAATACCATTAAAAATAAAATTTTTAATAATATTGTTGAATATTTAATTTAATGATATGTTTTAATAATTTTAGTATATGATAATTATATTTGATGATGTTTGGTTGGAGGTAAATAGATTAGGAAAGTGTTATTTTGTGCAACTTCTTTCACAAATGGGATGTAATAAGTACCTTAGAGAGGCTAGGGAAGTCCAACTTCTATTAGTTAAGTAAAAAAAATTTACCAATTTATTTTATTATCTAAATTCACTTAGAATTATTTTAGAGGTAATATTGTAATTTACAGTTTGAGAAAAATTAACTTCCTATAAAGTTAATTTGCATACTAAACACATTTAAATTGTACTTTCTTGATACAAAATCACTACCACTCAACCATAAAGCTCAAGGAAGCATGGGGAACACTTAAGTTTCTCACATTAATGGAAGCACATGTTGAGATGGAATCTAAAATTCCCCCCCAGGGGGGGGGGGGGGGGGGGGGGCATTTTTTTTTTTTTTTTTTTTTTTTTTGTAGCATTGCCCTGGCCATACTAGAGCCTAACTTTTGGGCATAATTAAGTTAGCCCAATTTTTATATTTTTATTAGTTTTGAGTTGTAATGTTGTTAATGGGTTGGGCCACCAATAATTTGGGCCACCCTTTTAATTTTTATCCTTAGTTGGTTTGGATTAATTATTCCTTATCCTTAATTGATTTGGATTAATTATTCCTTATCCTTAGTTGGGTTGGATTAATTATTCTTTATCCTTAGTTGGTTTGGATTAATTACTCCTTATCCTTAGTTGATTTGGATTAATTATTCCTTATCCTTGTCCTTAGTTGGTTTGGATTAATTATTCCCTATCCTAGATTTGTTTAGATTTAGCTAATCTTTAGTTGATTTGGATTAGTTAATCCTTATCTTTAAGTTGTTAAGATTTGTTAGTCTTATCCGTCCTTATCCTTAGTTGGTTTAGATTAGTTAAATCCTTATCCTTAGCTGATTTAAATTAATTATTCTAAATCCTTTAAGGATCATGACCTTTTAGAATTAGTAAAAATAGCGTTGTTATGTTGTTACATAAATCATTCAATGAAATATTAAAGCTACATATTTTATTCATGCTTAGGCGTATTCCATTGATTAGAGAGATTGTGAGTTTGCATTCCTCTAATTGCATCAAGAATCAAGGTAAACTTATCAATTTATTTGTTGCGTTTATCTTATTCTTTTACTCTATTATTGGTGTTCTTGCTTCTTCTATTATTGGTGTTCTTGCTTCTTTAAGCTTTGGGTGCCATAGAGGGGGGTTTAGTTTGATCTTGGATCTCTTCCAAAACTTGTCATAGAGTGCATGGAATAAATTTCCATAGGGTTCCGCGTCATTTCTCAAAAATAATTTCCTTAGAAATGTACTTCCTGGAAAATATAATCCCTAAAAAGTAGGCAATTTTGAATCAAAAGAGGCCTTAATATTAAATTTATTAAACCATATTCTATAATATATATAAAAGTACGAATGAGAGGGGAACATTGGGTTCCTAAAATGCCCCAACTAAGTTTATGAATTGACAAAAATATCATTATTAATCCTATTCTAATTATGATATCAATTTTATGATATCAATTTAATTATTTTTATTTATATTAATATTATAAATTTAAATTTGGATTCTAATTAATTAGGAATTTATCCTATCATACCACTATATATATGTTTAGTTTTAATTGCTTTTGGTTATCAAGAATTTGTTGCTTTTAACTATCAAGAATTGTTACTTCAAGCTTTTGCTAATTTGAAATTATTGAGTTTGCAGTCATGTCTTCTTATTGTGGTAAGTAAAACTTTAACTCTCTCTTTATTTACAAATTAATAGAATATTTTTTATTTATAATTCTTATAATTTAGATTTATAGATTTAAAAATTAACTATAATTGTTGAGTAATCGTGAATAATTACAGGCTTACAAGCTTTTCCTCCTGAATAGCTGTCACGACCCATTACCTTGGATCGGTCCGGCACTAGGACCTAGGTAGACTTAAAGCCACCAAGCTCGTAGTAGCCTAAAAATATACTAAACAAATACTATATTCAATAGAAATGGCCTCAGGCCCAATATCATCAACATTCACAAATTATATGTCTTGGGCTCGCTTGGCCTGTGTCATCATACTCGATGATAAATCAATTTTCAACATTCTCTAGGCTCATATCAATACGTTGCATAATAGAAACTTCAATAAATAATATATCATTAATCTTTAAATTTATTATACACGACTATTGTAATTGCGGAACCATCTAAGAATTTAAAATTTCACCTCAATACACCAAACAAACAAAAATTAATCTAGGTTTCGTTTTCTACATTTCCTCTAGATTCGGGTGGCATAAAATCATGAGATACAGGGAGACTTGTAACCTAAAAAAAATATTAAGGCAAGAATGGGCGCCTAAACTCAGTGATTTAGTTAACCCTCTCACCCCACACAATCACACAAATGCGTAACTAAATCAATCTAGTCATCCGAGTAGTTATATGATCATGCAGTTTATCACACTTATATGATCAATGCAAGTTTATCACACAATAACAAAAGCAATACAACAATTTAGTTAACCCTCTCACCCCACACAATCACACAAATGCGTAACTAAATCAATCTAGTCATCCGAGTAGTTATATGATCATGCAGTTTATCACACAATAACAAAACAACAACAATCACAAATATTAACACCTTCCCATAAGCACATCACATGGAAATTGGTCAGTGGCACCACCAAAACCCCCGGCGAGCGGTCCTCACACATGGTCCGCCCTCTCATCATGTGTGCACCAGGCAGCTGATCCCCCATACATGGCCTACCGGTCTCAACCTCACTTGACCAGCCCTCTCATTTTTTACACTCTCTTTTCTTTTCCATACCAATAGGAAGCCACTCTGTAATTTTCCATATCATATATCATTAAATGCACACGGAGGCGCCGATCTCCCCATATATGGTCTACGGTATCATGGCCGACAGTGTCATAAACTGCCCTTACAAACCCAATGGTTACCCACTTCATCCCACACAGCAAAGCAAACATGAATCACATCACAACTCATCAAGTCAATTCCAATAACAACAAATAATGCAACACAAAATACAATTTACTAAGTAATGCATGTTTAGCATTTAGCCACATATGCATGGATGTAAATGCAGGTGGATAATGCGAATTATCTAACACTACTCACAGTTTCTTATTGTTCTTAACAGGACTCTCTTTATTACTGCCCCCTTTCAGCTTTTGTATTGACGTTCTGGAACTTTATAAGCATCTAGAAGGGAAATTCTAAGTAAGAATTCTAATCCAAGAAATTTAATCCTTATTCGCTTGATAATTAAGGTCGTTATTTAATTTATTAAATTATATAATTACAGTAACCTTGTTTATTATGTTTATTTTATTTATATCATTAATATAAGTGTCGTTGGTAAATTTAATGTTTTATAATAATGATAATATTAATAATATTAGCAACATTAGAAATGAAAATAACATTAATCGATGGTATTAGTTATACTAACAATTTTAAGAGTTATTTCCATTTAATAATATAACTAGTCTAGTTCTTTAACAATTCTCTATTTCGAAAATCCGACAGTATTCTCTCTATATATTGGATTGTCCTTGTATTCACACATTACAATATAAGTGATTTATAACACCAATGCATTTTAATTGTTAATTTCCTTTCACAATTTACTTAACCATGATCACTTGTATAAGGTATTCTAACTCAATATTTAAACAACATTCATGTATTAATGTGATTAATAGCTTGAAATTTAAGCATTTCTATTTTCTGTGGAAGTCTTTATTGTCCATTAACCACATTGAAGTCTGATTCCTTATAGGATGCTCATATATCTCAACTATGTGTAGTTAAATTTATAAAATTTCAATTTTGACTAATTCGATTAATTTTACATTTAATCAAATAATTAATTCAAGTTTTGGAATTTATACCTAAAATGAGGAATTAGGTCTTAGAGCATACCAATTGAAAATTGGACTACAATTCCACGATCTGCGCAAGGAGAAGGTGATTCTGCCTCTTAGGCCCTTGCCGGAGCATCGCCGACTGGTCATTGACTGTCGGCCGCTGGCGTGCACAGGGCCGGAAAATAGGGCTATGTCAAAATTGAGTGATTTTCACATCCCTTGGCTCGAAATTTATAGGGAACACAAATATGATGTCAATTTGTGGAGTCACTGCGTCAATTTGCTGAAAACAGCTCCGACAGGCACTGTGCTGGTCATTCATGGTTGCTCCCCAAAAATCCAGTGAAATCACGAATCAATGAAGGGGAAATGTTCGTGTGGAGGAGAGGAGTCGATCGAGACCATCCCCAGCACTTGAAGTCGACGAAACGGTGAGGTTTTGCTGGAAAACTCCATCACACGGTGACACGACCTTCCAATCGTGATCTCTCTCGATTCAGGCCCTCATCACACGAACCAAGGCCACCGGAGTGATTGTCTCGTCGAGCTCTTGAGCTTAGAGTCCTCACTCACCGTAAACGATGGTCGTTTGGCCGGAAAACGGGAAGGAAAGAGAGAGGGGCTGTCGACGTCGGGAAAGGGGAGGGAGATGAAATTTTTTTTCTTTCTCTCTCCTCATTTGATTGGATAATAAGGCTTGGTTTGGTCCAATTCGGATTTGGTCCGATTCAATAGAAAATTCTAGATTTCTCAACCTATTCTACTTGTTTGATTTATTTTAATCGGTGTAACTTAGATTCTAGAATATTTCTTCAATTTACTCAATAATAATAATACTCAAAATAATAATAAAATAAATAATAATAAGATAAATAATAATAAATAATTAAAGTTTAGAAATTAATAATAATAATAATAATAATAATTAAGTTTAGAATAATTAATTTAAATAGTAGGCATACATATATATTTTTACTAATTAATTTACTATTTAACGTCCAATAATAATCTTTGAGTAGTTTAGAAAATTCTCGATTTGAGTTGTGATAATATGCTTTGGGTTTGCGACCAATTAACAAATTTGGACTCGGATTAAAATTGTTTGGCATTTATAGCCTATACAGTCGAAAATTGAGATTTCTGATTTAATAGAAATTCAAAAGTTCTGAAAATAAAATTACGGGGTGTTTCAATAGTATTATCATGAAATCTTAAAGAGAGAGACCTTCTAATTAGAAAAATTTTAATTTTATTTATCGATTAAGATTATATAATAATTTTAATTAGATTGATTATATTAGTTTTCTTAATCATATTATTTTTATTAACTAGCAAATCTTGTTTCATTATTTTTCTGTTGCTAAGAGTTGACAAAGGGTTCTACAAACATGTTAGAAACGGAATAATTTTCCGTTTCTAAAACGATGACACAAATAGATTTTTTTTATTCTGTTGAAGAGGTCAAATAACGGATTAGCAACGAAATATTTATCCCGTTTCTAAAGTTGTAACCAAAATTCAGAAGCTGTTACTGCATATCTTCTCCGCCACATCTTTTGGTATGGTTGCATTTTCATTTCTCTTTTCTTCCTTTCTTTTATTTTATATTTTATTAATAAAAATTTAAATTTTATTTGGATTACAAGATTAATATTTGTCAAGATAATATCTTTTATTTTTTATTTTTTTTAATTTCAAGTATTTTGATGGAAATAAGATGGCCATGAAAATTTTAATATTCAAATTTAATATAATAAATATAAATTAATAAATTTTTTTTCATGTTAATAGAAAATTTCAAATCTTATATATAATATAATAGTATATATAATATATAATATAATATATATATATATATATATATATATATATATTATAAGTGTGGAATGAGGAGGGAATGAGAGGAACATTGAATTTCCCTAAGAGGGGGAATGAGAGGAACATTGAATTCCTAAAATGCCTGTGTACACTTTTTAATTTTATTGGTTAATTGAAGAAAATTTTAGTCTTATTCTTATTAGAAAATTCTTAATTTTATTGATATTTTTAGTTGATTAATTAAAAATATCGTTAAAAATAATTTATTCCTATTCTAATTAGGAAACTTTTGGAGTTCCTATACATGTAAAATTACTATGATTTAATATCTTATAATTTAAACATACTATAATATAATATAAGATATTAAATTTATTATATTGGTGGCTCTTTTTTATTAATACTATAAATTTAATGTTATTCTAATTAGAAATTTGATTTTAATTCTACTTTAATTATGATTTCAATTTATTATTTTTATTATATTAATATTATAAATTTAATTCCACTCTAATTAGTAATTTGTCCTTTTAATACTGTTCTAATTAGAATTTTATCCTATCATATCACTATATATACGTTTTGTTGTAATTGCTTTTGAGTTTTAGCTATCAAGAATTTATTACTCTTGACTATCACAAATTTGTTGCTTTTAACTATCAAAAATCATTACATCAAGCTTTGCTAATTTGGAAATATTGAGTTTGCAATCATGTTTTCTTGTTGCGGTAAGTATAATCTTAATTTTTCCTATTTATAAATTAATAGAATAAATTTTATTTATATTTATTAAGGATGTTCTAGCAACTATAGAAAGTTTAATCTAATTCTAAATAGAAAATTATTAAAGATTATTTTAATTTATTGTTTTGAAAAAATAAAGCTAATTTTTAATTATTAAAGTTTCAATTCTATGTAGATATAAAAATTCTAATAGAATAATAAATTTATATATATATATGTGTGGTAAAAATAATAAAACTCTAAGAATTTTAAATTTTATTGGTTTAATTTTATTGGTTGAAAAATAAAGCTAATATAATTAATAAGGATATAAATTTTCAATTTAAATATAAATTCTATTAGATAAAATAATAAATTGTATTACATATTATATAAGATATATATGAGTAAGAATATAAAATTTTAAGAATTTTAATTTTATTGATTAAAAAAATAAAGATAACTTACTTTTGGATAAATAAATTCGTTAGGTAAAAAAAAAAAAAGTAGGGAATAAATATTATTGACTTTTGTGAATATAGTTTGTATTAGTTAAATGAAATTTGTATTCTCTTAGACAATTAATACATGCAAAATGTTAGGTAATGTTAAATAATATTTAAAGACAAAATGTAATAAACTAATCAAATATATAAGATTCCTAATAATAATAAACTAATTAAATAAATTATATATATATATATGTTTTATTAATGTTAAATCAAATATATATTAGAAATCGTAATCAAAAAATCTATACAATCTTAATTAAGAATGAAACTCCATCTGTAGAAGTTTTGATTGAATCTAATATTAAATCAATTATATTTATAATTTTATTGCAAAAGCACTTAACTATTTTATATTAAAAATCTAAAAAAATTAAATTAATTAATTATAAATTGAATTTTTTTCCTTCGTATTTCTTTTTTTTTGTTTTATTAATATTGTTAGTTACTTTTTACTTTATCGTTCTCTTGAATGGTATTAATTATTATAAGTAAATTTCTTGATCAATTTTCAATTAGTATAAATTTTGATCAATTTTCAATTAGTATAAATTTGTAAATTTTTTTAAAAAAATTATTTAAATTATGATTGTAATTTTTTTAACATTTGACAATTCTTTTTTTTTAAGTTGTTGCATATTTTTAATTTAAAAATTTATTATAGTTTGATTTTAATATTATATCTATTATCATGATAATAAATAAAAAATATTTAAATTATAACTCAATTGAAAATTTAATCTATCAAATAATTATATTTTCTTTGACTACCAACAATGATTTTTTTGCTTTTATTTATTAATAATTCATTGAAAACTCTCTACTATTAAGAGTTTTTTTACTATTGCTATATCAAAAACTTTTCACCTTGTTATTATTAATGGCTGAGGTACTAATTTTAACTTTTGATTTTTTTTTTTTTGGTATACTACAACAACAAAATTTTTGAATTTGATTATCAATAACTTATATGTGTATTTATTTTTATATATGACGAGATCTAAAATCAAATAATTATTTATGTTCAACCTTTGTAACTTTTTTTTTTTGCAAAAAAATCTAGTTTAAAAAATTATTAAAATTTTTCATTAAATACTAAATATGTATGATAGTAGTTTACACCTATTTTTATATATATACTAATTATAATTTAATATATAATTATAATTTAAAATACTAAATTTTTAATATTTTCTTTATAAAAATTAATAAAAAATAATATAAAAAAATAAATAAAATTAATAAAAAATATATAAAAAATAAATTATAAATAATTATTTTAATTAATATGTTCAACGAGTAAAAATGCACAATTTTCAACACTAGTTTATATAAAAATCCAAATCTAATTACCGATCTGACGGTACATTTTCTTCTCTTGCCTCGTTGCTTTGCTCTTACGTCATCGTTTTTGGCTGGATAATAATAATAATAATAATAATAATAATGGAACTGTCTGCTTGCTTGACTGGAAGGTTTGATCTCAAGAGATGATCGGCAAGTTGAGAAGTGCGAAGGCCAGGAGACAGAAAATAGAGTCTAGTGATTACTGGGTTGGAGCTAACTGAGAGAGATGGATATAACAGAGGTATCGATAATACATCATGTGGGAATTGTACTGCTTTTGCTGTGGTTGCTTTCTCTCTTCAATCAATGCCATCCAGTCGCTTACTTCATTTCTTTGATATATCTTTTCGCGGTATGTAATCACTCAATTCTTTGAATTTCTTGATTCTTGTTTTTTTTTTTTTCTTTAAATTTTTTTGTTGATTTCTCTTTTTAAAGGTCCATGAAAGATATGTTATGAGATTGAAGAGGAAATTGCAGTTCCATGAAAGAAAGCAAGCCAATCAGAAAAGAGTAATTTTCTTTCTCAATTAAGTTTGGGTTCAAAAAGGAGTATATGCTTTTTAATTTCTTTTTCTTTTTCTTTTTTCTCTTCAGATGCTCTCTGATTCTGAAACTGTTCGCTGGTTGAATCATGCCGTGGAAAAGATATGGCCCATATGTTTGGAGCAGATTGTATCGCAGAAGATTCTTCTTCCCATAATTCCTTGGTTCTTGGACAAGTATAAGCCCTGGACCGCTGTATGAATCTTTCTTTCCTCTCTCTTATTTATTTATTTTTAATTTTAATATATGCTCTTTCCTCTTCGTTTAAATGTCATATTAGAGTACTGAGACATGGATATGATACTTTGACTCACTAACTTATCCTTTACAAAAACTGAAAAATTGTCCTTCACATTAGGTTGCAGATCAATAAATATTTTGAACAATACCTGCTGACTCTGACCTCCATATTCAATATTCATTCCCAAGTCCAAGTAGCAAAGATGCCCTTATGGTATTTAAAAGCCAACCTTTTAGCGTTGATGCAAAGTCAATTTTCCCCATTGAGATTTCTGCTTCTTATATCATCTATTTTGTGTCGAAACAACTTGAGAACAGAGGATTACTTGTTTTGAATATCATTTCGCTAATCTTCTGGCTTGTTGACCTGCCGTGCGTTAAATTAAATCCCTTGGAAATTTAAGTTCTCTCACTAACTTTTCTAATTCAATTTATGGATTGCTTGTGCTGAATGTGCAGAAAAAGGCTGTGGTTCAACACATGTATTTAGGAAGAAATCCACCAATTTTCACAGAAATGAGGGTTCTTGGCCAATGCGCCAGTGATGACCACTTGGTATTATTATCAACCATGTGGATCTCTCTCTTATTGTAAATTTTGTCTAGACAATCTGTTTGCTTTTCAAGGTAGAGTTTGAATGTGAAAAAATGCAGGCACTGGAGTTGGGGATGAATTTTTGCACAGCGGATGATATGAGTGCAGTACTTGCTGTCAAATTAAGGAGAAGGCTGGGATTTGGAATGTGGGCAAAGTTGCATATGACAGCTATGCATGTTGAAGGGAAGGTATGGAACTGAAATTTACTAATTCCATGATTGTTATATATGTTAATAAAATGCAACATGGACTAATTATAACATCATAATAACAAATTTTAAACTTACAAATAATTGAGCCTATTCCCCTCTTACTTTTCTTAACTATCAATATGAAAATTTTTCCTTTTGTTTTCAACACTTCCATTGAAGTGCAATACTTTCTAGTGGTTGACACGTGCTCAGGACAGACTAGTGCAGGAGCACCCAAGATGAATTAAGAAATTTTCTTTTGGTTTGCTTCTTTATTTAGGATTTAGCTAAATAGGAATGCTATTCATTTTAGGTTAGCTAATTTGGAATATTTTTCAGTATAGAATTAGAATTTGTCCTTTCTAATATAAATAGGACAGCAGCAATTGATTTTAGGGATTGTTTTTTATCTATGAATTCAGAATTTTAATTCTAAGGGTTTCTTTGAAATCGATATGTTATTTTGTTCCAACCAAAATCATCATATTCTAGCCTAATTGTTGAGAGTTAATTTGCCCTAAATTCTGCCCCTGCGTCAAGTGGTGTCAGACCGCAAAAAAGATCCTGAACTGCTACAGTATTTTCCCCCCTTTTCTGTTCTGTTCTAAACCATGTTTGGTAAAGGGAGAGATCTAAGTAGAGGTAATCAGTCCCAACAAATAGAGATGGCTGAGATATGGCAAATGATTGAGAATTTGACCCGGGCTGTACAAGCCTTGCATTGTCAGGAACCCGTGAAAGCCCGAATGGAGATTCTGGAAGGCAACCACAAACAACTCAAGGTTCAAGAGGATCTTGAGATTGACGAAGCCAAGGACGTAAACCCTTTTCATGAAGCTGGACCCGCAAATCGAGCGACACGAAGTGGACTACATGCCCTTGATTTGAATGGTGAAGAGATGAAGATTGAAGTAGCTGATCTTCATGATGTGGGTGTCTCAGAACCAATGTTTCGGTAAAGGGAGAGATCTAAGTAGAGGTATCAGTCCCAACAAATAGAGATGGCTGAGATATGGCAAATGATTGAGAATTTGACCCGCGGCTGTACAAGCCTTGCATTGTCAGGAACCCGTGAAGCCCGAATGGAGATTCTGGAAGGCAACACAAACAACTCAAAGGTTTCAAGAGGAATCTTGAGATTGACGAAGCCAAGGACGTAAACCTTTTCATGGAAGCTTGGCCCGCAAATCGAGCGACCGAAGTGGAAACTACATGCCCTTGATTTTGAATGGTGAAGAAAGTGAATGAAGATTGAAAGTAGCTGCATCTTCATGGAGAGTTTACAATGCAGCCAATTTATTTAGATTGGGGAATAAAACAAATTGGATAGATGTTATGACCCGTGATGGAAGAGTGAAAAGGAAGAAAGAAGTTTCAATATCTTTGAAATGATGAAAAACACGAAGGGAGCAACAGGACCTATGGAAGCCAAATCTATGAATGAGTATGATGTGAAACAAGAGCAAGAAATTGACCTAGTTTCTACCTAAGGAGAAAATACTTGCCATTCAGCAGGTTCCTTTACCGCCTAAAATAGAAGAAGCAAAAAGATTTGGAATATTGAAGGTGGGAAAACAAAGGAAGATTGTTATTCTTCGGGAAGATTGTTATTCTTCACAAAAGTATTTGCTCGTGGATGTTGATAGCGTAAAACTGCCAAAAGCAGATTGTTTGAAGCAAGTAGCCCGTGAAGTTGAAATACATCTTCAAGCAAGAAGGCTAGTGCAAACACGAAAAATTCTTTTTGTTGAACCAACTTTGCTTGCTTAGAAAAATGATGGATTATTTGAATGGCTTGTGATGTTGGTTGCCTTGCAAAAGCCTTAAGCACGTGGTATTCTAAGGAGAAGTTTACACAAATTGATCCTATTCTCATGGCTGAACTAAGCTTTTGTCGTCGAAGCTGAGTTCTTTTCAAACTCGAGGAGAATGATGCAGGAGCATTGAAGACTAATTAAGAAATTCTCTTTTAATTTCCTTCTTTATTTAGGATTCTTAATTAACCTTCTTTATTTAGGATTCTTAATTAAATTAAAGAATGTTAATTAATCAGGAAATAATTTCAGTTTTCCTTCTTTATTTAGGATTTAGCTAACTAGGAATACTATTCAGTCTAGGTTAGCTAATTAGGAATATTTTTCAGTATAGAATTAGGATTTGTCCTAACTAATATAAATAGGATAGCAACAATTAGTTTTAGGGGTTGTTTTTTATCTATGAATTCAGAATTTTAATTTTAAGGGTTTCTTTGAAATCGATATATTATTTTGTTCCAACCAAAATCATCCTATTCTAGCCTAATTGTTGAGAGTTAATTTGCCCTAAGTTCTTCCCCTATGTCACAGACGCTTAACAAGTTTATGGTCCTTTAATAAATCTTGTCGCTTACCATGAACCAACCTTTTCTTAACCTAGGTGTGGGCTAGGATTTGGCCTAAAATGTGGTATAAGATCTTTTTGGCTTGCTAGGGCATTGGACTTTGATACCATTACTTTTTGTCATTGGGCTTGGGGAGAGTTCTCCAATTTACAACATCACAACATCAATTTTGAAATTAATACTAATTAGTCCTTTACAATTAATGAGATTATCCTATGCTAAAATGGCTTTAGCCACCTTGGTTTTTCTCACTCGACTCCTATTCCCCTCTTTTATTAACCCAATAGTATAGGGTTCTAGTTGGTTTCAATAGAAATTAAGCAATTGCAAAATTTTCTCTCTTACAAATTGAACTTCACAATAATAACAACTACTAGTACTAAGCTTTAATCTCAAACTAGTTAAGGTTGGATATATGAATTCTTTGTTCAATTAAGCACTTAAAGTAAAATATAAAATAGGAAAAATATTTTTGTGAAAAATATTTTGGAAAAGAATTTTTTAAAAAATAATTTATTATATTAGTAAATAAACAAAACATAAGACTAATAACAACTAAGCCTTAAACTAGTTAGGGTTTGCTGTATGGATTTTTTGCTCCATTTTGTATTGTTTATAGCTAAATCCTCACTAATATTCATATATCATAGATCCTTTGAGATAGCATCCCTCTATATAGTTTTAGGTCTACCTCTTTCCCATTTAGCAATCTCCACCTACCAAAGTATCAAACTTAAGAACTGAGACACATAGGGGTCTAGGTAACACATGATTGCACTTTTTGTCTAATGTGATCATTCCTGATCTTGTTCAATCTTGTATGACCACATATCTATCTCAACGTCCGCATTTCTACAACATTCATCTTATGAACAAGTTGGGATTTTGGTGCGCAACATTCACTCCCATATAACATTAACGGTCTCACCGCCATCCTCTGAAACTTACCTTTCACCTTATATCTTCCTCTCACATAGCACACCTATAGCACTCTTCCATTCATACACCCTATATGTATTCTATGAATAACATATTCATCTATTGGACCTCTCTTTTGAACATAAAGCCTATTGAATTGACTGCACTTAAGCACCATTGCACTGTCAAATCTAACCTTTCCTCCCTTCTTAAGCCAAACTGAACTTCACAACGTCATATAAAAAACATTAATTTTATCTGTACAACATGACAATGTTAAATAGAAAAATATACTTTTCTTTTGCTTTTCTTGTGTATCTCCTTTTCTAAGGTTTTGCTTTGGAAATTTTGTAATCTGCCATCTTCAATTATAATTTCTGCATTTTCAGACTCTTGTTTTATTATTATTTTTTTGATAGTTATTGACAAATGACTATAATCTCTTTTTCATGAGTACATAAAAATTGAATGAGTTATTCGTCAAGCATGACTTGACGTGACTCATATTGATATGCCTTTTTCTTTTTCGAATTTCCATTAGAACTTAAAAACATTCTTTGGTTATATAGCTTTACCTAATATTTGGTGTCTCTATTTTTGTTTATCTTTTTCTATGCTAACTTTAGGATGTTTGAACTTCTGAATATTTGCTTTGGAAAGTTTGCAACATGCCATCCTCATATGAATTTTTTTTTTTATTACATTGACCATTTGCTTGGTTCATTCACCTTTGAAATGGAATGGGAATGGATATGAATGTCTAAATTCAAAGAATCATATTCCAAATTTATTTTTTTTAAAATAATTAAATGGAGTTTGTTGCAAGAATTTACGTACACATGTATCATTTCAATATAAGTTAAAGTTTTTACGCATAAAAATACCAAAACTGTTTTGGGTTCCACATGGACCAAATGAAGTAATGGAATTCTATTTCAAGATTGCATTACAAATTCCATATGAGACAAATATGGTCGTTAGTATTGTTGAGGAGTTGTTCCATGGTAATAGAGCTCTTAACTCTAGCAAATTGCATACAAAAAATCGGATGGAACTTGTGGAACTTTGGATCTTTTGTGTCTTACATGAAACCTAAGATGTTTTCATTATTTTTTAATTCTTGGAATTATTGATGAACTTACTATCCTAGAATGTGACATCTCTTGGTCCACCCATTTTTAATAACCATCTCTTGAATTGCCGTTTCAATAATGTTACTTGCAATCTGATTAGTATTATTTTCAATTTAGTTGATTGCCATCTTTGTTAGGTCTTGATTGGAGTGAGGTTCCTTCGCCATTGGCCTTTCCTTGGTCGTCTGAGGGTATGCTTTGCTGAGCCACCTTATTTTCAAATGACTGTCAAACCTATTTTCACTCATGGGCTTGATGTCACTGAACTTCCTGGGATTGCTGGATGGCTAGTAAGTCATATTTGGGCAATTTATCAGAAAGATTTATTAATGTTTCATCCCCCTCTCTCTCATGGTCTCGTAAATATAGAGGATGTTTGATTTGGCTACTTATTTTTAACTTCTGATTTTAAAATATATTTTTAGACCTAGAAGTCAATCTAAAAATAAGTAGTTAAGTGGTTGGCCAAACTATTTAAAAGTTTCTTTTAGTTTAATTGTTTGGTTAACAAGTACTTAAAGTAACTTAATTTGTTTAAATAACAAATCCGCGTATATTAATTGAATAGGAAGTCTTAGGGTTTTCCAAAATGAGATGATGTTTGTATTTTAAAAACTATTAAGATAATATATATATTTTTTACTTGGTCAAAGAGTGATGTTAAAATAAGTAGATATTCAAAAACAAGAAGTAGCTTACTTATGGCTTTTGACTTATTTTAAGTTTTTTTTTTTTTTTTTTTCTTTTATGAACTTATGTTAAGTTTTTTTTTTTTTGTTTTTTTTCTTTTAACTTTCTGAGCCAAACTAAACGCTATTCTACTTAAAAGTAGGTTTGATTTTCTTTCTAAAGCCTAACCAAGGCATCCTCATAAATGGGCGCGACACTCAAATCCGTTTACCAACTCATTAACTCTTTTTTTTTTTTTTTTTTTTTTCTTTTAACTTCTTGTAAGCCAAACTAAACGCTATTCTACTTAAAAGTAGGTTTGATTTTCTTCTAAGCCTAACCAAGCATCCTCATAAATGGGCGCACACTCAAATCCTTTACCAACTCATTAACTCTATCCAAATCTTACATGCTGTCTTTCTCATTTTTAGGATAAGCTTTTGTCAGTTGCTTTTGAGCAGACACTTGTTCAGGTAAAGGTGCTTTAACTGTGATGACTATCAAATTGATTCTGAACCTTGTTTTTTCCTTAAAAGATCTGGACAACTGCACGAATACACAAATTTTGGCTTAATGCATATTTGTGTCTCCTATTTTACCAAACACTTCAGTTCTTGTGTTCTATTAAATTGAATGCTTTAGTTGTCATACAGGCTACATTTTTTATTTTTTTTTGTTCCTTTTCAACCAAAACTACATTGTTTTGGACTTATTTTGCTAATAAAAACCAAAGTGCTGAGTTTTATAATATTGGACCGAATTGTTTGATTTGAAAATGAGGACCAAACTATGTATTAGTTTAAACCTCATGAGTTTTCTGTGCTAGTCTCTTCATAGTTCCTTCATAATTCCTTAGCCGGCGATGACAGTTTGCTTCATATTTTTTTGAAAATTGACACATGTAATTCTTGCCGTGCTTGTAGCCCAATATGCTTGTTGTGGATGTAGAGAAATTTGCTTCAACACAACCAGGTGATTTAACAGGTATTGTTAATAGGACTTTATTATGAGTTCATGATTTGTGGATTATTTTCGTCATTGAATGCTCTACTATTACAATGCCTTGAATAGAGAAGTTGACTCCTTATTTTTCAATGTTAGGAGATTGATGCTGCATATTGAATATAGTGTTCCTCCAAGTTGAGTGATCATCTATTTGTTTTTCTAAAATCGTATTTTTAGAACTCAGGTTTCAGCTATTAATAGTGGCTTGAAATTATTTTCAGACGCTGGTATTAGCATTTTTCATACTATGTGCATTTTTCAGTTTCATTTTCAATCCACAATGATGAGTATTAATTTCCGGTTTTATTTTTCAGCAAAAATTGATCATGAACTATTTTCATCTTCACTTTTCATCAGTCACTTGGTCATTAGGCTAATTACTTTGCAATCAATTTGTTGCTGCATTATTAGAGTCTCATGCCCAAATAAGCTAAACCTTGGGATTATGTTCAAGCCCAGCAGGACAATATTGGAGATAAGCCAACCAGTTTATGTCCTAGCTAGCGTCTACCGGCTTGTTAATGTTTGGTCAATTTAAGTCCAACATGATTGCACTTGATAGGTGTATTAGGAGATGAATCCAACATTAAATAATAATAAAATAACTAAAGCACTTATAATTGAATATGCGGTGGACTCGACATAAGCCAACTGTTTTTGTGCAAGTCAAACCAATACTTACTCACTTATAAGCCTATGTGTGTGTAGGCCCAGTGGATTTTTAACAGCAAAAATCTCATCTTTAGAGCATTCTAAAGACTTGAACCAGCTCACTTTACCACAGGTAGCACATACAATGCAAGCACAAGAGTACAGAAGATGCCTAACAGACGAGTCCTTCCAGAGAGAAATAGAAAAGAGAGTAAAAAAGATAGACATTGGATAAATTCACACTAGATATGGTCAAATTTCTAAATTTGCAAGTTTAAACAATATCAAGAGCAGCCCATTACTCAGCAGGTCACCTTCATTGGTAATTGTTCGGATCTCTCAGCCACTCCAACCATTAGGAAAGCAAGTTCGGTTTACTAGTACTGGTTGCATGGTCACATTTCATACTCTAGATATAGAAGTGACAAGACAAGCCCGAAGCTAGCTAATGGAGATGTGGTTAAAGCTCATGGAAATGGTTCTATTGTTGTTAAGACTAAGAAAAAGTATTAAAACTTATCCATGGTCTTATTTATGCCTTGTCTAGATCAAAATTTGTTGAGTGTAGCTCAAATGTTAGAAATATGTTCTCTGGTTTTTACGAATAGATATTGCACTATTTGTGGTCCAACTTAGTGTGTGACAGCTTGTGTCAAGATGGTTTCCAAGAGCTTTCCTTTTTAACTTTGATTCTACCAATCAAAGTGTTAATGATATGGAAGACAGAGAATGTTGTGAATGATGAAAATGGAGTCAAGTAAAGAAGAAATTGAAATTAAGTTACGAAGATACATATTTAGGTCTCGTGGTTGCATAAATTCAAGGAAAGGTTCAGTTGCTGTTCCTGGTCCGAAAAATAATTTCCGTCTTCATTCACAAGTTGAGACCAAATTCTTGCTAGAAAGCTATAATTCTGATTTATTTGAATCCAAAAATTATGAAGAAGCTTCAAGAAACTTCAAGAATCAGAGTTTGGCAGCAAGGTTTGATGGAAGAGTTATCAATGATAGATTAAAATTTGGAAATCAAGCTTGAGCATTGCAGGTCTAAGGGTCAAGCTGCTAACATTCTAACCAAGTCTTATCTAAGGAAAGATTTGAATTTATAATGGAATGCTTGGAGCATCAAAGAAATTCCTCAAGTATTGAAAGTTGAAAATTTACTTAGGTATTATTTAGCTAGTTTGACTTTTGAATGGGATTTTTTTTTTTTTTTTGGCTGTAAGCTTGTTGTTCCAGCAAGCATTTGGGTTAGGTGGCAGGTAGCGGTTGAGTTTGAGTATTCAAGTAAACTACCCATGATTTAGTTATGGGGTAATGCCAAGCATGGTCAGGCAACACTGTCATCCCTTTTATACTTTCTATCTTGTAATTAGATCTATAAAAGAAATCAATGAAATTGTAGCCCATTTTGAAGCTGTAAATACCAGAACCTATTTTGTGTGAGTGCATATATGCTATTTTTTGAGAATAATAGGCTCTACCATTTCTCAACAAGTCATACAATGTTGAGTGAACTTGAGGATGACAACACGCGATACAAAATTATGATTTACTTTACTGTGGATTGCAAGGTTAAATATTTCTGCTAAATGCATGAAACTTTCCTAATTTTACTTTTTTACTTGGTGGTTCATTTGATTTATTTGCTCTAATTGCAAATTGTTCATCAAGTTTTGAAAGGCTTAAAAGTAAGAGGAAAAGGGCAAAATTCATTCAGAAAATGGATAAAAAAAGATTATTAAGTGCACTGCAGCCTGCAGCAGCATTATTTTCTTATCAAACGGGAACAATTTTGGAAAGCTTTATGCAGTCGTTTGAAGTTGGCGTATGATTGCTATTACACGTGATTAGGATGTCTGCCAAACATATCCTCGTTACGTGCTTTCTCTTGGTAGGGTTAGGTATTTTGCTTGTTTGATCTATTTAGGAGGTCATATGTAATATCGGAGGTTTATATGAAGGCTTTCATGTAAAGTCTTTTCTCATCAATGGATTACTAATTTTTAAAAAGTGCAAACAAGAATTTTATAAAAATAGCGTTTTGGTTTGAGCATTTGATGATTCATTTGGATTACATGAATCGGGCTCTCCATGCGACTGAGCAAAGTTTAATTGATATGAATTATCATTCTGTTATAGAAAGACTAATGATGGTTTTGATGTTTGCTAATACCTTCTATTAGCTATTCTAGAAGTTACTGTTATGTGGCAAGCTTAACTGTGTTGTGTTACATGCAAGCTGGATGGTTACCTTTGTTAGTGATTGTTTGCTTGTCAGAAAGTTGGTTCTCTGTGGATGAGAAGGAACCCATTGCTTATGCCATAGTTGAAGTTGTGGAAGCATCTGACGTGAAACCATCCGACTTAAATGGTTAGCTTTTTAGCTGTTGTCTTTTCATCTCCTCCTTTTCCCCCCCAAGTAATGCTGATGGTTAGTTTGATTCTATTTTTCAGGATTGGCTGATCCATACGTGAAAGGACAACTCGGACCTTACAAGTTCAGGACAAAAATACAAAGAAAAACTTTGGCCCCAAAATGGCATGAGGAATTCAAGATCCCCATTTCCACATGGGAGTCCGCTAATGTGCTAGCTATTGAAGTTCGTGACAAGGATCATTTTGTTGATGATTCTCTTGGGTTTGTCTTTTTACTTCTCATCATTGCCTATTTATATTTTCCTGTTATATCATAATTTTCTGTCATATCATGATCTGCTATTACATACAGGCATTGTACCATTAGTATCAATGATCTCAGAGATGGTGAGAGACATGACATGTGGTTGCCTCTCCAAAACATTAAAATGGGAAGACTGCATCTTGCAATAACTGTTCTTGAAGAAAATATGAAGGTAATTTCTGCAAAATTCTAGCAAACAACAAATGAAATATGAGGGTTTCAAATGTTAAATTAAAACATCCTGCACTTGTCTAATGGGCTATCCAAATGGTACCTGTAATGAATTTGTTCAGGGGGTTACGAATATTTTCAATGGAGAAACGTTGAGTAAGGAAGAAATACAAGATTCCTTTGTAAGTGAGATTGGAAATAGAACTTCCTTTCCATCATCCACATCAGACAAATTTCACAGTGTGGATAATTTTGAGCCTATCAATGTTGAAGGGCAACAAGGGACTGGCATCTGGGTCCATCAACCAGGAAGTGAAGTGTCACAAAAATGGGAACCCAGAAAAAGCAAGAGTGGGAACCTTGATAATCAAACCCAGGGAGTTCATGATGATTCAGTTGGTGACACTCATTCAACAGGTCCTGGGTCCTTTAACAACGACAGTAGCAGTGCTGATGAAAATGCTGAGGGTAAAAATCGAATGAACAAAGTCCGGCAGGGTTTACGCAAGATTAGCTCGGTGTTTCATAGAAGTCCCAAAAATGAGGATAGTTTGGGCAGTAGTGGGGAGACTGTTAAATCCCCTTATGCAAACATTAAAGCAGTTAATCAGAAGGAGATTGGTGTGAATTTCATAGTGGAAGACAGACTTTCTGGGACCACAATGAATAAGAATCTGAAGGAAGTTAATTCGAGTCCTGAGGGAAGTGGTCCAGAAAGCCCAGGAAAGGGAAATGTCAAAGACATGGCGAAGGGTATCTTAAAACATGCTGAGAAGTCTGCTCGTACCATAAAGCATGTACTTTCTCGTAAAGGGTCAAGAAAATCTCGAGGAAATCCATCTGATGTGACAGAACTAGAAATTTATCCTGGGTCCGACTCTTCAGATGATGAATCTCTTACACCGTCTCAAGTTCAAAGAATCCCTATTGTTTCCAGTTCCACACACTCCCATTTTGCCAATGACGATTCTGATAAAACCTGGGAGAGTGGTGTCCAGGCTGGTTCAAGTGAGTTTGTGAAGGACACTGAAGGCCAAATGAAGAAGGTGAATGTGGAAGTTCTGGAGAGGATAGAGGAGACAAGGTGAGCTGCTCCTATGGTGGTACCGGACTGGACTTCTCTGGAGAGAGAAAAGGGTAGCTTAATCCAGTTGAAATGCTGCAACTCTTCATTGTACATAAATCCGTACAAAGTTATCATTGACAGGTTTGGAGAATCTTGATACAGCTAAACACACTGTATTTGTTAATTTGAGACCCGATTGAATTTGTTCTTATTAGCTGTTGCGTATAGCGTCTATAGAAACATGCTTTCTTTTTGTAAATTTCGTAAGATTCTTTTTTTTATTATTTATTATTAGATTATGTTGGATGTATGTAACTCTAAAATTCGGAATTGTGGGATTATGTATTTTAGTTTAAACTGGACAGGGAGTTGCAGCTTTTCTTATTTCCATTTAAGATTTAATATAAATAAATAATATTTTCTATTCAGATTTTATGATTATATTCCCATGCAAGAAATAAAAAATAGCAAATTATTATCAATTTATTTTAAGTGATGTTATTTTGTATTTTTTTACAAATTTAATCCTTGCATATACACGATGCGAACCAAAAAAAGAAATCGTATGCACTCACTCTCTCGCGTAATTTATTCGATACAGAAAGGTTGCACAGCCATTGCTACTAAATAATTCATTACTTTTTTCTTCTAATAAAATCAACTTGCATAATATTAGGGCTCAATTGATTCGGCAGTGCATACCAGTTTGTTGATGCTGGTCGAAAAATCAGCCCCAAAACTGAGTCCCCAATTCGCAAGAGCTTACGTGTGAATATACAGCATAGATAGTGACAAGAGGGCCATTTAGATCCGGAACCCATGAGACCTAGATATTGAATACGTATATGATATTTTTTTATTTTTCTATTTATTTTCTAGAAGGTGCACATTATATAGAGGGAACTCTTAGGATGCTTATAAATAGGGAAAGCTATTATTGTAATATACATAAATAAATCCGTTTATCTCTTACGTTCAAATCACCTTGTATTTCTTTTCTTTTCGGGTTAATTATAAATTTATGTCTCAATTTTACCAAAATTTCTATTTTAGTGTTTGAACCGAAAACTTTTGAAATCAAGTATCTTAAGCCTTTAAAATTTTAAAATTTTACAATCAAGTGTTTATTGCTTACATGGCTAGCCTGAAGTCCAAATAGGACGGAAAAACAGTAACACGCTGTAAAGTAAACTGAGATGGACAAAATTTAGTTAGTTGACTGCAAATGACGTGTCATGCTGAATAAAAAAATAAAATGACAATATTACCTGAATTTGACAACACGCTCCCATCTTCAATCTAGGGTTTAATACTCCCCTATTGAAAGAGTGAGGCGACGAAATCATGAGAGAGCAGAACCCTGATGAAAACTCTAGTTTGCAGCAAACCTAGGAAGTAAAATGGTCTCCCCTCTCTAATCTCTCCTTAATATTACACTCTATAGTTCAATATAAAAGTACCCCTCCTTTTTATGTTTGAGCATTTAAATCTCGTCAAAACCCCCTTAGAAGAGCACAAGGATTACTAAATCTGACTTAAGCTTCTGTTTAAACCCAACTGGAGTTGATAATCAAAGAATCGAAAGAGTGAGTTATCCTCTCTTTCTTCCTTTTTCTTTTTTCAACATAAAAACACACTTTATCCTCTCCCTATCTCTCTGTGATTTAAATTCAGTTTGTAGCCGAGCATTTGAATTGAGGTTGGGTAACACCATTATCTCATCATCTAAGTGGGTTGTTGGCTCATGGGCCAAATATTTATTTCGAGATTTTGATGATTAAAATAAAATAAATAAATTTAAATTATATTATTTGTGCTAATAATATTTTTATGCAGATTATATAAGAGGTTGGAACACCATTTATCATCATTTCATCTAAGTGGGTTGTTGGCTCATGGGCCAAATATTTTATTTCGAGATTTTGATGATTAAAAATAAATAAATAAATTTAAATTATATTATTGTTGTGCTATAATATTTTTATGCAGGATTTTAAGGAAAGTAAATAAAAAACAAAGGGCGAAGTCCTACCCAATTTCAAGGGATCATAAAGGACATTGAAAGACCTTAGTTGGTGTAGATTTTAGGATTCATTTATAGTATAGAGAAGAACATCATTATAAGCACAAAATTATTTTCTTCTCTCTTATCAAAAGAATTTTTCGAAAATAACTCTTTAAAAATAAAAACTTTTCTTTCTTGATATCTTACCTTAAAATGGAAAGAGATCTTGGTCTCCAATCGTTTTTTAGTAATAATATCTTAGAAAAAAGCTTTGTTTTAAGTTGTTCAAAAATTTTTCAAAAATTATCCTCATAAAGGTTTGAAATTTATTCACTTACCTAAATTAAAGAGACTTTGTCTCAAACGATTTTGGTAATAAGAATAAATCGAAGAAGATTTTTATGCTCTTCATTTTCAGAGACAAAATTTTTAAAGAGATCCAAAATCTTGATTTTGTCTTGTTACCTAAACAAAAAGAGATACTATCTCAAATCGTTTTTGGTAAATATTTATTTCGAAAAAGATTTTCTTTATTTTTGAAAAAGATTTTCTTTAATCTTGTTTTTAAAGGAAAGTTAGATTTTTTTTCATTTTTATTTACTTACCTTAAAAGAAAAGATTTTGACTTCAAATATATTTGGCAACAAAATAAATAAAGATCTCCGTGTATCTTTTAGTTTTGGAAAGTAAAAAATCTTCTTTAAAAGCGAAAGATTATACTTTCAAAAACAGGATCATTATCCCTATATAAAACACGCCTTCCTCTTGTGAAGACGCGGGTAATTGGATTTTTAAGCTTAAGAGTTCATTGCATCAACATTTTTATCTCTCAAATCTTTTTCTTATAACCCCCTCATTTCTTTTCGTCTTTTTACGTTTTATCTTTAAAAGAGAAAAGAAATTTCATAACAACTTCTTTTGAAAAAAAGTTCTGATTTCTAAAATGATTTTTTAATCTTATAAACTGTTTATCCTGTATTTGTATTTGCATTTCTATCTGTCTATTTAGATTCTGTAATCTTTAGTAGACAAGTTTTTTATTTGATAAACTTTTGTGTAATAGCTTAGGTAAAAAACTATTGTAAAATAGGTAATCAAGCAACCTTCTCCATGAGAGAGATTCTAATGTCTTTAATTGAGTTTTTGTTCTCTGCCAAGAACAGAAAGGGTTGAGTTTAACTAGAACCTTTGAAAAATCTAGTGGGACAAAGGGTAGATATAGGAGTTGATCTATTGCCTTGTACTGTTAGCTGTTGGTTTGTCTCTTACCCTTGAAAAGAGATAACATAGTTGAGGATCTCAAGATGAGTCTTGGGGAATGGATGTAGGCGAGTTAGTGCGAACTACAATAAATCACTGTCTTGATCTTTTTATTTTCTGAGGTTCTGCTTGATACTATTTTATTTACACTTCTATCTATATTTTAGAAAAGCTAAAGTTGTTAAAGGTTTTGATGTTCTAAACTGAAATAAGCTTTATCTATTTCTGAACATTAGAACTCTACACTTCTGCTCAGTGAATATATTAAGTTCTAAATTGTTCTTCTATTTTCAGTATATTTCACTACTTGGGTTTCTAATCAGTTTCCTAATCTTGATTGAAGCTTTGTGAAGCAGTTCAGATTTTAATAACTGTCTCTTACATAGTCTTTTATATTTATCTAAACTTTATGAGGAAGTTCTAAAAACATAATAGCTTTCTTTTCATAAAGTAGTTTAAAGTAGTTTTGATATTGCATAAGAAATTGTGAAGCAGTTCTAATCAATAACTGTACTCTGCAAAGTCTTTCTATTTTCTGCATTAGGGCATTGTGAGGAAGTTCTAATCAATAACTTATTCTCACAAGTGCATTACTTTTCTGCTGCAACAGAATTCTGATTTTTGTTTTTAAGTTAAAATTTTTTATTTTTAGAAAACCCAATTCAACCCCTTCTTGGGTTGTGCCATACATATTCGAGACCCACATGGGCTAGAAAGCAATTGATCTATTCAATGTTCAAATTTAGTGTAGTTGTTCCTATGCAGCTATACGAACTCTCGGTTATCATATAATTTTCTTGTTTTTTCTTTAATTTATTTTAAAAAGAGAAAAAACAAGACTATTTAAGTAATTTCAGACCTCTAGTCATGTGTTTTGCATGTGACATTCCCATGGTTAACCCAGCTTCATCCTAGTCAGCAGGACTCCATGCAAAATGTCAGCCCAGATGAGTTACGTGGCTGCTTCAGTGGCCACATAAGCAAGGTACACTTATTGTAAAATTTTAAATGGTTGAGACACTTGATTACAAAAGTTTTTCGGTCAAACACCAAAATAGAAAAATTTACCAAATTCAGACACTAATTTTATAATTTTCCCAAAGTTTTTATAATAATTATTCAACCAAGTAAGCAGTACATTGTGTGTATCTTGTGATACAGATCCACTATCACCAACCACCTATGGAGCTCAAGGGAACAAGGACCACAACAATGGCAATCCATTAGAACTTCCTATGGGACCAATTACAAGGAGCCGTGCAAAGAAATATAGAGCAACCATGTCCTTATACATTCAAGAACAAGTTACACAAGAACTCCATGACCTTGCCTTCAACAAGTGCTATGAAGAACTTGAAGGAACACCTAAGTTTCTCACATTAATGGAAGCATATGTTGAGTTGGAACCTGAATTTCCAACATTTCCAAACCATATGGCATGCCTAGGACCGCCTGCTAGGTTAGCGACGCCCTGCAAGGTGCACGCCCCAAGGCTGTGCAAGCCCTCTGCTCGTCGCGAGGAAAACTAACGGATCCATCATCAACTCGTCGCGGGATCACAAGGAGGCATGTGAACGACGAAGGAGATCCATTGGTGCTTCCTATCTGACCGATACAAGGAGTCTGCCAAGCGATATTGGCAGCCATGATCATTATTTTTCAAGCCAAATAACACAAGAATGATGTTGCATTCGCTTCTAATGTTGTTGGTGGCTCTTTAAGTGGAGGAAAGCACGCTGCTACAGTAACGTGCTACAGGAACTCAGAAGCGCTACAGTGCTACAGTAACGCGCTACAGGAACTCAGAAGCGCTACAGTGCCGCGCCAATTAGTTTGACTTGCTACAGTAAATTTGACTTTTCTACAGTAACGTACTACAGGAACTCAGACGCGCTACAGTGCTACAGTTAGCGTGTTTTATGTGTTTTATGCTTCATTAAATCCTAGTTTCTTGTTTTAGTATAAATATCTTGTATTCCATGTAAGAACACAACTTTGAGATATTGAAAACTTCATATGTTCAAGCTTTGCTTGTTCTCCTTTGCATATAGTGATAGTGAGAGATTGCTTCCTCTAATTTCCTCTAATTGCATCAAGAATTAAGGTAAGCTTATCAACTTGTTTGTGGCGTTTATCTTGTTCTTTGCTCGATTATTGGTGTTACCGTTTCAGTATAAACGTGGGGTGCCATAGAGCGTTTAATCTCGATCGTTTAATCTCGATTATTGGTGTTTCCGTTTCATTATAAACGTGGGGTGCCATAGAGGCGAACTTATATCTCATTCTTTGATCCGATCCGTATCACACATATTAGTTGATCCAAATCCAAATCTATTATGCCCACTTCAAAGAAACTTTACAATATGGTTCAAGTAAGTAATTGGCCACTTATTTGTTGTAATATCAAAATAAGGAAACTATTCAACAAAGAGCCAATAATTAGTAATTTTTAGAATGTTGAAGTTTTTTTTTTCAAATATATATCGACACACACTCTCGGAATGAAATAATTGAATATACAAATGAAAAAGCTTTGCTTGAGTAAACACAAGCAACGATATGAGATCTTATTTCTTAAGATGATACCTGACACTTTTCATCTTCATGAGTACCAAATCTAATTTTTCCTTGCCTCTAAGATAATAGAAACATAAATTTTCACATAAAATACAAGCTACATTTAATCTTACATCAACATACCAAGCTATAGATCTACTACTACAAAGCACCAAAGTTTAACAATTAAATGATTCAGTTGATGCGCGATTGGAATTGCTATCTACAGTGGATATTATACGATTGCTAGAAATCGATGTGATAATTTACCCGAACTAAACTTGTGATTATGATACGGATCAAGGGAGCAAGGTGAAGGATCCTCTAGCTCTACCCGAGGGACTAATCACAAGTGATACGGAATCGATACCACTCAACCACAAAGTTCAAGGAAGCATGGGGAACACCTAAGTTTCTCACATTATTGAAAGCACATGTTGAGTTGGATGATGTTGGACACGTCTGCTACAGTAAATTTGACTTGATAAGGCTTGTAGAAGCACGCCTGAAGATAGCAACTGCCGCCAGACCGTGCACTTCTCTGTCCTCTCTGCGACGGGACACATATACATGCGCGCTAACGCCCCGTGCGCCTTGGCACGCCCCAGGCCCGTGCACTTTTCTCTGCTCTCGCGAGGAAACACCTCATACATCGCGCGCACGCCCGTGCCAAATCAGCACGCCCCAGGCCATGCAACTTCTCTGCCTCTCGCGAGGAACAACTCATACATGCGGCGCACGGCCCGTGTGCGCCTTGGCATCCCTGGACCGTGCGACTGTCTGCATCTCATCTAGTTATTTTCAGCTTATTTTTGTGTTTTTGCAATGCTAATGGGTTGGCCTCCAATATTTCGTCCACCCTTCGAATAAATTCCTTATTTTGATTAGATTTTAGTCATCTTTAGTGGATTTGGTTAGATTTCCAAATCCTTAAGTTGTTATGAGTTTGTTAGTCAACTCCTTAGTTGGTTTAGATTTGCTAATCCTACTCCTTAGCTAATTCTAAATCCTCTAAAGATCTGGACCTCTTAGATTAGTATAAATAGTTTGTTATTTTGTAACTTTTAAAAAGGTAATCAACAATTAATGAATTAATCAAGAGAGATTCTCTTCTTCATGCTTAGGCGTGTTTGCTTTAGTGAGAGTGTGAGATTGCATTCTTCTAATTGCATCAAGAATCAAGGTAAACTTATCAATTCATTGTGGCGTTTATTTTATTCTTTTACTCTATTATTGGTGTTCTTGCTTCTTTAAGCTTTGGGTGCCATAGAGGGGAGTTTATTCTAGATCTCTGATCTCTTCCAAAACTTGTCATTGAGTTCATGAAATTTATTTTCATTGGGTTCCGCGTCACCTGAGGTAGAATGTATGCTACGATTATATGCAGCCTTGACATGCTTTACATGCAAGATAAATCAACATTGGAGCTTCAAGTATCAATAATTATGCAAGATGTGAGATGGAATCTTTAAAGAAGCACCAAAGCTTGTTATTGGTGCTTGAGGCGTGCATAAGAGGCTGCCCAGTTGATGCATTTACATGGTTCTATTTACTTAGGCAAATTTGAAGGAGGATGTGTTTTTATTATGAGCTTAAGTATGGGTTTGTGTACGGGCTCTGGCCCATTTTGTCTTGGTTTATTTAAAATTTCTTTTAGTTGGACTTAAATTAATTACGTGTAAGGCCTGGTTGGGCTTATGTTTCCAGAGGTGGGCGCAGTCTAGATTTAGTTAATGTTTCTAAGTCAGGTTTTTTAATTAGTTAGCTTGGACCTGTATTAATTAAGCAATTTGGGCCACATTAGGTTTAGGCCTGGGCTAACTTAAGTTAATAGTTAAATTAGGGTTAGCTTAGGTTATTTATATTGCATTGTAAGAGAGCTGCACAGCAGCCAACATTAATTGGAATCAAAACCAACGTGTTTTCTTTGTTCTTCAAGAACAAACCGTGTTCTTCATCCTTACATGAATAGAACCGAATTTTCCTTAGTAATTAGGCTTGTGAGTTCTACAAGATTAATTGCGCCAAGAATTTCAGAGTTGTTTTCAAGAGTACTTGATGGTAAGTTTCTGATTCTTGTTCTAAATTCCTTGTTTTTCTCTCTTCAAGAGTACTTCTCTTCAAAGTACTCGGGGGGGGTTAAAGGGATTGACGGATACTTCCGTGATTGCATGCTTTCCGCTAGATTTCCTTGTTGATTTGCAAGAGTACTTGTTAATTAGCTAGGGTCGCATTAGATTATAATTTGAAACTCTCTTTTGTTGTGATAAAATATGATGATTATGATAATGATAACAATAATAATAATAGTACATAATAAAAGACGATAATTTGAAATTTTTAAAATTACTACAACAAAACATGTTCCAATTGATAGAGTTTATACTATTAGCCATGCCTTAATATAGCTATTATTTCTTATTGTTGAAACTGAGATTTACATTTAATAAATCATTTGACGCAAAACCCTATGGAAATAAATTCCATGTCTATGACAAGTTTTGGAAGAGATCCAAGATCAAACTAAATTTCCCTCTATGGCACCCAAAGCTTAAAGAAGCAAGAACACCAATAATACAATAATAGAGTAAAAAGAATAAGATAAGCCACAAAGAATAGTTAATCTAAATCAGCTAAGGATAAGGATTTAGCTTAATCTAAACCAATCAGGATAAGACTAACAAATCTTAACAACTTAAGATAGGATTAACTAAGTCCAAATCAACTAACGATTAGCTAAATCTAGAACAAAATCTAAGATAAGGAATATTAATCCAAACCAACTAAGGATACAGGAATAATTTAATCCAAACCAACTAAGGATAAGGGCTAACTAATCCAAACCAACTAAGGATAAGGAATATTAAATCCAAACAACTGACGGATAAATAAAGGGTGGCCCAATTTATTTGTGCCCAACCTTCTACAACATTACAACTCAAACTACAAAAATGGGCTATTATTACGCCACAAGTTAAGGCTCTAGTTGGCCAAGGCATGCCATATGCCCGGAATTTTCAGATTCATCTCAACATTGCTTCATCAATGTGAGAAACTTAGGCTGCTTTCCCATGCTTCCCTTGAGCTCTCATGGTTGAGTGGTACGAATCCGTATGCAGAAACCCCCCATGAGCCGTACTCTCAATGGCGTACTCTCACATGGCCCATCCTCTCAAACGTGTGCACCCGGGGAGCCAATCTTCCATACCTGGCCAACCGGTCTAATCCTCACACGACCAGTCCTCTTATTGTTTTTACATTCTCTCTTTTCTTTTCCATACCAACAGGAGGCAACCCGGTCGTCTCCGTCAAATCTAAATGATCAGGCGCACACAACAGGAGACGACGGGCTACCATTAAATCTAGATTATCAGGTGCGCCCAATAAGAAGCCACCCTGTGGTTTCTATATAATCCATCGTATTAGGTGTACACGGGGGCACCGATCTCCCATTTTTCCGGCCGATGGTCCAATTTCATAATTTCATCATAATCAGGATTCATTCTTTATCGACCGTCCTCACAATAAATCAAGTATTGCAATTAAATGCGAGCATATTAATCATTTAAACATCGTAATGCAATGCACAATTGGACATCCAAAAATATATAAATAGTATTAACAATAAACAATAATAATGAAAATAAATAAATAAATAATTGAATAATTAAATGAATAATAAATAATGATAATAATTAAATATTAGAGCACTTTATTTATTATGTATCAATTATAGAATTTATCTAAATAAGATTATTTATTATGTTATTAATTAAAACTAGTCTAGGTTCTATCGAAATTTCGGCAAAACCCTCCCCTAAAAATATGACTAGCCTCCTGTTTAAATATCACAGTAATAATTATATATTTATCAATTTAATTCACCAGCCCCGTCCGTCGGCCAATCACAACAACACTTTCCTCATCCGCAAGCACATTCGTAAAATCAAACATCTGTTAAGCTCTTTGCATCAAAAATAATTATTCACATAAATAATACTAAGAATTCTTATTCCAGTCCAAATCTTCTAATTATATTATAGTTCATGAAATTTAATTTGAAATGTTAAACTAATTTTGCCAATTACAGTTTTCTAAAATCCTAACCCAATTAACTAATCATATTTCGTCCTATCCAATTACCGCATTTACCAATTTAAATTTATCTTAACAAAAGACTATCAAGTGGTTCTATATACTAATTTAGGCTATTCAAATTAACCTAAATTTATTTCTTATTATTCAATTTAATTTACTTAATTACTCAATTAAATTCATTAATTAATTAATTCAGAATTTATACAAAAATTGAGAATTAAGTCTTAGAGCGTACCGATCGAAAATCGGGCAATGATTCCACAACCTACGCGAAGAGGAGATCATTATGCCTCTTAGGGCCTCGCTGGAGTGTCGCCGGCCGGTCATCGGACCGCCGCCGTGCACGGTGGCTGAAAAGTCGTGGTCGCTTAGAACCAAATGCTCTCCACGCCATCCGGCTCGATTTTTCATCAGGAGTCCGTTTTTGGCATTCGTTTTGTAGATTGATCTTCTAGGTGGCCGAAATGAGGCCGACAGTCACCCCTTTCGCCGCTGCTCTTGCGGTTTCTTCCTACATGCTCCATCGCCGGAATTGTTTGAAGGGAAGTGATTGTGTGGAGGAATGGAGTCGTTTGAGACTCTCCTTGAAGCCTCTCGCCGCTGGAATTGCTTGATTTCACCGGAGTCTGTCGCTGCGCCGTTGAGAGAAAGCGGAAGCTCCACCCGTGTCGCTGGAGCTCCAATCGCCACGAGGAAGAGTTGGATTTGTGTCCAGCGCCGAAAAGGAGACCGTCGCCGCCTTACACCCGTCGATCTGTCGCCGGAAGGAGAAGGGATGGAGAGGAACGCCTGCCACTGCTCGAAGGAGAAGGAGAAGAAGGAGAAAAGAAGAAAAGAAAGGAGAAGTCTAGAGCTTCTAGACCATTCCGGTTTGATTCGAACCGGTTTGGTCTAATTCAATGATTCGACTCGATTTTTGCTCGATTTGCAGGTTTTTCATTTGGTTTTCAGATTATTCATGTGGTTTTCAAAAAATCAATTTGATTTTCGGGTCCGGTTCGATTTATTTTGATTATTTTAGTTAGGCAATAATAATAAAAATATTAATAGTAATGATATGTGATTTTAGGATAATTAATTTATATATATTCATAATAGACTAAATTGCTGGAGTTTCCTATTATTTCTCGAAAATTTTAACTGTTTTCAAATCGAAAATTCCGATGATATATTCGATGATATATTTGGGCTTAGGCCCAACTCGCAAACTTGGGCTCGAATTGAGATTGTTTGGTATTTATAGCTCATATAGTTGAAAATCGAGATTTTTTATTTAATAATAATTCGAAAGTTTCGAAAATAAAAATTCGGGGTATTTCACTAGTATAGAATCTTTAACAAATGCATAAATAAATGAGGTTTATACCTGAAATAAGGATGAAGAAGTAAAGGCGAAATGAGAAGTTTCTTAATGATTAGAAGTCTAGAAACTATCAAATGAGATTAGCTATAATTAAATTAGCGAAACAAGTTTTATTTGTAAATTGTTTAGTTATTTGGTAATTAGACGTGGAGCAATTTAATAATATCATTGGAACATTCCCGAAGGTTAAAATAAATTGTTAATTAATTGGTTGGATTGACTACCCGATGGATGGTTTGTGTGAATAGGGTGAATGAATGATTGAGAATATGGTTATGGCGGATGGGATGAATTGATGTGATTGCCCGATGGATTGGCTTTGAGAAATTATTGTTGAATTGCGGTTTAATCAAATTTTAGGGGAGGTTCCACCGAAATTTCAATAGAATCTATGCTAGTCATAATTAATAATTAAGTTAAATAGGTTTATATAGATTAATTCTTTAACTTGATATATTCTAAATAAGGTCCTTTATTTATTTTATTATTATTTATTCATTCATTTATTTATTTTTCCAATGATCATTTATTATAATATATTGTTAATTACTATTCTTTTATTTAATTGTAAATGAATATGAATGTCTAATTGTGCACTTACATCATGATATTTAATTGTTTGCATGATATTTAATTGTTTGAATGTTTTGCATTTTATTGCAATTGGCTTGATTATTTGTGTTGTGATAATATTATGCTTTGTTTGTGCGGAGTCTGGGAATGAAAGTGGGTCACCATGGGTTTGTGAGGGCGGTCTAAACGAGACGTTGGCCGTATGGGAGATCGGCACCCGTTGGCACCTAATGATATGACTGGATTGAATATGGAAACCACAGGCGTGGCCTCCTGTTGGTATGGAAAAGAAAAGAGAATGGAAAAAATCAGTAGGGCTGATACAAGTGAGGATTAGAACCGGTCGGCCACGCATGGGGGATCGGCTCTGGGCACACGTTATGAGAGGGTGGGCCATGTGTCAGGACAGCTCATTGGGGGTTTCGGTGATGCTACAGACCAATTTCCACGTGATGTGATTATGTGAAGATGTTAATAATTGCGAGTGCTGTTGTTGTGCCATTTGTGTGACTGATGACTAGATTGATATATTTACACATTCGCATGAATACATGTGTTGTGTAATAATTATTATTCATTTTAAACTCACATCTATTTGTTTAACCTTTCCAGGAAATAGATTTCTCTTGTCCCGGTAAAACTCTGTTCCCTTCACTGTAGAGCTAGAAAAGAATCTTCTAATTTCCTTCTAATTTCAGTTAATTTAATTTATTTACTAACTATTTGTACGAAAACTTATTTGTATTTATTCTGCTAGGGAGACCGCAGTTGTAGGTCGTATGTTCTGCTAGTCATGCAATAAGATAAGTATGATAATTTATGTACCCATAAATGTTTTATTTATCTTCCTAAGTTTGTATATTAACGGGAAGCCCCTGACATGAATGTAGTATATTACAAATTGAGCCCGAATTATGTAAGGTATAAGATGTTAAATTGGGCTTAATGCTTGAGATTCACATTAATACAGTTGAACCTTGTAGTCGGGCTTACTACGGGCCTCGGAGGTGACACGAAACCGGGATCGAAAATCAAAGGAATGAGATGTAAGTTCGCCTCTATGGCACCCCACGTTTACGTTTATAATGAAACGGAAACACCAATAATCGAGATTAAAACGCTCTATGGCACCCCACGTTTATAATGAAACGGTAACACCAATAATCGATCAAAGAACAAAATAAATGCCACAAACGAATTGATAAGTTTACCTTATTTACCTTAATTCTTGATGCAATTAGAGAATAGCAAATTCTCACAATCACTCTAATTAAGAAGAACATGCAAGAGCATGAACAATTCTGCCTTTGATTCAAATTATGCCAAAAATCTCGTTTTACATATTAAGGAGGCTATTTATATGCCTTAAACAAACATAACCCTAAAGAAGAGCATCTAACTAGGCTGCCCTAGGGCCAAAACACAGGGGCTTAACTCTAAAACACAAAATACAAAATAAAGTCATTTCCAGCCCAAAACAAACAACTTGATATTGGGCAGATTGCATGCATCATAAAATCAACCCAAAACAACTTAAATAAACACTATGAACCCATATCCCTTACATATTAATTAGACCAAAACAAGCAACAAGGGCAACAAGGGATAAGAACACATCCAAGCCCATTAGGAAGCACCAATGGATCCATATCATTCTCCCTTTCCTCAAAAAGATTCGTCCTCGAATCTTAGTTAAAAGTTGAGGAATCCTTTTGCTTGCTAGGATCAGTCCGCTTCTCCTTAGAATCCATGCCCTTTTCTTTACTCTTTTTCTCCTTTTTAGACCGTATTGAACTCCATTGTTTGCTACAACCTGAATATGCCTTTGCAACACCTTTGTCTCTATTGGATTGCTTCTATTGACTGGTTGATTTGGAATGGTGGAGCCAAGAATGAAATCGATTTGATGTTCTATCCCTCTCAAAGGTGGCAATCCACTACAACTCTTCAAGGAAAGAACATCGTAACTCCTCTTTCAAGCAACTTTTTCTGATCAATATTCACTTCTTGAGGTGTCAATGGTGCAAGAACCACCTTTTTACCCTCAAATGAAGATTGGGCAATCTCTTCCGGAAATGCATGTTCAAAGTCCTGCAAAAGATCAACAAACACACTTGGTAAGGATGGGTTAAGATCATCAGTGGCCAAATAAGCTCCTTTGCACAAAGGTACAAATATAGGCTGATTGTTGTACAAAGCATGTTTATCCTCACTTGTCTTAGCTATCAAACTCACATTCTTTTCTTTTAGCTATCAAACTCACATTCTTTTCTTTTTCTTTTCCCTCTTTCTTTTTATATGTACTATGTGTATTTCCACTCATTTTATTTTCAATCGCCTTTTCTTTCTTTTCAACATGAAGTCTCATACTTTCATTTTTACATTTATCTACATATACTTCCTTTGACCAAACTGGTGTTAGAATGGTCTTATGCTCTTCCTTTGTGGATGAATATCTGCTGAGGTAATCCACATTCTTCCTTCCCTGCACCCTTCCTAACTCATTATTCAAATCCCTAAAGTAACGATCAGGATTATCGACCTTCTTCTCCTTCTCTTCATGAGTTTGAAATCTAGTTGGTGTACCACTAGGTCGAGCTCTTCTTGTATTAGAGCGTTGGGCAGCTTTAAACTCCTGCAACTCCTTTCTTATATCTTGGACGGAAAGAATTGTTGAAGGTTCTAAATTGTCCTAGGATTGACTCCATTACAAGTTTCAACTGGGGATCCTCCATTTGACTTCCCTCCCCACTATTATCTCCAAATGCGCCTGCACTCATGGTTAGTGTTCAAAATAGAAATCACAAAAACATTTGAGTTAGTGATAAAGCACTCCCTCACGTGTTTATACTCTTTAATCACTCCATGCAAATCCTCCAATTGTACTTCAGAATTTCAGGCCAACCAATCAACCTCAAAGCACGTTTAGAACACAAGGAAAATAAACCTTAACAAAAGAAATGTAAGCACAATTCTAGAATGAAAACTCAAACGAAATGAATGGTACGATAAATGGATGGTAGTAACACAGGACAAGATGATTACTACTTGATTATATTAATTTGAGTGTAGTGAACAAACAAATACACCTAATAATGGTAAATAGAGGCAAAAGAAAAGTCAAAACAAGAATAACACAAAAACTAGAATTAAAAGACAAATATCTGGATATATGTATGAAACTTAGTTTCACTCCAAGCAAACCAAATATGGTACCTAATTTTACTTCTACTAGCCAAACAGATGCAGCAAACAAAGAAAACCGCAAAAAAAAAATTTTTTTTTAAAATTTTTTTTTTTAAAGGTACTGTAGCACGGATGCTTCTGAGTTACTGTAGCAAGTTACTGTAGCACAGCGTGCTTGACTTGTATCCTCACTTAACCAACAAATGTGACCCAATTTAGGTAGGGTAAGGCCTTAACAAGGTATAAGTGGATGGTTTGTGTGATTGGAACAAGCAAATACAACCTAACAATATAAATGAAGCAAAGGAAGCTCACAAACAAGAAAAGAAACTAGAATCAAGGAAAAACGAATTATGGATATAATATATGAATTTAGTTCACCACAAAGCAAACCAAATAAGGACCTATGTAATGCTACCCAATCAAAGCAAGCAAGCAATAAAACCAAAATTTCAGATTTGACACAAAAATTATAGTGATAACCAGATTCACTTGATGTCAAAATTGATTAATTGCATGCTTATGCAAATAAATGTAATATAGGCTGTCATAGCAAAATAATCAACTTTTCCAGCAATGACTTGTATTCTCTCAAGATAAGATCCCAACTCAAGTCAAAATTTGATATCCTTCAATTGAATGTAAGATAGACTATCAATAAATTCCCAAATCAAGTCAAAAGTGTTTTGTCTAAGCTGTCCAAATTAGAATATTCATGTTGTCCAGCAATGGTATTTTCCAATTCAATTTAGGTAGGTATTGACTTAATATTTAGGTTGTCCAACAATGACTTTTGTGTCTTCCAATTCAATTTAGGTAGGTAACCAGCAATGAATTTTGTGTCTCCAAATTCAATTTAGGTAGGTAATGTCTTGAACAACCAATTCAGATCCAGATTTTTTTTTTTTTTCATATCAAGAAATAAGAAAACAAGAAAACAACAAAAAGATTTAAAGAGAAACCTAGATCTCGAATTAATTCCAAAGGATAACTAGAAATCGATGCAAATAATGAGAAGATCGAAAGAGAGAAACTCAGATCCAAGAATATCCAAAAGAAAATTCCAGATCTAAGAACACCTAAAGAGAAATATCTAGATCCAACAAGATCTAAAGAGAAATTGTCTAGATCCAACAAGATCTAAAGAGATAATGTCTAGATCCAACAAGATCTAAAGAGATAATGTGTAGAAGAAGATAATGTGTAGATTCAGAATGAAAAAGAAAACCTGCAGATAAACAACAAATGAATCCAACAACAAGAAAATCAAATTCCTACTAAGATAACAGAACTTACCCAAACTTTGAATTTGGCTTCTGATAACAAATGATAAAGAACCGGTTTCGGGAAATCAAAGGAATGAGATGTAAGTTCGCCTCTTATGGCACCCCAGCGTTTATAATGAAACGGAAACACCATATCGAGATTAAACGCTCTACTGGCACCCACGTTTAATAATGAAGCGGTAACACCAATAATCGAGCAAAGAACAAGATAAACGCCACAAACGAATTGATAAGTTAATTTCCTGATTGCAATTAGAGGATGGCAAATTCTCACAATCACTCTATTGAGAAAAGAACAATGCAAAGCATGAACAATTCTGCTAGATTCAATTTATGCCAAAAACCCCCGTTACATCTTAAAGGAGGCCTATTATATATGCTTAACAAACAAACATTACTAAAGAAGATATCTACCTAGGCTGCCTAAGGCAAACACATGGGCCTAACTATTAACAACAAAATGAATCCATTTCCAACCAAAATAGACAACTTATATATTGGCAGATCTGCATGCATCAATAAACATCAGCCCAATACAAATAAATTAACACTAATGAGCCCATATCCTTCACATATTAATTATAACCAAACAAGCAACAAGGGATAAGAGCACGTCAAGTCCCACATCCCTTACATAGTTAAGCATGGTTAGGTGTGGCTACACCAAACAGCCCATGTTCCAACAAATTGTAAGAAGCCTAGGTGTGCCTTCAAAGTTCCAAACATACACTGTTAATTGCCACATCATGAAGGCTCTTGTGTAAATTTGGGCTTGAACCATACAAGGATATGGGCTGCCCCATTTATCCTCTTTGCTTGACTTCCTCTGTATTGGCCCTTTAGGAAGTTACTAATGGATTTGGCCAGTTGTGGTCCTTGTTCCCTTGAAGCTCCATAGGTGGTTGGTGTAGTGGAGTCCGTATCACCGGCACTAGGACCCTAAGTAGCTTAAGGCCTCCTGATACGTGATCCGCCGACACTCAACCATGGAGCTCAAGGATATGAAGAATTAACATGGGAGATCATTGGTCTTCCTAAAGGGCCAATTACAAGAAAAGTGGTCTGATCCTAGCAAGCAAAAGGATACCTCAACTTTTAACTAAGATTCGAGGACGAATCTTTTTGAGGAAAGGGGGAATGATACGGATCCATTGGTGTTTCCTAGTGGGACAATTACATGGAGCCATGCAAGCGATATGGGGCAGCCATGTCCTTATATCAAATTACACAAGAGCTTCATGATGTGGGCTTGGACGTGTTCTTATTCCTTGTTGCTTGTTTTGGTCTAATTAATATGTAAGGGATATGGGCTCATAGTGTTTATTTAAGTTGTATTGGGCTGATTTTATGATGCATGCAACTGCCCCAATATTAAGTTGTCTATTTTGGGTTGGAAATGATTCTATTTTTGTGTGTAAATAGTTAGGCCCATGTGTTTTTTGGCCTTAGGGCAGCCTAGTTGATACTCCTTCTTATAGTAATTAGGTTTGTTTTGAGGCCATATAAATAGCCTCCTTTAAGATGTAAAACGGGATTTTTGGCAATAAATTTGAATCTAAGGCAGATTGTTCATGCTCTTGCATGTTTCTTCTTCAATTAGAGTGATTGTGAGACTTTGCTATCCTCTAATTGCATCGGAATCTTAAACTTATCAATTCGTTTTGTGGCGTTTATCTTGTTTCTTTGCTCGATTATTGGTGTTACTCTGTTTTCATTATAACGTGGGGTGCCATAGAGCGTTTTTAATCTCGATTATTGGGTGTTTCCGTTTCATTATAAACGTGGGGTGCCATAGAGGCGAACTTCTCATCTCATTCCCTTTGATTCCCGATCCCGGATCCGCGTCATTTGGTATCAAAGCCAAATCAAAGTTTTGGGGTAAGTTCTGTTATCTTAGTTAGAAATTTGAGTTTTCTTGTTATTGGATTCATTGTTGTTTATCTTCGTGTTTTCTTTTCATTCTGAGATCTTCTACACATTATCTCTTTAGATCTTGTTGGATCTAGACATTATCTCTTTAGATCTTGTTGGATCTAGACAATTTCTCTTTAGATCTTGTTGGATCTAGATATTTCTCTTTAGGTGTTCTTAGATCTGGAATTTTCTTTTGGATATTCTTGGATCTGAGTTTCTCTCTTTCGATCTTCTCATTATTTGCATCGATTTCTAGTTATCCTTTGGAATTAATTCGAGATCTAGGTTTCTCTTTAAATCTTTTTGTTGTTTTCTTGTTTTCTTATTTCTTGATATGAAAAAAAAAAAAAATCTGGATCTGAATTGGTTGTTCAAGACATTACCTACCTAAATTGAATTTGGAGACACAAAATTCATTGCTGGTTACCTACCTAAATTGAATTGGAAGACACAAAAGTCATTGTTGGACAACCTAAATATTAAGTCAATACCTACCTAAATTGAATTGGAAAATACCATTGCTGGACAACATGAATATTCTAATTTGGACAGCTTAGACAAAACACTTTTGACTTGATTTGGGAATTTATTGATAGTCTATCTTACATTCAATTGAAGGATATCAAATTTTGACTTGAGTTGGGATCTTATCTTGAGAGAATACAAGTCATTGCTGGAAAAGTTGATTATTTTGCTATGACAGCCTATATTACATTTATTTGCATAAGCATGCAATTAATCAATTTTGACATCAAGTGAATCTGGTTATCACTATAATTTTTGTGTCAAATCTGAAATTTTGGTTTTATTGCTTGCTTGCTTTGATTGGGTAGCATTACATAGGTCCTTATTTGGTTTGCTTTGTGGTGAACTAAATTCATATATTATATCCATAATTCGTTTTTCCTTGATTCTAGTTTCTTTTCTTGTTTGTGAGCTTCCTTTGCTTCATTTATATTGTTAGGTTGTATTTGCTTGTTCCAATCACACAAACCATCCACTTATACCTTGTTAAGGCCTTACCCTACCTAAATTGGGTCACATTTGTTGGTTAAGTGAGGATACAAGTCAAGCACGCTGTGCTACAGTAACTTGCTACAGTAACTCAGAAGCATCCGTGCTACAGTACCTTTAAAAAAAAAAATTTTAAAAACAAAAAAATTTTTTTGTTTTTGGGTTTTTCTTTGTTGCTTGCATTGGTTTGGGTAGAAGTAAATTAGGTCCATATTTGGCTTTGCTTGTAGTGGACTAATTTCATACATTATATAATCCAGAATTTTGTCTTTTAAAGTTCATAGTTTTGTTTATTCTTGTTTTGACTTTCTTTGCCTCTATTACCATTATTAGGGTGTAACTACACTCTAAATTAATATAATCAAGTAGTACATCATCTTGTCCTTGTACTACCATCCATTATCGTTTTGAGTCTTCTTTCTAGAGTTTGTGCTTACTATTATTGATTGTTAAGATTTATTTCCTTGATTCTAAAACGTGCTTTCGAATTGGTTGGTTAATCTACGATTCCGAAGTACAATTGTAGGAATTGCAAGGAGTGGCAAGGAGTGATTAAAGAGTGTAAACACGTGAGGGAGTGCTTTATCACTAACTCAAATGTTTTCGTGTTTTCTATTTTGAACACTAACCATGAGTGCAAGCACATCTAGAGATAATAGTGGGGATGGAAGGCAAATAGAGGATCCCCAGTTGAAACTTGTAATGGAGTCAATCCTAGGACAATTTAGAACTTTCAACAATTCCGTCCAAGATATAAGAAAGGAGTTGCAGGAGTTTAAAGCTGCCCAACGCTCTAATACAAGAAGAGCTCGACCTAGTGGTACACCAACTAGATTTCAAACTCCATGAAGAGAAGAAGGTCGATAATCCTGATCGTTACTTTAGGGATTTGAATAATGAGTTAGGAAGGGTGCAGGGAAGGAAGAATGTGGATTACCTCAGCAGATATTCATCCACAAAGGAAGAGCATAAGACCATTCTAACACCAGTTTGGTCAAAGGAAGTATATGTAGATAAATGTAAAAATGAAAGTATGAGACTTCATGTTGAAAAGAAAGAAAAGGCGATTGAAAATAAAATGAGTGGAAATACACATAGTACATATAAAAAGAAAGAGGGAAAAGAAAAAGAAAAGAATGTGAGTTTGATAGCGATTTGATAGCTAGAGCAATAGGGATACACATGCTTTGTACACAATCAGCCTATACTTGCACCTTTGTTGTAGGGACCTTATTTGGCCAACTAATAATGATCTTAACCCATCCTTGCCAAGTGTGTTTGTTGATCTTTTGCAGGACTTTGAACATGCATTTCCAGAAGAGATTGCCCAATCTTCATGTGAGGGTAAAAAGGTTGTTCTTGCACCATTGATACCTCAAGAAGTGAATATTGATCAGAAAAAGTTGCTTGAGAGAGAGAAAGAGGAGTTCACTGATGTCTTTCTTGAAGAGTTGCCTAGTGGATTGCGACCTTTGAGAGGGATAGAACATCAAATCGATTTCATTCTTGGCTCCACCATTCCAAATCAACTAGTCAGTAGAAGCAATCCAATAAAGACAAAGGTGTTGCAAAGGCATATAGGTTGTAGCAAACAATGGAGTTCAATACGGTCTAAAAAGGAGAAGAAGAGTAAAGAAAAGGGCATGGATTCTAAGGAGAAGTGGACTGATCCTAGCAAGTAAAAGGATACCTCAATTTTTAACTAAGATTCGAGGACGAATCTTTTTGAGGAAAGGGGGAATGATATGGATCCATTGGTGCTTCCTAGTGGGCTTGGATGTGTTTTTATCCCTTGTTGCTTGTTTTGGTCTAATTAATATGTAAGGGATATGGGTTCATAGTGTTTATTTAAGTTGTTTTGGGTTGATTTTATGATGCATGCAATCTGCCCAATATCAAGTTGTTTGTTTTGGGCTGGAAATGACTTTATTTTGTTTTGAGTTAAGCCATTGTGTTTTGGCCCTAGGGCAGCTAAGTAGATTAGATGCTCTTCTTTAGGGTTATGTTTGTTTGAGGCATTTAAATAGCCTCCTTAAGATGTAAAACGGGATTTTTTTGGCATAATTTGAATCTAAGGTAGAATTGTTCATGCTCTTGCATGTTCTTCTCAATTAGAGTAATTGTGAGAATTTGCTATCCTCTAATTACATCAGGAATTAAGGTAAACTTATCAATTCGTTTGTGGCATTTATTTTGTTCTTTGATCGATTATTGGTGTTACCGTTTCATTATAAACGTGGGGTGCCATAGAGCGTTTTAATCTCGATTATTGGTGTTTCCGTTTCATTATAAACGTACTAAACGTGGGGTGCCATAGAGGCGAACTTAGCATCTTTCATTCCCTTCTGATTTCGATCCGGTTTCGTGTCACTCCGAGGCCGTAGTAAGCCCGACTACAAGGTTCCAACTGTATAATGTGAAATCTCAAGCATTAAGCCCAATTGTAACATCTATATCCTACAATAATTCGGGCTCAATTTGTAATTATAGCTACATTCATCTAGGGGGCTTTCCCGTTAATATAGCAAACTTTAAGGAAGATAAATAAAACATTTATGGGTACCATAAATTATCATACTTATCTTATTGCATGACTAGCAGAACATACGACTACAACTGCGGAGTTCCTAGCAGAATCAATACAAAAATAAGTTTTCGGTACAAATAGTTAGTAAATAAATTAAATTACTGAAATTTAGAAGATTCTTTTTAGCTCTACAGTGAAGGGAACAGAGTTTTTACCGCGACAAGAAAATCTATTTCCTGAAAGGGTTAAAAAATAGATGTGAGTTTAAAATGAATAATTAATAATTACACAACATGTATTCCATGCAAGAATGTGTCAAATATATCAATCTAAGTCATCAGTCACACAAATGGCACAACAACAGCACTCGCAATTATTACATCCTTCACATCAATCACATCACGTGGAAATTTGGTCTGTAGCATCACCGAAACCCCAATGACGCTGTCCTGAAACATGGCCACCCTCTGCATACGTGTGCACCAGGGACGATCCCCATGCGTGGCCGACCGGTCTATACTCCTCAACTTGACTCAGCCTCTGATTGTTTTTCCATTCTCTCTTTTCTTTTCCATACCAACAGGAGGCCACCTGTTGTTTTCATATCAATCAGATCATATTTAGGTGCACACGGGGTGCCGATCTGCCCATTACGGCCACGGTCTCGTAGACCGCCGTCTCACAAACCCTGTGACCACTTCATCCCAACTCCGCCAAAAGCATAATATTATTCACAACACAAATAATCAAGCATTGCAATAAATGCAAAACATATCAATAAATTAAATATCATGATGTAAGTGCAACAATTAGACATTCATATTCATTTACAATTAAAATATAAAAGAATAGTAATTAACAATATATTTATAATGATCAATTGGAAAAATAAATAAATGAATGAATAAATAATAATAAATAAATAAGGACCTATTTAGAAATATATCAAGTTAAAGAATTAATCTATATAAACTATTTAACTTAATGTATTAATTATGACTACATAGATTCTATGAAATTTCGGTGGAACCCCTCCCTAAAATTTGATTAAACCGCAATTCAACAATAATTTCTCAAAGCCATTCCATCGGGCAAGTCACATCAATTCATCCATCCCGCCATACCAGTATTCTCAATCATTCATCTCACCTAATTCAACACAAACCATCCATTCGGTAGTCATCCAACCAATTATTAAACAATTTATTTAACCTTCGGGAATGTTCCAATGATATTGA
>NW_023590831.1:3143885-3286290 GCF_014843425.1 Jatropha curcas
ACTCGTAACTTTACACTCTGTAAGTATGTTCTAAACTGCTTTCTTAATTTCGAGATAGAAGATTGCTATGTTTCTGAATTTTTATATCTGGTTGAAAACTGGTTTTTGTCTAAAAACACACGTTTTCTTTTATTGACTTTCTAAAGTCATATCAGAATCTTGCTTTAAGACTAAAACAGTATAATTTTATTGTATTGTCTTTAATGTTTTCGTGTCCTTTGTGCTTTGCGGTTTTAGGGTTTTATTTTCTTTTAATTTTAATTTTTTTTTTATTTTATTATCCTTTATTTATTTTGTTTCTTTTGTCTTAATTGAACGTTTTGAATTCTATTTAAAAACTGTTCTTTATTCTTTCTTCCGCCAACTTAGACGTCTTCTCATCATTTGTGTTAACTGCTTGCCATACGCTTTATCTTCTCTTGCAAAACTGAAACCCTAAGTCTGTTTTTTGAGGTTTCTGCAAACAATTGGCCGCAATCTAGTTCAAACTTCTCACTCTGACTCTCTTACGAGCAAAAGAGCTATCAACTATCTAAAAGAAGCTATCAAGAAGTATGAACAGAAGGAGTTGAAGGAAGAAAAAGGCACGAAGAAAACCTAAGAAAAAGAAAAATCGAAACGGGTTACTTCACAGAAACAAGCCCAGCAAAAGCTCAAACAAAGGTTAAGTCGGTTCTTCTTCAACTCTTACCCTCTATCTGCGCTCCTTATATTGACTTGGGACTGGAAATTTTTTTGTTGTGCATGAGTTTTAACTTTTAAGGGAACTTTTTGAGTTTCAAGGCTGATGAAGTTTTCTGTCTTTAAGATGTGTTATGTTTATGAGACCTTAAGTTAAGGAATTGTCTATGGCTTCGTTTGAGGTAAATGGGACAGAATCGATTTTACTTGGTCAAAATTCAGGGGTTGAAGACAGGGGAGATCTTTGTATAATGATTTTGGAAGAATTTTTATTGTTACCTAATGTTGGTCCAGAGTAACCCAAAATCAAGAACGTACTCTAGGTTAGTGATTTACCAAGAAAGGAAGACTTTGTTGAAAAAGATAAGTGAAAAGGTCTGCAGACAAACAGGTTCAATAGAATGCTCCAACTTGACAGAGCATGAAATGGTTATCACAAGATCATTGTACATTATTATCTATCCTAAGAGCGCTTCACTGAAGTATGCGAATCAAGTGGAACTAATGCATTGATGTGGCACATAGTTGAGAAGAAACCCTTCTCAATCTATGTCACATTCGTGTTTTGACCAAAGATTTGCAGAAACACCCCAAAAAGCTACCCCTATGGTATGATCTTCGACGCCTTGATGTTTGAGTTTCTTGAATGTTGATCTAAGATAGCATGTTGGTCAGTCTGTTTCAAGCTGGATAAGCGGATCTTGAAAATGAAAGATGAGGAAGCAGGTGAAGAAAAAAGAGAAAGAAGAGAGAACAGGTGAGGGAAAGGAAAAAGGAAGAGAGAAAAGAAGGGAGGAAAAGAAAGTAAAAAGGGAAATTGGAAAAATCAAAAAGAAGAAGTAATGAAGTTGAAGAAGAGGACAAGAAGACTGAAGAAAAGACAAGAAGAAAGAGAAACACAAGAAGAAGGAAGAAGGAAACTGAAAGGAAAGTGCCACAGATACAAGAAGAATTAAAAGAAGAAAGAAGCAGAAAAAGAGAAAGAACATGAAGAGCCAAGAAAAGGGAAGGAAGCTGAGGAAGCAGCGATGCTGAAAATAGAGAAATAGAAATTAAGTGATGAGGAAAAAGACTACTGAGGATAGGACACAGCAGAGTTTTGAGTTAATTAGCAGCTCAAAGGAGTTAGGGAAAGCCATGCTGAAGAGAATAGAGGAAGAGCTAATAGAAGAACATAACAAAGAGCCTTTGATGGGCAATAACATTGCCAGGCTGTAATTGAACAGAATCAGTCTCTTATCAAGACTTGGAAAATGAAGGAGTTAAATACAAGGAAAGCTAGCTACTGGGCTCAGAGTAAAAGAACACCCTACGTTTTCCTCCTCAGAAAAAGCCAAAGGAATGTGAGACACTGCTGCAAACACAGAACACATTGGAAGAAAGCCTTCCACTGCATCCATCTTTCTAAAAGGGCCAGACGAGTTCTTCTGAAACTGCTCCAGTTCAGCCTTTAAGGAGTTCTTTAAAAGACTTAGAACTTAGTCCTAAGCCTCTTTGATCTACCTCTTAGTGATATCTTGACAACAAGTTTTCTTTTGCATTATCTTCGTAGGATTATGATTATTGTGGAACATGCTATTTTTTTTAATTATTTTTTGCTGAGATTTTGTCATAACCTTTTATATGATGACAAAAGGGGGAGAACAGGTACTTTTGGTGCGTATTTTGACATTGTTGGTACGTTACTTGAACAAAGTACTGACTTATATAGTGGTTATCTGCTGTGCTAAATTTTCTAAAGTTGTATGTTACAGATTTATCATTTTTCTATATGGTCTATTGATGTTGAGCTACATTGATAAGCTATGTGATTTTAGGACTTAGATTTTTCATTCTAATAACTGTTTTGCAGTGGAATGTGAGTTCCTTGCTCTAATGTGTAATATTAGCTTTTATTCTTTTGCTCTTGATCATTATTTTTTTATTAGAATACTTAGAACATACTTGTCAATATCTGCTTAGTTCTAATTATATATACATGCGGCTGATTATTAGAACTTAGAATTCTTGCTTTATTTTGTGTTAGTTTCTAAATCATTTTCTTTAAAAAAGGCCTTCCCTAGTTCTAATTTTTATAAAACAGTTTTATTGCCATCTATTCAGGGGAGCCAAACTACATGTTTCTAAATTGTTTTATATAAAATCTTGCATATTTAGAAACTTATATGCATAAAATTCGGGGGAGCACATGCTTTTGTGTTTTAAATTATTGGTTTTATCATCATCAAAAAGGGGGAGATTGTTGGCTCAAGGGTCCAAATCTTCGGATTTTGAGATTATACAAAAACAAATAAATTTAAATTATGTTATTTGTGCTTTTAAATTTTATTTTATGCAAGATTTCGTGGATAAGGATATCAAAAACAAGGCAAAATCCTACTTTGAGCATGAAGATTTCGAAGACCTAGTAGCTAGGTATTTAGGAAAACTTTGTAGGATAGAGAGAAAGTCCATAATATGAGCACAAAAAACCATTTCTCTCTCAAAAAATATTTTCGGAAAAATTAGTTTTCATTCAAAATATTTATTTTCGAAAATATTTCCTTCAAATCGAAAAGATTGTATTTCCTAAAAACTTAAGAGATTTTCTTCTCTGATGATTTATTTGGTAATAAATCATCTTACTTTTTCGGAAATATAATTTTGAAAGATCTAAGTGTTTTAAAGTTATTCGCTTACCTTAAAATGAAAGGAAATCCTTCGGTTTTGAGTAAGTGCATCTTTCCGCAAATATTTCTCTCCAAACATAAATTGTTGTCGAAGATCTTTTTCTAAAGGGAAAGGAAATCAAAATCGTATTTACATTCTCTTCCAAAAAGGATAAAGTGATTCTTTGGTAACAAAGGTTTTCGCATCGTTTTAAAAAGAAAAAGATATTCCGACTTCAAAATAAAATCTCTCTTCCAAAAGGCGACAGCTTCTTTGTTTCCTTAATATAAAGGAAACATTCACGCCTTATTCATTTGGCTGACGTCAAGAGTTTTTTGTTTAAGAGCACGCTCTCAATTGAACAAAATCCTTATCTCTCAAAACTCTACTCTCTAGCCCCCATTTTTCTTTTCAATCTCTGCTTAACATTTCAATTTTTTAAAGTGAAAAAGAATTGTTTACAATTTCTTTTTGGGAAAAACAAATCTGTGTTCAATCGATTTTCTAATTGATAAAATTGTTTTTCCTGTGCTGATATATAGGCGGTTTCCTTCTGTTTATTTAGGAATCTGTATTCTATAGTAGACGGCTCTTTAATTGTTAAACTCTTTGAGTGTAATAGCTTAGGTTTAGAAGCACTATTGAGATAGAGGTTAATCAAGCGACCTTCCCATGTGTTGGGATAGCAATGTTCTTGAATCGAGTTTTCTGTACTCTACCAAAAAACGGAAAGGGTGCAGGTTGAACTAGAACCTTTTGGAAAATCTAGTGGACAAAAAGAGGTAGGAATCTAGGTTGTTTGATCTATTTGCCTTGTACTTGTTGTTTGTCTCGTTACCCTTTAAAGAAGATAACTTTAGTGGAGGATTCTCAAGATGCCGTCTTGGGAGTGAGATGGTAGGCGAGTTAGTGCCGAAACCCAACTATAACTCTCGGTGTAATCTCCTTTATTTCTGAAGTTTTGTTTGGTACTGTCTCTTTTACACTCTTTGTTTTAATTTTTTAGAAACCGCTTGAAATTTGTTAATAATTCAGATGTTCTAAAGGCAAATAAGTCTCATCTATTATATACGTTAGAACTGTTGTATTTCTAATAGTTTAGTGGCAATATGTATAATGTTCTAACTGTGTTTGGTTCTATTTCCGAGTATCATTCACTGTTTTGAGTGTTCTATTTGTTTTCTAAACTTTTATGAGGAATGTTCTAAATCCTTGATACTTTCTCCATTCATTAAAGTTACTTTAACATTTTGATTAAGGACGCTGTGAAGAAGTTCTAATAACTAATCTTTCACATAGTGTTACATTGGTTTTGCAGACCTTTCATTGAGGAAGTTCTAAGTTCAATAACTTCTCATAAGAAGCTCTGATATTGTACAAGTCAGTGTGAAGCTGTTCTTAATCAATAGCTGCACTTTTGCACAGACTTTCATAGTCTGAAATTAAACATTGTGGGAGATTCTAATCCATATTCTACTCTCACAAAGTTCTGGTGTGTTTTTTTCGCTGCACTTAGCAATTCTAATTTACTTGTTAGAATTTCTAAAATTTATTTCAGTTTTTAGAAAACCCAATTCACCCCCCTCTTGGTTATGCCATACCACATTTCGGGGACCCAAACAGTCTAGGTCCTTCTTCTTGACTAGTTCCTCTCATTTGTTATTTCCATTCTCTCTTTTCTTTTTTATTTCGACAGGAGGCCACCCTGCGGTTTTGTATTCATCCACATCACATTTCATTGTGGGCCACGGTCTCCGAGCTGTTCCTCATTAAATTCTCATGGTGACCCATCTTCATCCCAATTCCATTCAGAAACCAGGCACATCATTATCACATCACAAGTAATCCAAACAGTTTAATCCAATATAATAGATTTCATCGATAATCTTATTTGCAATTTATTGAGTATAATCATGGTGCAATGGTTATAGAAGTCATATAGTTGTAGTACTATATTTATAAAAGTGGATTGACGATAACTAATAATTATGTTTCACATAATATCATATTAATACGTTGAAAATAAGAGCGGATATTAAAATATATCTACATTAGTAATTAGAGTGACGATTGCATGTATGCAGAATATGGTATATGTACTATTGTATATTACTCACAGTGATGAAAGAAGAGAAGCTTTAACTTGGTATTCTGGACTAGCAGGAGCGGTAGACGAACTCGGACAGATTCTAGATAAAAACATTATAAAATATAAAGGAAAAGACTATATTAAACGGATCACTTTCCTTAAATAAGAAATTGCAAAAGTAATCGAAGGTATATGTTACTTTAGATATTTAACTGCCATACTTAATTAAATTCTTATCAAGTTACTTCTACAGTTTATCTTAAAATAGGACTTTTCACTTATTTAAGTAGTAAGCCGTTTAATACATTTATCGACTTATTACTCAACGACAACTTCAATCCATCGGGCAATCAAAATATCCAATATCTAAACCATCGTAAATAGTAATTTTATAATCAACTCTTAGCTTATAGATTAAAATTAATCTTCGATCTAATTCCAATAAATTTTCATATAATTTCCAATTTTATTTCAGTTATGATTTACTTCCTTAATTAGCAGCCAAACAAACAAATCTTTTTCTACCCACCAAATAATTTAATTAACTTTACTTGAAATATAATACCTTTTTAACGAAATCCGGGAATTAGCTATTAAACATTATACTCTTTTAGTTTGATCATTGTTCAATTCATTATAAATATAAACATCAATTTCAAAACTAACTGCTATGTTCCCCATCAATCAGTTCTCTTTTTTCCTAAATTACCTTTCGTCTTCAAAATTATTCATTAGTTACTTAATTTATTTGGTCTTATTAATTCTTAATCCCTTTAATAGTCATTAATCTAGAGCTTAAATTAAGGGAATTGATCGTTCTTTTAAAGAACGAATATATATATATTATATATATAATATTATATATATATATATATTATATATATATTATAGTATATTATATATTAACAAATTAAGGTCCAAAATAAATTTAATTATACTAGTAACTCTTCACCTTTTGTAAAATAATCATATTTCTTATGGACCCAAATATTTTAATTTAATGCTTTATTTATTTTACCTAAGATTCGTTCATCGAATCCATATTTACTCAAATCCTAAATGTAATTTACATAAAATTAATTTAAGAATTTATTCGAATTTCTTGAGTCTTCTAATCAAACTCAATACTTGTGAGAATATATTAAACATATTATACCTAAAATTAAATTAACTAGCCACAAAATGCTAGAGATTAATTTAACTTTCTGGGAAAATAACCAAAAATTAGTTCTAATACCCAAAACACCAACACTGTCGAAATTGCTTGCCGGCGCAGTGGTTGTGCTTCGCCAGAAAGGCAACTGGAGGTAGCTGACGTAAACCAATTGACGCGGAACCCTATGAACAGCTTATACTTCCAAGAACTCTATGACAAGATTTGGAAAAGATCTAAATAGGACAATCCCCTTCGGCCTATAAGCACCCCAAAGCTAGAAGAAAGCAGACAACACCATAAATATGAGTAAAAAGAATTAAGATAAACCTGCTACAAGTAAATTGATAAGCTTAACCTTGATCTTGATGCAATAAGAGGAATGCAATCTCACCTCTCTCCAAAGCATGAACACGCCTAAGCATTGAAAGAAGAAAACTCTTCTTTTTGATTAATTTGATTGAATGTTTTTGAATAATTACAATATAGCAAGCTATTTATACCTAAATTCTAAGAGGTCCAGATCCTTAAAGGATTATAAGATTAGTAGTCTACTCAACTTAAGGATAGCTATTTTTAGTAAATCTAAACCAACTAAAATCTTAAACACTTAAGGATTGATATCTAATTCCAAATCAAACTAAGATTGACCAAATCTAAACAAATAAGGCTAAAATAATCAAGGGTGGCCCGAAATTTAGAGAGGAGCCGCAACATTAAACAAAGCAAAAATACTCAAATACAACTAACTATATTTCAGAGGCAGAGGCAGTGCACTCTGGGCGTGGCAAGCCGCACAGGCGTGCTTCAAATCAAAAGTGTCTTCACGAGCGGCAAGAGGGCTTGCACGGTCTGGGGCGGGCTAGTTGGGCAGGGGCGTGCGTCAAATCCAAGGTGTATATTCGTGAGAGGCTTAAGGCGGGCACGGCACGGGCGTGCCAAGCGCACAGGGCGTGCTATCATTAGCATTGTCTGGCACTGCTATAGGCTGGAAAGTTCAGATTCCATCTCTACTTGTTACATTCCATTAATGTGAAGAAACTTAGGTATTCCCCATGCTTACCTTGAGCTTTATGATTGAGTGGTATCGATTCTGTATCACTGTCGTGGGCGGGGAAGGCCAAGTCAGCTGGCCTTAACTAGTCTTGCCCGAAAGTGGATAGAACCAACACTAGCAAAGGGAAATAGTAGCATTTCTCCTACCGCGGTCGCCAGAAAGAGGAAGAGAGAGAAAGTATGCATCGTTGCTTGCTTGAGTTTTGCCGCTCTTACCCAGCAGTCACGAGTGGGAGAGAACACAACTTTAGTAGTGGTGACCAAGAGGATCGGCAATTGAGCGCAGCGATTCGGGAGCCGAGATCGCAGGTGGGGCGCATCGATTCGCGGGTCTGTCGCTTCTTGACTAGGAGAGAAGAAGAAAAAGATGAGAAAACGAAGTTTCTAACACATTCTAGGGTAATCTGGATCATTAAACTGGGTTTTGATCCAACTCTTATTGTTTAGTCTAGTTTTCAATAGGTGTTGAAGATTTTAAACCAGTTTTAGGTTCGTTTTCAGCATAATAAAATATATTCTTTAAATTTCATTGTATAATCCATATGGTTTCGAATTAAAAAATTATCTTTAAATGAAAAATCTTACAAAAATTTAAATTTTTGGCGGTTACTTCAAAGGAAAAGTAGTTAATTATGCAAAATTAGATATTTAAAATCGTTATTTTTTCCATTTATAAGAAAATTGGGTCAAATCCCTAATTATAGGTGAGTAAAATTCGATTAAAACCGAGAAACCAATTCAATTTTGGGTTTATTGGATATTTAAGTGCACAATTTTGGCTGGAAATTTTTAGATATTTCGGTTCTCGATTTTTGATTCCAATTTTTCAGCATATGTGATTTTTCATCCAGCAATCGGAAAATTACTGAATCGATGAGTTTGAATTCAATGTTCCATGAACTTCGTGTTATTTCAGTTTAAAAAAGGCGAAAGTTTGTCCTCAGTATTTATTTCCGTTATTTTGAACCCAACCCATCATTATGACCCCTTATCCTCATCTTTCAGGAGCAGTTCTTCTACCGTCATAAGATAGATTCACTTTATTTTGGCTAAATTATTACCGAAACCCAACCTTTGTGAACTTTTGTAAACAAACCTGTACTGTAACGCCCTATTTTTTCCTGTCGTTTCAATAGTATTTTACCGTCTGTTGAATAGTATCATCGGTCCGGGAGTCGGTATTAATTTTTGTCCGGGAAGAAAAATTTACTATATGATGGTTTATAATTTTATTTAAACATTTTTGGAGCATGTATAATAGCTTTTTATGGGTAGAAGTAAGTAATGAATATCTTTTGGAGAATTTTAGATAATTAGTTGAAAGGTGAATTATGGTGTTATATTAATTAAGGAAATTTTGAGGATTATTTTATGGAAGTAAATTAGAGAATTTTGTGGAGCTAAATATTTGGAAAGAATTTAATTGGCAGAATATTTGTTAGCCATTGATTAAAGATTACTAGTTGACTTAATCCTAGCCATCAATTGGGCAAAAGACTAAAATACCCTTGTTGCTTTATATATTTCTAATGAATTACTGATTCTTCATTCAATGGAGACTGAATATTCAAGTTATGTCTTAAAAAACTCAGCAAATGTAAGGTACTTTATGCTGGAAATTTTCTATATTAAGTCATTTTGTTTAGTATGAGAATGTGGTTATGAATTACGTAAGGTTGAAAATTAAGTTTTTATTTATTTGGATTTTAAGAAGACTATGAGAAATGTTGAAGTAGAATTTAAAAAACCAAGCATTTTGGGGCTCTATTAACTTGTGTGAATTGTTGTATGATTGATTTATTATGTACGATGAACGATGTCGGCATTGTGCCATTATGATAAAGAAGCTATGATCATATGCTAGACACGTTGTAGTATCTTTATGGTAGGGCGGACACAGCTTATAATTGTTATGAAAAGGTTGGCGGACCTAAGGGCCATTATGAATAAGCTATGAAAACTTTATCCTGCTTCTTTTTCTCTTAAGTGTATGTGAGGCCCTTGTAAAATATTTTTAAAGGAATGAAAATAAGATTTGATATTCACAATCTTTATAAATCTTTAGTTTACAAAACTATATTATGAGAATTCAAATGAGTTTTTAAAGGCTATGTGGTGGTGTATATTGTAATGGCATGTTTAACCATTAATGATTTATGTAGTAATGATTTTTAAGTATTTTGTCCATTCACAGCATTTGGTTTATTGTGTTTTATGAGCCACCACTGAGTTTTATACTCAGCGCGTTGATTTTTATACGCGAGTTGGAGACTGGCTTACTGCTTAAAGGACATTGGAAGAGATAGCATCAGAGTCTGAAGAAGATTTTTGGTAGTTTAATTAGTTTTTATGTAACTAAAAAATTATGGCATGTATAAGTATTACAATTTTTGGAGAACTACTATAATTTAATTCATGACTTAATCATGGTTGATTGTAAATTAGTTTTGGATATCTATTGGAGATAAACTTGTGGAACTTTTTAATGGTCTGAACATAGAGAAGTTGATTATATTTAACTATGTGAATGTATTTTAATTGCATGAATATTAAATGTTCAATTGAGGAATATGTAGTATGAATTATTAGAAATGCTATGTGTTTGATATTGGAGTTTGATGGCGGGTTTGGAGTTTGATTGGAGGTGACTTGTATTCATATGTTTGACGGACTTCTATTATTTAGGGGAAACTCTATGATAGGTATATTATATAATAGGAACTTGTCCCAAATCATTGTCAAAACAAAAATATTATTGTAGAACCATTTATTCTTTCTTCTTCTTTTCCTTACACGTCTTCTTCTTCCTTCTTCTTTCATTTTCTTCAAATTCATTACTTACTAAACACATCAAATTCCCAACCCCATCCAACTTGATTTAAGTAATTAATTAGAGAGTGAGCTAGAGAAGTAATTTTTTGGGTGACTAATTTCAGGGAATTTGGAGATTTCCTACCTTGGTCAAGTAAGTGATTTTATATAATTCTCATTATTTTTGGGTTAGAGTGCCAAACTTTGTGAATAATTACTGTAGCCACTTATAATTCTATATGATTCTATTGATTTTATGATTTATATGTAGGTTAGGACGGTGCCTCTGGCACGAATTGTAATTCATAATATGATTCTATGATTTTATGATTTATATGTAGGTTAGGACGGTGCCTCTGGCACCGAATGTGGCATCCGCCGTCGGGTCTCTCGGGATTAGGCAGTGGGTGATACAGTACTTGAAATCGAACTTAATCCCCAGACACTCCAATTTTAAACCTTTGTAAAAAAATTGCACCCTAATTTGGAATCCAGTCAAAATTGACATTAAAAAATAATAAACGTGGGATCCACTATAGTTATCTAACCCACCTTATGTTACCTAACCGAAACACACCGTTTAGGTTTGAAACTCAGTGTCATTTTGAACTCCCACTCTTTCTTCTCTCACGTCACAATCGAACCCTTTCTTTCATTGTTCTGTCTCTCTCGCCTCTCCCTCTCGGCACTCTCCTCCAATAATTGAACCTTTGTTCCATTGCAATAATGGGATAACTTTACTTCTAAGATCGGTGCGTGATTCCAATTTCTGAAGATGTTTTTTCAACTACTGAACTTGAGTTAGGGTTTTAAGAAAAAGAAGCTGGTGCATGATTCATGACATCAAAATGAGAAAGGGTTTTCAGAGGAAGAGAAACTGGTAAGTATTTAATTGCTTTTTTTAATTTTTAATATATGCTTTTAACGCATTAGAGTGAGTTTATATGCTTTTTGAAATGGTATAAGCTGGATGAATATAATGAATAAAAAATTTTGATAAAGTATTTTATATTATTTGTTATGCACTATAGGATAATAATTTAATATTAGCATGGAATCTCAGCTGTAAAGAGAACACTTTTTATTTTTTTTGCTCTTAAATATCCTATTTACACAGTACCGATATTGTGGAAAATTAGTTGGTAGTCATAAATTCATCAAGTATGAAATGTGCTTAATATATAATATATATTTGTGTTTTAGTTGTGATTTTAGTTATCATTGGATGTATTTAACAGGTTCCCCATAGAGGTATGGGTTGGTGGTGTCATGAGTAAGGAGGGAAAGATAATGAAATATGTTGATGTATGGGTTTTAGAAGAATGGGGTACCCAAACAGGGACAAATATGAAGTATGAGGAAATAGTGAATATGGTTAGAGGTTTTGGTTGTGGTGAGGTACATAGAATACACTATTTAAACCAAGGGATGATTGGAGATGCTTGAGTTTGGCAAGGACAGATGAAGACATAGTTGCAATGCTAGGAGAGTCAAAGGATTACATTTTTGAAGCTAAACATTGAGATCAACATGAAATTAGTGAAAATAGTTGGACTCATCATACAATTAGTCAGCTTAATGATGAAAAAATTTCATTTGAGCTTAATCATGATGGTGTGGATGACATTGACTTGATTTTGAAGCCTTGGAGAGGGAGGGGTTGATAGTAAATGATGATGAGAATGATCCAAAGGGTCAAAATGTTGATGGTTGTGTTGAAGTAGATATAGATATTCAAAACCAAGAAAGTGATTCAAACATTGATGTTTCTTCAATACCCGATGAAGATAAAAATGATGAAGAGGTTATGAAGGTTAGGGAGAACAAGCTGAAATTGCGGAACATAGTAATTGAAAATAGACTTGGGTTAGGCTTAGAAGGGCCTTTTGCCGCTGAGAATGAAGAGCCTGCTAACAATGAAGTGACTAAATCACAAGAAGAGCCTGACATTGTGAATGATCCCATAGCATCTGATGTGAATGTGCCTGAAATAAGAGCAACTATGAGCAATCTGATGTAGAGTTCTCAAGTACAAATAACAACGATGAAGGGGAAATGCAGGTTAAAAAAGCAGAAAAAGCTATCTAAACATGTTTATGACCCTTCATGCGATCACAAAAAACTGCAGTTAATTTGCCATTGCCATGGTGTTTCCTTCTAAGGAGCAACTAATGATGGGTGTACAGAAATTTGCTTTGCATAAGGAATTAATGTCAGATAGGTTGATTGTAGATGCGATGGATCTTGTCCTTAGAGACTATATGCAAGCACCCGAGGAAAGGACAAGTCATGGGTAATCAGGACCTATCAAGATAAACATGGGTGTTTTAGGTCACTGACAAATAGAGAAGCAACTTTTGTCTTTCTTACAAAAGACTTCTTATGAAAAATAAGAAGAAATCCTTCTTATGGCGTGGATAAAATGATTATTGGCATGAATGAAAAATATGTTATTACTATTAATAGACAATTGTGTTACAGAGCGAGGGCTAAAGCTATGATAAGGCTAAAGCTATGGCAAAGCTAACAGGATCTCTAGAGGCATACTACAAGAAATTGAGGTCTTACATAGCAAAGCTAAAAAGAGTTGACAAGGAGGGGACATCAAAAGACTTCTTATGAAAAATAAGAAGAAATCCTTCTTATGGCGTGGATAAAATGATTATTGGCATGAATGAAAAATATGTTATTACTATTAATAGACAATTGTGTTACAGAGCGAGGGCTAAAGCTATGATAAGGCTAAAGCTATGGCAAAGCTAACAGGATCTCTAGAGGCATACTACAAGAAATTGAGGTCTTACATAGCAAAGCTAAAAAGAGTTGACAAGGAGGGGACATTTATTTTGCAAAAGAGAATGGAAGTAGGGGCCCAATTGTGTTTCGAAGGTTATACATTGGATTCTCGGCTTTGAGAAAAGGCTACAAAGAGGGTTGTAGACCATGTCTATTTGTTGATGGTTGTTTGTTAAAAATAATGCTTGGAGGATAGTTACTTAGTGCAATTGCATTAGATGCGAATAATCTAATATATTCGGTTGCATGGGTTGTTGTGGAAAGATAGAAGGAGGCTAGTTGGACTTGGTTTTCGAATTTGCTATTTGAGAACCTAGGAGTTATAGACGGTGTTGGAATCACTATTATGTGTGACCAACAAAAAGTAAAATTCTTTAAGATTAGTTCCATTTTATTCAAATTTTGTGTTCATTTTAATTAAAATGTTTGAGCTTGTGATCTCTTTTATTTGCTAAGGGATTGGAGAATGCCATTAGAGAGCTTATTCCTTATGCTAAGCATAGGAACTGTGCAGTCCACATTCATGCCAATTGGATGAAAAGACATAGAGGAGAAGGGTACAAGTAATGTTTTTGGGCAATTGTCTTTTCTACTCAGGAGGCTAAATTTAATAAGAAACTCAAAGGATTAAAGGAGCTTGATGCAGAAGCAGCTGAGAATTTTTTAAAGAGTGTTAAAACAAAGTTCTATAAAGCATTTTTGTCCACTTATCCTAAAGTGGATAACGCTATAAGCAACATTGTGGAGACCTTTAATGGATACATTGCTGAAGCAAGGACTATGCATTTGATCATGATGTTAGAAAAAAATAAGTACATCCTTAATGATAAGAAACTACTTCAACAAGACACATATTGAGAAATGGAAAGATGGGGTTGGAGGAAGAATAAGGAAAAAAAATAGAAAGTACCAAGATGGAAAATTCACAATGTTTACCAAGTAGTTCTAATGGTGATACCTTCCAAGTCAAAGATGATGAAAATTCCTTTTTGGTTTCCCTCTCATAAAGGAATTGCTTCTGTAGTTTGGAGTTGCTTGCAGTCATGCCATTTCATACATTCACAACATGAGATATGAAGTATTAGACTATGTGGATGATTACTTGAAGAAAGATTGTTACATGAAGACATACCAATATAGACTTATCCCTTTGAATGGAGAAGACATGTGGCCTAATGTTGATGAGCCATCCACAACTAGAGTACAAGAAAAAACCAGGTAGAAGGAAAAACTGTGAGGATGAAGTCAGGTACTTGATGCATGATACCGTCTCCAACTCGTATTAGGCAGGTTTGCACAAGATGACATTGTATGGAAAGTGGATGTCTGCTACTATGAATTTTAACTTGAACCTTCTTAAGGTACCATCTACTCCGAGCTCTAATGTCACATCTATAGATCCGGCGATAGGGACTGGCTTCCCAGCAAGTCCGGCCAGAGGGGTTCGGATAGGTTTCAACTTTATTTGGTCTAATTTTAAGGCTTTGAAAACCCCATAGTCAACAAGTTAACCGCACTACTCTCATCTACCAGGATCCTTTTTACCAAGAAGTTTTCTAGGACCCCTTCTATTACCAAAGCATCATTGTGTGGGGTATGCACATGTTCTCTATCTGCCTCAGAGAATAGGATTGGTGGTCTTGTAACCAACTTTGGTTGGCGGAGTACAGAATAAATTTCCGTAACCCTTCTTTTCCTAACCGAGTTATTTTCCCTGCCTGAAGAGCCTCCAAATATTGTGTGAATTGTGCCTAAAGTGTTGCACTGTCTTGTCTTCTTTTCTTTCGTCTTAGTTTCTTTTCGAACATGTCCCATAAATTCTTTTAGTTTGCCTCTCTGTATTCGGCGTTCAATCTCTTTTTTCAATTGCCAGCAAGCTTTGGTATCATGGCCTGTGTCCCTGTGAAATTCACAGTATCTATTCTTGTCTCGATAGCCCATTGTATCTTTTTTCATCTTTCTAGGATAATTGAGTTGAACTTTATTTTTGTGATCCTTAACCCAGGATAATATTTTTAAGTGTGGCTTGTTCAAAGGGGTGAACTCTTGGTCTTGTTGTGATATATCTTTTCTTGAATAGGGTGCTCTAACAGCATAGCTAGCTCGTGGATGCCAGAGAAGCTATCTTCTCCTAGGCGAATGTCTCCTGATTGGAGACGGGTGTCTTCTATGCCTGGGCTTTTCTTCCTTGGGTGAGCTTCGGTGTTGAGCTTCGTAAACTTCGTCCAGCTTTATGTATTTGTAAACTCAATCCATGAGTTCGACAAAAGTTACAAGAGAGTCTATACTCAAACTCTCAAATAATTTTTATATTTACAGTTCTTTGCCATGGCACTAATTGCCACTTCATTGTTCAGGTTTTCAACTTGCATTGTCGTTCTCTAAAATCTGGAGACGTACTATCTCAAAGTCTACTAGGTCTACTAGGTCAGATGAAATTTTCTTGGACAGCACACTTATTATGAACCGAGCTTAGAGTGCCGTGGCCAATTGGGAGAATGATTGGATGGATCCTGTTTTGAGAGTTTGATACCACTCTTGGGCTGCCCCTTGAGTGTGATTGGGAAGACCTTGCACATAAGATCTTCAGAGTTAGTTTGTAAGTACATCATGGCTTAAAAAGTCACTAGGTGACTTTAGGGATTGGTGGATCCGTCACAACGTTAGAAGGTTAGAATTTTGAATTTTGGGGGGAACGTCGTTGACGACGTTTCAAAGATTGGCATTATTTATGACTAGCTGTCTGCGACTCGGCTCTTGACTATAGGGAGTGACCATACTGAGATTTGCTTCTGACTCCACCTCATGGAATTGTTCAAACATTGGGTGATGTTGTCGTTTAGGTGATGGTAAAGGCGTACTGTGCTCTTTGTGGCGTTGGTTTGTTAGACCACTTGCAGGTGTCAGTTCGCTGCCTAAATGAGGGGCCTTGAGAAGGCATTTCAGCACAAAGGTGAACTGGTAGTATACTTGAGCTAGGGCTGCTGCCACTTGAGGGTCAGTTGTTTGCAGAGGAGGTATTATTGTGTGTTCAACTACCTCATCATAGTCATTATCCTAACCCTCCATGTTATGGCCTTTGACTGATTCATTAGCCATGGTGTCCAAGGTGAAAAAAGACTAAGGTTAATGAGGATCGAAGGTATGTACGCTCACCGCACCGATTGTTAATTTATCAGAAATTGAGTGAATGAGAGAGTTGTGAATTCGTCTTTGCTAGAATTGATTGGGGATATTTATAGTAGAAGAGAGATAATCATAGTTGAATAAGGATAGTAGGAATCCCAGTTTATCTGTTAGTTAGAGTTTATGTATGATTCTAATATCCTTCAATATACTATTCATTATATATTTCATTATTGTGTATAACTAATATAATTTTACAAGTTGGAGTGTCATTGCAAGTTAAAATGTTTGATATATCCAAATTTATAAGTTGAAGTGTTCAATAATTTAAAATAGAAATTAAGAGTGCCACAAAATTTATTTATGTAAAATACTTGGTTTAATATATGTACTTATTGTATCTTTTCATTCAAAAGTATCAATAAAATGTCGAAGTAATATCTGCAAAGTGATGTCTGAAATTAATAAAATTAAAAAAATAAATAAGTGATGCCTGAAATTAATAAAATTAGAAAAATAAATAATAAGACACATTTTTTAGAGTATATGACAAGTTCAAAAGTGTCAATATGTATATATGAAATTTATAATATATTAGACAGTCTTTCGTACTTAGCATAGCAATATAGTCTTTCTTTCTTTTTTTTTTCAAGGTGTAAAATATGTGTATCAAGTAGCTTGTTAAAAAATTGCGGTACATACAATGCATGTATAATATGATCTAAATGTATCAGGTAAAACTAAAATTTTTTATTCTAACTAAAGTGAGACATCACTCTTACTATAGTATGTAAAGGAAAATAAAAAGACAAAAAAGTTAAACAATAAGAGAACATTAAAAGTTATTGTGTTTAAAAGTTATAAAAATCATAAATAAGAGAATAATTTTTAAAGAGCTATTATGTGTAAAATCCATAAAAATCATAAATTAAAGAGAGAGGTAAGAGCCTTATTTTCTTTCCAAAATCTTTAATTTTTCATATAGTTATAATCAAATAATCAAATTTTTAGAGAGTTCAATTCTCTAACGAGAGCGTCACGTCAACAATAAACAAATCACTGCATAATTCTTCTTTATATATATATATATATATATAATATGATGGTGAGCTTTAATTTAGTGGTTAGATTATTACAGCATGTTTAATGCAGGTTGATTGGAATGTTTAAAATAGAATGTTGACACCATCATCATATTCAGAATCATCGCCTTTTTCTCTTGTAATTTTTTTTTTTTTAAAAAAAAATTGTAATTCGAAACTTTTCATGTATCATATGATGATGAGACTGTGAATTCTTGAACTAACGTTAATGTGTTCTCCATTATTTAAACAATATAAAAGGAAATTTTATATCCCTCGGTGAGCGTTATTTATATAGGAATCAATTAACATGATGAAGATAACTAATATCTCGTTGAAGGGTTGTATACATCTGCCCTTTTTCAACACATCTTGTTAGAAACTTGTAATTATTACAGTATATTGTGCAGGTATTCAGTCATAATGAGATACTAAAAGATTATTTTCCTTTTTAGATTATATACTTTGTACTATATAATTATATATATACCCTAAACTTATACGAGGAATTAACCAAGCCGATTGCTTGTTTCGAAACACTTCTTCTTCTTTCATTCTCACAGTTCTGAAGAACATTGATATGGTGTGTAGTATAATAAAAAATGTCACAAGTTTAGCCTCAATTTCTAGTATCTATGGAAAAAAAGGATATAAAAAATCATTGCAGCCTCGTCCATTGGTGGGATCCATTTCCTTTGGGAGGTAGTTTTTTTTCTATGATTTTGTAATTTTACTTCTACTAATTGGATCATTTTTTTTTTGTTCAGGCACGAGCCTGTGAATATATTCCGTTCGCTAGTCCGACTCTGAGGACATCAAATCCACATTTGATTCCTACAGAGCTATAGTGGTATGGCAGGATTTATAGCTAGTCAGTGATTCACGACTCTCCGATGTTCGCATTGTTCATCAGGTACCTTTCAATCTGTTCAAGTTTTCTACTTTCACTGTTCTTCATGTTCTATTTTATGATTTCACAACTTCTTGTCAGATAGGCTTCATCCGATTCCTGTTCGGGCTTTTAGCTGTATGGCTTTATCTTCTACTCAGCTTTTTCTTTGTTCTCTACAGCATTAGAGATATTATCCTTGAGAGAGAGCGAGGGTCCAGATTGCCGGAGTTCCTATAGATGCTTATTTGTGGCCTGATGACTATGGCTGTCACAAGTTTCTTTTGAGAAATAAGGCATCAAAACGACATGTAACATGTACATGCACCAATAACTGTGCGGTCCAACCTCCAAACAATGACTGTATTAGTGTTTCTTAATGGAATCAGAATTTCTCTCTATCCGTAGAGTCTAATAACTATGGCAAAATCTCTCTTTTATCACGAGACTCTAATAATTTAGTCAGAGTATCGTTGCTCATATTAACACAATCACGAGAGACTCTACCTAAGCCAAGGCCTTGAGCTTGGGTTTAAAAGATTTGGCTAATCTAGGGTGGCCTCTCAGCTCTAGGAGACCAGATAGAGCAGGTCTCTCCCTTTTAAGCAAAAAGATATAGAAGGGAAATAGCCATTTGAAACTAAATATTAGATGCAATTGTACAGATAGTCCTATCATATATACAGCTCAAAAAAATATGCAAATTTTTTATATTTCACATTAAAAATATCCTTCTATGGCAATTACAAGGAATTACAAACCCACAAGTTAACAATGGAAAGCAAAGAAGAATTTACTAGCCTCAGCAGTACGCCAATGGTTCTGAATGGGAAATGACCCATGACTCTACCTCTACCTACAGTGCTCGAAAACTATCTGCTTTATCAAGTCTGGCAGTACCTGAGCTTGATGATTCACCCATTGCATCAGGAGAAGCTGCTGCATGAGGCAATTCTCTCTTTAGAGAGGTTGGAACTCCTGAAATCTCCTGGAGAATTAAAAAAATGAAATTCACTAACATCCATTAAATTTGGGTTGATTCTCATTTAAATTTTACCATTTAGATTCACTTCCAACAAGCTGAGAAACTCCAATAGTTTAAGTATATGGACCGTGCATATAATTTCTGTTTGTGGGTTGTCGGAAATTAGTATCAAATTATTACCTTCATTAAATGTAACCTCAAGTCGCAAGGTCGAACTTGATTTCCAATGCATGCCATTACAAATTTTGAATACTGAAACAATACATCAGCAGCAGCTTGCTTTTTCTCTTCAACCTGTAAACACATACATCCATGACTATTACAGTGAGAATAAAGAAAGCAAACAGCAGGGAAAACAAAATGCCTCCAGAGAAAGGAGTTTGCAAGATCAAGGTACACTGAATTGAGAAGTAAAAGCTCCCCCTCCCTCTGGAGCTCGCCACAAGACGCGACTTTTACAGAACTTGATAAGGAGCTAAATTAGCAAAGCAATCAGATTTAGCAGTAATACAGGTAATGAAGATCAAATAGCACATGAACATGGGTTTCTTTCTCAATAACATTAGCAATTCAATTAGTAGAATCTATGCACAAGTGGCCTGCCATTACACCCTATTTTTCACACTTATATATATCCAAGTAAGCAATAGCTGCAATTGAAAGCAGGCATCCCACTGCTGAAGATCAGGGTAGGGACGAAGCCAGAATGTAAATAGAAGGGGGCAAACCATATGACATATAAGTGAAGGGGGGCAAAGTGGTTGGAGTGCTTTGAAAAAAGTGGAGAAACTAGGGTTCGAAATGTGAAAATGTAAACCAATTTTTTTTTTCCTCCTTTGGCAATTGACCCCCTCTTCGAATGAGTAGCTTAGTCCCTGGGTATGCCACCCAATTAAGGGCAGTCTGGTGAGCATTTTGTTCTTAAAATATTAAACCTCCACAAGCTTTGCAATAAACAATATGCTGAGAATGAAAATTTGTAACAATGCATTATTATCTTTTTTTCCCCAAATGAGCAACAACAAGCAGTAAAAGAAAACTTCCATATAGAACAAGAACATGGAAATTAATAACAAAAATAATCAAATAGAAAATTCTCATTGAGGAAATCCCACATCTTCCTACATGTAACTTGCACCAAAAGCATAGAATTTACTAAAAAAGGAAACTGAACTTGCTAGACATTAGAGATACTGTATTCAAAATGGGTAGGCCCATTATCTAATTGCATTAATTTGAGTTTTCAAATAATGCTGCTTCGTTAATATGGCCATAAACCCTTGCAGGCTAACTAACAATTCCGTGATCCATGTAGCTCAAGCTGAAATTTACCATACTATATGCTGTTGATTTATGTAATTAATGTTTTCATAATTGAAAATAACATAATTTGATTTCAAAATTGCAAAGCCTCAGCAATTTATATAGAATTAGAAAACAAAAATCAACACCTAATTTTAAAGGCAAAAGCCAAAAGGGGAGATTGATGCCAAGATGATCTAGAAAGCCAAAAATGGCAAGTGAATACAATTCCATTCATACAAATGAAACAGAAAGGAAATTATGAAACAACATCGGGATTTTCTCATGGCTGGAAATTTCATGGAGATAAACTAAACGAAATGATCCCAACAGAGAATTTGAAAAACAAATAAATAAATACAATGAGGTAATTAAAGCATGAAATTTGATCATGTACCTCGTAGTCTTCTTTCATGGTGTTGAAAATCGTTGGTAATTGCTCTATGGAACTCTTTCGATCAACTGTTTCTCTGTTATGTGCTCAAAATTGAAACGAACCTAAAGAAATAAGAATTCAATCTCAAAATTGAAAATAATGCCAAAAGTGAAACCAAACTGACAATAATTAGAAGTGAAGACTGCTTCTTTGTCATTAATCGTGTTTTCCTTCGATTTTCCACCGAATGCATGTTTAAACAGCAGCATATCATTTTATCATGACAAATATATTAACCATTCATTAAAATTAGAGAAAAGCTTGGCAAAGATTGACTTCAATATTCTGGACGATTGTTCATCTAAAAGATCAACTTATTGCAGACAGTACCTGCTATAAGAAGCACCTCACTCACCATTGTCAAATGCTCAAAAACACATAGTACAAATCAAAGGAACATTTCTCAACTTCACATTCTCTATTGTTCGTTTCATAGGTTAAAAGATCAATAAATTAAAGATGTGCCCAAATTTCTCTACCAAGGAGAAAAACAGGTATTTAGATTTTAGACCACAACAGTTAATTTAATATTCTCCAATCAGAAAATCAGCTCTTGATATTTACTCTTGTCTAAGCTAAACTCTTCTTGGCCTGCAAATTGACTAAATTAAAATATAGCCCAACATGTTGGGAAAAAAGAAAAATACTTGAAAATGTACGTACGTGGCAAAATGCTTGAAATGATGCAATTTAACACTTACTACAAAAACGCAAAGTCTTCATATAAATAATGAGTCAATACCAATAGAGATGATCTTTTCATTATCATTTGACATAAACACAAAGAACCTCAGAATATCACATATGGCTGTCTGACTTTTAGGATTCCTTTTATTCCTGAAGTTAACAATTGAATTTTAGCAGTAAATCCTAAGTGGCCATCCACTAGAACTTAAGGAAATTAGGATGGTTGGCACTGAAGGAGGAAAGAAGAAAGGATCCATAGAGCACTAACTAGAACATGTTGTCGAACAAAGTAAACCTAAAAAATAACTTGGGCCATTATAAATTTTGCGAGGTTACAGCAAGGCACAAGGAATAGAAATGCTGGAATTGTTATAATCCCGGATGCAGCACCACAAGGTATTTACCTAAAAACAACAAGATGGCACTTCTTGAAAAATAGTGTAGAGGTTACAATTGAGAGACGGTGTAAGAGCGTGCTAGATAAAAGAGAAGAATCAGGTAGCACTACACAGAAAATTTATCCTTTAGAAAAGCTGTGAAACTGAATCACAATTTACCATACTTTTATGATATCCCGACAGCATATCTAGCAGACAAACTTTTTGCAATTATTAAAGAGTACAGGTTAATGAAAAATTGAATTTTGTAAACTTTTAACAACTTGGTTAATATTTTGGATCAAAGTTAACTGCACACAACATGATGAATCAAAAATTGAACATTCCTTAATATAAACATAGAAAACCTTCTCATATCATCAGACAGTAACAATAACACTGAAGTATTATTGCCAAAAATTAGATTCATCCCATTAATCAATAATAATAATAATAATTAAAAAAAGGAGCAAAACCACAACTGAGAAGTAATTAGCACCCAAAAACTAATTGGAAAGCAATGGCAATGGGATCCCAAAATTGATATTGCAGGTACAACCCATCACTCCATTATGCCAAAAAAAATCTCTAACAAAAACAGAAAAAACAGTAACCAGTCCTTCAGTTAACATTGCCATACACAAATAGACTAGCATAAAGATGGAAGTGTGGATTTTGTGAGTTCGATCTATAATAGAAATAAGATAACATCGAATTAAAAAAAGATAAAAGGAATCACAGGTCAATACACCCAAATTAGAGAAGAAATTAGCCATATGGAACATAGTATACCATGAAAAGAGCAACAATGAAGAGTTAGCGACTGAAACCCTAGAAAAGATCTCTTGGAAATACTGGAGAAGAATACAGATGTCTGAAATTCCATTTTGATGATAGTAAAGTGATGTCCAAGGAGGAATGGCAGCGGGGCGGGTACGGGCTGGAAATAAACTACCCAACCCTGAATTCGTTAATCATTTTAAGTTCCCGAATATGTTAAAAGAATAAACCAATAATGCCCAAACCCGTCCCAAATCATTTAGAATTACCCGCGTATTATCCAAATCCATTTAAATTTATTCAATCCAGAGAACCTGAACCCGCGTGAAACCCGGATCCGAACTCAAAGTGCAACAAAAAAATATATAAAAAATGCATTAAAATTCAACTTCAAATAATAAAACAATTCAACCTGTAATATTCTAAAACAACAGTACATAGTTAAAATACAACAAAAGAATTGAAATTCAACTTAAATAATTAATTCAAACCAATATCTCAAGTAAACAATTTAACAATCAAACATCTATTAAAATTCAATAAGAATAATAACAATAACAAGCTAAAAATCAATTAAAATATAATAATCCTAAATTATAACAAATTATCATAGAATAAGAACTATATCCATATAGAACATATATAAAAAGTATTTCAATAAAAAATTACTGAATTAAAAAGTACATTAAAACAGAACAACACTATAATAAAAACACAAGATCTTTTACATAAACATAATTCTTGAACTCCGCTTTTTCAAGAATTCCGCACAAAAAACACTCGACTACCCGCATGAACAAGAATCTGAAAAATAAATAAGAAAAAGAACTCCACTATCCAAGTCAACCCTATATCCTTCTCAAAAAATAAAAAAAAAATTCAGCCCACCATTCTCGGTATATGACAATCATATGCAAATAATCTCATTCTCAGTATCTCAGCACAATCTTAATCATTATTAACAAATCAAACTTTAGATTAACAAACCAAACATGTCAAATTTCACTCATATATATCCTCTTCAAAAAAATAAAAAAAAAATTCAGGCCCACCATTCTCGGTATATGACACATCATATGCAAATAATCCATTCTCAGTATCTCAGCACAATCTTAATCATCTTAATCATTATTAACAAATCAAACTTTAGATTAACAAACCAAACATGTCAAATTTCACTCATATAGCCACGAATTGGCTTATATTCACCATCCTTTTGCCTTTTAATATATATATTTTCAACAAATAAAACATGCACAAAACCCAGAAACGAAAAAAATAAAACATATATCTCTCGGCTGAACCCACAAATTAATTCAACAATTCCACCGCTTTGTCGGTTTATATGTATTTATATAAAAGAAAAAAAAAAGAAAAAGGAAAAGGGACGAAGCAAAACGAAAAAAAAAAAAAAAAAAAGAGAAAAAAAAAAAAAAAAAGAGAACGAAATAAAAATAATCAAGAACGAACCTGGCTCTTGTACGCTTGAAGAGCACGACTGTTGCGGAGGCGACGGTCAAGAAAGAAAGCGACGGGAGGGTATAAAGAAAGACTGACAGTAGAATGAGAGAATGAACGGCGCAGTAGGGGTGGCCACGGTTCTAGAACCGCCGGTTTCGGTTTCAAATTTTTTGGAACCGGAACCGAACCGAAAACTAACGGTTTGGAACCGAATGGTTCCGTTTCCTCAATGGTTCCAAAATCGACGGTTCCGGCCGGTTTTTCGACGGTTTCAGACCGATTCTGGCCGATTTTGGACGGTTTCAACCGGTTTCAGATGGAACTAGAACCGTCGATTCCGACTGGAGCTAGAACCGCCGGTTCACAGTTCCAAAACTAATGGAACCAAAATCGAACCGGTTCCCACCGTTCGAAACCGATGGTTCTGGTTCAAAACACCGGATTTTGGGCACCCCTGCGGTGCAGGGACAGGGAGGGAGGAGAAAGCTTGACTTTGAGTTTAGATTTGAGAGAACTTTTTGTTTGTATTATTAAAATGCAACCGTAGGCTAAAACGACGTAGTTTTTTTTGTGGTTTCATTTAATCCTCGTGCATCGAAATGGTAAAATATTTATAATTACTATTATTATTATAGCTACTAATTAAAAGGTTATAATTCCCTTTAAAAAAAATTAAAAGGCTATAATTATACGTCAATATTATAGTAATTGTAATAACGATAATATTAGATAAAGTATTAAATTTAATATTTTTTTATTAGAGAATATACTTACTAGGTTATATTTAATTATGGTTGTTGTAATCTTTAATCTATATACACTAAACTTCTAGGTATAATTATACTAATAAATATAATGTTACTGATAAAAAAATAAAAAGACATTTAATTAAGATCCAATTATAATTATGTTTATAAGTTCACTGGTAATATGTTATACGAATCGTATTCTAATTTGCTAAAAATATATGTAAATTTCACATTCAACATGAGTCATATTTTTAATTAAGATCTAATTATAATTATTATTAAAAGTCCACTAGTGATGTTGATAAGTAGTTTTAAAAAATTTTAATTATAAGATTATTAGCATTATATTCAATTAATAACTTTTTATTTTTAATAAATTTCGTAATTACCAAACTATAAAAAATTCAATTAAATTACTAAGACATGAATATTATATATATAATTTTGTTTATATAATATATATATATTATTAATATATATATATTTATTCAATTATATATTTTATATTTTATTTTCATATTTTATATTATTTACTCATATTATTATCTAAAATATTTTCTACTAATTTATTCTAATATATATAATATATAGAATAATGAAAAACAAAATTATAACACCTTTATATTTACTTATGTCTAGTTTAATAATGATCATAATTTGATAAGAAAGTATAATAATTTCAAATCTATTTAACGATTAATTTTTAATTTAATGTACATAATTTTAATTAAAATTACTTATGAACAAGATTACTTTACAATTACAATCTAATATTTTATTTCTATTAATAAATATTTAAAGTATAAAATAACTTATAGTTACAAGTAATATATATTTTCTCTATAAGTTAATTTGTTATTTATATTTTTCCTTATATGTCACAGCCGATGTTAAGGTACACTTGGTGGTAAAATAGTTTAAGTGTTATTATAGGCATGGGGTTGGATTTTGCCTAATCAATCATTAAAATTATTTGCTTTAAATCAAACGGGGGTAACCGAGGTAATATATTTTATGAAGAAAGATAAATTCAAATTATGAAGATATTTTAATTTAATGTACATAATTTTATTAAAACTTACTTATGAACAAGATTACTTTACAATCCAATAATATTTTATTCATTAATAAATATTTAAAGTATAAATAACTATAGTTACAAGTAATATATATTTCTTATACAAGTAATGTATATTTCTTATACAAGGATGTTAAGTAACTTGGTGGTAAAATAGTTTAAGTGTTATATATAGGCCATGGGTTTGATTTTGCTAATCATCATAAAATTTTTGCTTTAAATCAAACGGGTAACGAGGTGGGTACCCAAACCCCGTTACTATCAATACCCATTATCCGACCTTTTGAATCCAAATTCGATCCGAACCCGATGCGGGTTCTAATATCACTACCCTAATCTGTTCCAAATCTGTCCCAAACCCAAACCACCAAAAATCAGATCGAGTAGAGTCGGGTTAAATTGCCATCTTTATGTCCAAGTGGTAAAAATGAGAGGTAGTATCATTCAATTATAATTGAAAATTGAAAAATAAAACTAAATTAAGATTTTTTATTTTCTTGTAATAAATCTTTTATATTCATTATTTTTTATCTATAATCTATTAACGTATATAAAAGTAGGAATTAGAATGGAAAACATTAGAATTGTGAAAAATATCCCCAAACCGTCATAAAATAATATAAAACTAGAGAGAATAAAGAAAAGAAATAAAGAGAAAAATGTGAGAGTGATCTTTACTGATAAGAAGCCACACATATATAGGCACATGAGTGGTATCTAATTAGGTACAGAAAGACATTTAAATTGTGTTTTTGTGAATCGTGAATTTTTCTAGACAAAATTGTGTTTTGCTAGAAAGGCACGTGATATTTCATTTTGCCAGAAAGCAATTCGATCGGATTTGCCAAAAAGGTATCCGCATCAAGTATTCTTGCCAAAAAGGCACGTCATATTTCATCTGAACAGAAAGATAATTTGAAACGTGAATTTTTTTTTTTTTTTTTACTAGAAAGGCATGTTTTGTTAAAAGGGACTTTGGACCAAATTTGCTAGAAATGTATCTGAATTGAGAATTTTTATCAAAAAAGCACGTGATATTTCGTCTTGCTAGAAAGACAATTCGAATCATGAATTTTTCTTTGCTAAAAAGACATTTTGAATCAGATTTGCTAGAAAAGTACTCAAATTTTATACTTTTGAGCCAGCAAGGCTCTTAATTTTGAATTTACCCAAAGTGACATTTGAAATTTTCTTGTGTTTATTATTTTGACAATATTTATCTCATAAATATTATCAAAGTGGAACAAACTGTTAACGCGCAGTTTTTTATCCATTATGCTCAATGATGAAAATTTTTTAATTCTCTAATTAATTAACGTTAGTAATTAACAAGTTAACTCAATGGAGGAAGAATTGCTTGAAGAAATTCAAATTTATATGATAATAACACTAACGATGATGGAGTAACCTTGATTGGACCATCTAATGTTTGGATGCTATGCAAATGAATTTAGCAAATGAGATGTATAATTCTTATAGGGGAGCAAGAGCAAAGTAATTTTTGTGGTTTGTGTTAGTTTTTTTCGTTTTTTTTTTTTTTTTTTTTTTTTTTTTTTTTTTTTTTTTTTTTTTTAGTTTTTTTTCGTTTTTTTTTATTTTTTTTATTTTTTTTTTTTTTTTTTTTTTTTTTTTTTTTTTTTTTGCATTTGTTTTAAGCTGCTATTGTATGTATTTTTTTTTTTTTTTTTTTTTTTTTTTTTTTTTTTTTTTTTTTTTTTTTTTTTTTGCATTTGTTTTAACTGCTATTGTAATGTATTGTAGAACTAAATATTTGTCTTTTGCCCATTAGAGCTTTGTGAAAATGTAGAAATGGAATCATGTCCATTAATGTTTATAGGATGCTTTTTTCTTGTAATTGCATAATTCAAATAGGCAATGTCATATGTTTTAGCAATTCTTATCTTCTTTAATGTTCCTATAAGATTATCGTAAGTTATATATCATTGCATAATATAAGTATGATAATAGGTAACAAAAAAAAGTAAACTCATTTGAGGATGAAGCACTTATGTGGTATTTAATTGATTTGGAGAGGATGTTAGCTAAAAGTTGTCTACTACAGATATAAAGGCAATGACCCTTATAAAATCTCAAATTAGGACATTTGATATGTTGTCTATGATATAACATAAGGTATTAATACAAGTGGTTTTGATGGAATTATCAAAATAAAGTTATGATTGTAGAGCCAACCACGTGGAATACATACTTGGTGTTACTTTCATGTGGAATGCATGTCAAACGATAAACCAACTATATCTCTTATGTCATTTATCTTAACATATTGTAAAGATGAAATGACATAGTAGCAAATGTCACAATATGATGTCGCATTGCAAGTAGACTCAAGAATATAATTCTTTTACAGAGCCTGTATTAGCAATCACGTAAAAAAAGTAATTAAAATTAAGTGAAAAAAATAATAGTTTTCATCTTTTTATGGTAGTAGCCATATGTATTTTAAAAGTTAAAAAAAAAAAAAGAGTTGTGCAATGCAGTAAAGGTTATGTTACTTATGGTATTACTAATAAGAAACAAAGACATTTGAATATCTCATTATCTTTGAAAATTTCATATTGGTGTTTGAAGGAGAAAAAAACAATAAAAAAGATCTTTGAATATCTCTTATCTTTGAAAATTTCATATCCTTACTGAAAAATTCTATTTTGTATTGTGATATCGTTCCATTTTTTTCTGATCATAATTCTATTTGGACATGCCCATTGCCACTAAAAAGTGAAGTTGTTGGATGCTTCCAAGGGGACTTGTGGATTGTCGTTAAATCCTCTTCAGTAGGGATAGTAAATCGGTGATATATGGATGATGTGACAATGGTTGGGACTTGGTTTTGATGATAGAAGAATTGATATAATTGAATTAACAGTAAGGTTGCTAACTGTGGTGCCATAGTGTTTTTTTTTTTTTTTTTTTATAAAGTTACAATGGGATTGAGGAACTTGGTTTTGATGAATAGAAAATTGGATAATAATTGAATTAACTACGAGTAAAGGGTTGCTAACAATGTGGTTGCCAATATGTGTTTTTTTTTCTGTTTATTTTTTTATGAGAATTTATTTTTTTTATTAAGTAGAATTAAATTTTCAAAAAATATGGGAAATTTCAAATTTCAAATTCATTAAAAACTTTAGTAAGCGTGTATCGATTAATAAATTAATTAATAGTTCCACACTTAATATTTTGTTTATAATGCTTAACATTTTATAATTTAATCTTTAATTCTAATTGAAATTCTATAATTATGTTTTAAGAACTTTTGGATAGAAGCAAAGAGTTAGATAATACTTACTATGTATAATATTATCATGATAATAAAGTTGCTGATTGTATGATGCCATCCACGTGGAATACCATACCTTGGATGGTACTTATTTTCGCGTTGGAGACTATCTCATAAAGTCATTAAAGGCGATAAGAGATGCAGAGGAAGTTAGTGATTAATTCTTAATTCAATTTTATATCTTTATATTAGGGAAGCATATGTTGTGTATGAGAGATGAACTGGGTACAGTGAAGTTAGTCGAACATAGCCCGAGTGTATGGTGAGATCGGATTGGACTTTAGAGAAGTCTTCATATACTGATCAATCTACTTTATATATACAGAATCTCGTATTAGCAACATCTCCAATTATTTATTATATATCACTGCCTGATTCTGAGGTTTGTAATTTATGATGATAAGATACCATATAGGACCGCCAGTTGGCTTTTTTTTTTTTTTTTTTTTTGAGAATTTATTTTTTATAAGATTAATTCCAAAAATTATGGAATTCATTTCAAAATCTAAACTTTAGAAGCGTGTTCGATATAAATAATATAGTTCCACACTTAATATTTTTGTTATATGCTAACATTATAATATCTTTAATTCTATGAAATTCTAATTATGTTTAGAACTTTGGATAGAAGCAAAGGTAGAACTTCTATGTAAAATAATTATCATAATAATAAAGTTGTGATTGTAGAGCCATCCACGTGGAATACATACTTGGAGGTACTTTCACGTGGAATACATATCAAGCGATAAATCAATTATATATCTTATTTCATTTATCTTAACATTTTGTAAAGATGAAATTACATAGTAGCAAATATCATGATATGAGATCGCATTGCAAGTAGACTCAATAACATAATTATTTATAGAATCTGTATTAGCAATCACGCAAAAGAAAGTGTTAACTCTTAGAAATTGAGGGTGGAGTAAATTGTGAATTAGCTCATGCTTTGGGTGAGTTTTTTGTATTTATATTGGAACAAGGAGAATTATATTGAGATAAGGACTGTAGAAATCCTATGTTTCCCCTCAGTTGGAGTTTGTTTAGGAATCCAGTATTTTATTATTTTGTAAATATATTATTAATATTATGTATGTTTTATTATTATATATTATCAATATTCTCCCCCTAGTTACTTAGTCATTTATGTCCAAATATAGTGACTTATTATTTACATTTTCTATGTATGTTTTTACTTATTATTGTTGTCTATGTACTTTTAATGAGTTGTTAGAGAAAGACAGCTTCGTTTTTTGGGAGAACAAAGCGTTGGCTTGTCTGTGGAGGAGCATTTTCAAGAGTTGCTTCTAATGTGGTGACTCTTCAGTACCTCGCCTTGCCTATATAAGGCGCCTTCCTCCTTCCATTTGCTTCACTTCTAACTTCTTGATCACTAGAGCTTCTCTCTATAAGACCTTTCTCTCCCTCTAACTTATCCAAGTAAGTTTTTATATTTCTGTCTATTTTCCTCTTATTTTTTCGTTGGCTGGGATTATGGGTTCCTCTAGTGATGAGGAAATTCAAGTATTACTTAATCAGTTCGATGATGATAATATCGAAGCCATCAACTTGGGGGCGGGCGAAGCCAAAGGCAAGAAGGAGAACGTTAGGATCACCAACGTGCCATATGGTATCAACAAAGGTGAGCTTCTGGACATATGCTTCATATATCATATTGCACTAGAGTACAAACTGATCAGACCCTCGGAGAGTATGAGGGTGACCGAGCCCTTGGATGGTGATTCCATTATGATGTATGATGAAAGTTTCTGATCTGGATTCGTTTTCCCTTATCTGCACCTCTAAGATCATTTTCTAATGATTACAACATCACCATTAGCCAACTACACCCTAATAGTTTGAGGTTGTTGTGCGACATAGAGACATTGGCTTGCCAAGACAGGCATGACTTGATGGCTCAAGGGGTTCATGAGCTTTGTAACTTGTATGTTCAACCCAATCAAGACCATTATTTTCTTCAGGAGAGGAACAACTGTAATGTTTTTTCTAAGAGGTTTAAGATTTCCTCTTTAAAGAATTAGAAGTTTAAGTACTTTATCGTTAGCTGACCAGGTGGGTTCGGAGTGTCAAACCAATGGTCTGATGATCCACTATGTCACCTTCCTGCTTCGCCCACCCCTGAAGACTTGCGATTGTGTGGAGTTGATAAAGGCCATAGGATTAATATCTGTGGACTTGAGGCAGGTTATTCCCGAGGGTTATCTAGTTTGTTTCCCTAATGGGCTTATAAGACCCAACCCTTCCCCTCCTAGTAAGCTGCGTCCTTAGCTACTCATGTGTTAGTTCCTTATACTGACATTTTTTAATTTTTCTTTCATTTTTGTGCAGGAATGGCTCCTAAGAAGGCAAAGGGTTCTAAAATGGCTGAAATTGCCAAAGCGAAGAAGAAAAAGGCTAAAGAGAGCCGATCGAACCAAGGGCTTCCATTAGTGATAATTGATCCCTAGTAGAAGATACAAGCCTGCTAGTGTTGAACTTCCTCCTACTAGTCCATCAACTGAAACTTGAAGAAAAAGGCCTCAGGAAGTGATGATTCCTCCTCCTCCTCCTCCTTCTACTCGACCTAGCGAACCAATAGACATATGAGCTTACTTCCTATAGAAATATGGGCCAGCATGTTCTTTACAGAACGATCATCCTAGTCGAGAGATGTTTAGGCATTGCCTATTCCATGTTGACACTCAACAGTTTAAGTGTATGGACGACCTAGGTATAAGGGACCTCGCCAATCAGAGCCTTTTTCAGGCGATCAATGCTAATAACCCGAATTATGCTAGTATAAAAAAGGTTAAAAGGGGCATACACGCAGACGGAAGTGAAGAAGGTTCAGTTAGAGGAAGCCTTGAAGAGTCTAAACTCCATAATGAAGGAGTAAGAGCACAATATAAAGCCAAGCTTGCTATTAGGGATACCGAGTATGAAGAGCTGCAGGAGAATTTCTGAGCTCAGATTACAAAGTTTGCGCTTTGGAAGTAAAGAATCAAGAGCTGGAGAATGAGGTTCAAAAGCTTTAGGCTTAGGAGGGCTCAGTGGAGGAGGATTTAGCTAAGGCTTGTTTGAGCCTTAAGACTAAGATTATGGCCGAACTCAAGACTCGGGACTCAAAGCAAGATTGGTGTTGGGTGAATGAAGTATATCTTGATGATGAAGAGGAGGAGGAAGAGGGGAATGTTGAAGAGTTTGGAGGCAACCCTTTGTCATAAGATCCTAATACGGATGGCTCGCCTTACAAGTAGGTGGGTATCAAAGCAGATATCCACCATATCTCTTTTGAAGGGCAAGGTACCACTGAAGATTTTCCTTCTGGGTAGGATGTTGGTTAGTCTTAGGTGATGTTATTTTGTACTTAACTGTAGGGAGATTTTTTTTGTATTTAGTCTTGTGTAGGAAACTCTTGTAATCATCTATGTAACATTCTTCTTTTTTGTGCTAACAAGAAGAAAGTTTTTATTATTGTTCAAGTGTTGCGTTCTCTTTTTTTTATCATCAAATTCTAAACCCTGGAGATTAAAAGACCGGATTGAACTAGAGAACTATATGTATGTTCTAACTGATGGACTTAGTTAAAGGACCGCTTAGGTCTAAACTGGAGAACAAGGTATGGCCGAATTGTTGGACTTAGTTAAAAGACCGCTTAGATTTGAATTGGAGAACAATGTATGCTTGAACTGATGGACTTAGTTAAAGGACCGCTTAGGTCTAAACTGGAGAACAAGGTATGGCCGAATTGTTGGACTTAGTTAAAAGACCGCTTAGATTTGAATTGGAGAACAATGTATGCTTGAACTGATGGACTTAGTTAAAGGACCGCAGACGGATTTGAACTAGTTAGAACTATATGTTATTGGGTCTAACCCACACTGATTTGGACTTAAGCCTTATAAGGACCGGCTTAGGTCTATAACTGGAGAAACACCAGAAGATATGGGCGCTTGATTGTTGGACCTTAGTTAAAAGACCGCTTGTTCCAGGATTTGAGTTAATTGAGAGAAGAAATCAATGTTATGCATTCGTAACTAGATGGAGCTTAGTTAAAGGACCCAGCTTGAGGTTTTGAACTTGAGACATACTGTATGGGATCACATATCTTATGTGTTGGACTTAATGTTAAAGCGATCCGCTTAGGTCCGAAATTTGGATGAAACAAGGTATGTTTCCAAAACTAGGATGGATGTATGGACTTAGTTAAAGGACCGCTTAGGTCTAAACTGGAGAACAAGGTATGGCCGAATTGTTGGACTTAGTTAAAAGACCGCTTAGATTTGAATTGGAGAACAATGTATGCTTGAACTGATGGACTTAGTTAAAGGACCGCTTAGGTTTGAACTGGAGAACAATGTATGTCCGAACTATTGGACTTAGTTAAAGGACCGCTTAGGTCCGAAATGGAGAACAAGGTATGTCCAAACTGATGGACTTAGTTAAAGGACCGCTTAGGTTCGAACCAGAGAACTAAAAAGAATGCTGAAAATTTTCTAAGATCCTTTAGGAAAAACTTGATGCATCATGTCTTTCTTACCTTTATGAGGCATGATGCATCAAGTGAAAAAACCTAAGGTCTCTTTATTATTTAAATATAAAGTTATTTTTACATCTTATTGCGTGGAAATACAATATGCCCTTTTTAGATTTTTTGCATTCCATGTTCGAGGTAGCTTGGCTACTTCAATCTTCTTAAGCTGATATGTGTTTGGGCTTAGCTACTTTGAGGCTTCATAGGGGCCTTCCTAGTTCTGCCCTAGCTTGCCTACACCTGCCGAACCTTTGGTTAACTCTGCTTTTTGCCATACTCTATCTCCCTCTTTGAACTGTCTATTTCCAACCTATCTATTGAAGTATCTTCTCATCCTTTGCCTGCATACCTCGGCTCAGACTGCAGCATCCTCTCTAAGTTCTTCTATTAGATCTAGGTTGATTCTCAGACTTTCATTGCTACCGAGCTCGTCATATTCCCTTGTCCTTTTGGCTGGGAATACCTATTTCTACTGTACCACTACCTCAACTCTATATACAAGGGAGAAGGGAGTTTGTCATGTCGCTTGCCGAAGTGTGGTCCTGTAAGCCCATAACACACTATTTAATTCTTCTGTCCAGTTAGCTTTTTCCCCGTCTAACGTCTTCTTTAAGCCTTATAGAATGGTTCTGTTTGTAACTTCGTTAAGGCCATTAGTTTAGGGATGAGCTACTGAAGTGAACTGAAGCCCAATGTGCCAATCTTCACAAAAGGATCTGAAGGCTCCTGAGTTAAATTGCTTACCATTATCAATGACAATCTTTTGGGGTATGTCATACTTGAATATTACATTATTCCTAAAGATGCTAATAATCCAAGCTGGGGTAATGGTGCTGAGGGCCTCGGCTTCTACCCACTTGGAGAAGTGATCAATTGCAACTACTACAAATTTTTTTTGCCCAGTTGTTACAAGAAAAAGTCCTAGTATGTTTATACCCCATTGAATAAAAAGTCAAGCTAAACCTAAAGGTTGGAGCTCTAAAGAAGTTTTCCTAGGTACGCAATCATATTTTTGACAAGTATTGCAATGATGAACATATTGGCGAACATCTTTCTTCATCGTTGGCTAGTAATACCCTATGAGCAGTATTTTCCTAAGCATTGCATGTGAGCCCTAATGTGCTCCACAAACACCCTCGTGAGTCTTTTTTATAATGTAGTTACCTTCTTCTTCAGTTAGGCACTTCGCCCAAGAGTGTGATTTTGATCTCCTGTAGAGTTCTCCCTTCTCAAGTGCATAATTTACAGTTTTCTTGTAGAGTTTGATCGCTTCTTGTCTATTAGCAGGCCAAACATCATTATGTATAAAGTCAATAATTGGGCTCATCCAATTGCTATTAGGTTGAGATATGAAGATTTCATTCAGCTTGTAGCTCGGTTGGCTCTGATGCTCAAGCATCACTTCCCTTGGAAATTCTTCTCTTCGTGCCACGGTCTTAGTTATGCCGTCTGCTCCCTTGTTGTTCCCCTGCTCTATTTGGTTATCTTCCAAGTACCACCTTCCTCCTCTAGTTTGTGTAAGAGAGATAGAGTTAGGGAGTGGTACTTGGCTAGATTCGCCTCTTTGGTGATGAACGTGCCTGTAATTTGATTGACCATAAGCTATGAGTCTAGGAAAATATGAAGTATTGGGGTTCGTACCTCGAGGGCTAGCTTAAGCATTGTGATTAAGCCCTCATATTCAGTTCCATTGTTAATTATTGCAAAGTCCAGGCGAACGACGTACTACAGTTTTATCTTCCTTGGCCCTTACAGTATGATCCCTATGGCAGCCCTCGAACTTCCCAAGGCCCCACCAGTGTGTAACTACCAAGTGTTATTATCAGGGTTCGGTACCTTGATTCCTGGTTTGCCTTCTTCATGTTCTCTGGAGAACTCAGCCACGAAGTTTGCAAACAGTTGTGCTTTCACTGTAGTACAAGGTGTATACCTGATGTCGAATTCTCCTAATATGATTGACCATTATACCAATCTTCCAGAAGTTTCAGTTTCATTTTTAGAATCGTCTTCAAATGGTGGTTAGTTCGGACAAGTATAATATGAGATTGGAAGTAATCAAGTAACCTATTCGCCAAAGTAAGATGGCGAAAGCCAGCTTTTCAATATTTGGATACTGCAGCTCGGTACCTCTGAGGACTTTGCCAGTGTAATAGATGGGGTATTACTCGCCTTCCACTTCTTTGACCAAAATCGTTGGAACTGTGTTTTCAATGGCAGCTAAGTATAAGTATAAAGGCTCATCTTTTTTGGGTTTGCTTAGGAGAGGAGCTGAGGATAAGAACTCCTTTATCTTTTTGAAGGCAAGCTGGCATTTATCGTCCCACTGGAAACCCTTTAATTGTTTTAGGGTTCGATAGAAAGATATGCATCTCTTAGCTGGACATGTGATCAAGCATCCCAAAGCTATGATTCGGCCGTTCAACTGTTGGACCTCATGGATGTTGGTGGGTGTCTGCATATCTAAGATCAACTTGATTTTCTCAAGGCTCGCCTCAATTTCCCTCTATGATATCATGAAGCCTTGGAACTTGCCTACTTTCACCCCAAATGTGCATTTCTCTGGGTTAAGCTTCATGTTGAACTTGTTTAGGATTTCAAAGGCTTCTTCATGTTGAACTTGTTTGGTACTCTTGATGATCATGTCATCTACATATACCTATATTGTTTTCCCTATCTAGCTTCGGAATATGTTATTAACCAACCTCTGATATGTGGCCCCTGCATTCTTAAGACCGAAGGGCATTACCTAATAACAATAAATTCTCCTGTCTGCAATGAAACTCGTCTTCTCCTCATCTAGCTTGTTCATTCTTATTTGGTGGTACCCAGCTGCTGCGTCTACAAAGCTGTATACCTTGTATCTAGCTGTTGAGTCTACCAGTTGGTCTATGTTGGGTAGGGGTAAGGATCTTTACGACACGCCTTATTTAGATCGGTAAAGTCGATGCATAACCTCCACTTCCCATTGGACTTAGGTACCAGAACCATGTTCGCCAGCCATTCGGGATAGTTGACTCCCTTTAAGAACCCTACTTTTAACAATTTATTTACTTTCGCTGTTATAGCTCGCTGCCTCTCGGGATCGTGGTTTCGCTTCTTCTGTTTCACTTGCTTGTAATTGTCAGGGACTGCACCTTAGGCGAATCCCACATCGGCTAAGCACAAGGTGGAAGTCCTATACATAAAGGGTGGCACTCTAGAACATGGTAGACCAATTTTTAGTTACTTTCGCTGTTATATGCTGCGCTGCCCTCTCGGGATCGTGGTTTCGCTTCTTCTGTTCACTTTGCTTGTAATTGTCAGCAGGTGACTTTCCGCACCGTAGGCGAATCCCCACATCGGCTAAAAAGCACAAGGTGGAAAGTCCTATACAATAAAAAGGGTGGCACTATTCCTTCTAGAACATGGTAGATGCCGATGCGTTTTGGGTTACGCATGTGTTGCCTTGTTTCAAGGCCAGAACAAACCGTAGCGAAGCTGGGCCCAAAGTCGGAATACCAATCATAACAAATACCATGGGCCGGGGCGTTTTACAAATTTGAGTAATCAGAGCCCAAAGCCTTTTGCCCATATTGGCTGGTGGCTGGGTAGCATAAAACCTCAACGAAGTGTACGTCTGAAGTGTCCCTAAGGGGGGGGTGTATGTTCAGGTGACTGCACCTTTAGGCGAAATCCCCTACATTCGGCTAAGCACAAGTGGAAGTCCCTATAACATAAAAGGGTGGCACTTAGACATGGTAGACTCGCGTTTTGGGTTATCAACATGGTAGACGCGTTTTGGGTTACAGCATGTGTTGCTGGCCCAAGAACAAAACCGTGCGGGCTGGGCCCAAAGCGGACAATATCTACCATGGGCCGGGGCGTTACAGTAATCTAGATCAATGCTGAGCTTATGGGACATGATATTAGGATTAATCCTTATTATGTCCTCTGTTGCCCAAGCGAAGCTATTAACGTTATCTTTTAGGACCATTCTAATATTATTCTACTCCTCCAAGGATAGCTTGGCTCCCAATGTTAAGTGTTTTCTAGGCTCTACTTTCCATGTGATCAGTTCGCCCACAGGCATCAGGCTTGAATCTGAGGTATGCCTAGGTATGTCAAAAGGCTAGTGTTTGTCTTATGGGCGTTTCTCCTTCTGGCATCCACATAATAGGTAGGGTAAGAGGTAACCCCTTCAATGCTATCATGTATGCCTCTCAAGCTGTTTTCTAATCTCCCCTCATAGCAACAACTTCGCCCTTAACTGAATAAAACTTCATAGTGAGGTATCTGATACATGTGGCTGCCCCGAATTCATACAAGGCTGGTATGCCAAGTATGTCATTGTATAGGATGTGATGCTACCATGAATTTTGACTTCAACCTTTCTTATGCGTCTTCAGTTCTGAGCTCTAAGGCTATCTCTATAGACCCAGACACTTGTAAAAGCTTCCCTGCTAGGCCAACTAGTGGGGTTCAAACAGGTTTCAGCTTCGTCTGGTCTAATTTCAAGGTCTTAAAAACCTCCATGGTTAATAGATTAATCGTACTGCCTTCATCTACTAAGGCTCTCTTTACTAGGAAATTCTCTAAGACCCCTTCAATTACTGGGGCATCATTGTGTGGAGCATATACATGCTCACCGTCGGCCTCGGAGAATATGATATGTGGTCTTGTGTTTGGTTTTTATTGGGGTAGAATGGAATAAATTTCCCTAGCTCTCATTTCCAAGCTAAATTGCTATCACCCCCTGACGAGCCCCCAAAGATAGTGTGGATTGTACCTAGGGTGTGGCATTCTTTCCCCTGTTTATCCTTCTTCTTAATTTCCTTTTGGGTTCTCCCTACAAATTCTTTTAGTTCGCCCTTTTACACAAGGTGCTCAATCTTCTTCTTTAACTGCCAGCAGGCCTCAGTCTCATGGCCCACATCTCTGTGGAACGCGCAATACTTACTCTTGTCTCGGTAGCCCGAAGTGTCTTCCTTCATCTTTTTGGGGTAGTATAGTTAGACCTATTCTGCTCTCTTGCCCAAGACAATATCTCTGATCAAGACCTATTCAAAGGGGTAAACTCTCAATCTTGTTGTGATTTATCATCCCTTGAATATGGTGTTCTAACAACATGATTGGTTCGCAGAAATCGGAGGAGCGATCTCCTCCTAGGCGAACGTCTGCTCATTTTGGAAGGGTGTCTTCTATGCCTAGGCTTCTCCTCTTTAGGCAACCTACTGTCCTAAGCTCGTAAGCTTCGTTTAGTTTTGTGTATTTGTGGGCTCGTGCCATAAGTTGAGCAAAAGTCAGAGTTGGGACTATACTCAGACTTTCAAATAACTTATTGTACCCATAGTTCTTAGCCATAGCACTGATAGCTACCTCATCATTCAAATTTTCCACCTGCATTGCCATTCTTTGGAACTTAGAAACGTATTGCCTCAGAGTTTCTCCCTCTTCTCTTTTCAAATCGACTAGGTCGAATGATATTTTCCTTGTAACACCCCTTCCCGGTCCACCCGTAAACCCGAATAAACCGAGTCGAGACGCTACAAACTGGTTGACTGTATGGTCTGACATGTTGAAGCCATGCACTGAATAGCTACCTCATCATTCAAATTTTCCACCTTGCATTGCCATTCCTTTGGAACTTAGAACGATTGCCTCAGAGATTTCTCCTCTTCTCTTAGTACACTATACTGACTTATGAATGCAAGCCTGGGGAAACTGAACCTAGGGCTCTGATACCAAAATTTGTAACACCCCTTCCCGGTCCACCCGTAAACCCGAACGAACAGAGCCGAGATGCTACAAACTGGGTGACTGTATGGTCTGACATGCTGAAAACATACTATATATTGAATATAATAACATGCTTGTACTGTTTACAAAAATAATGTAATTTATATTTACAACACATGATACTAGTTTACAAAATGAAATGGGCCCAACTGAGTGCCCTGTACATGCCATAAAAAGGGTAGACAAAGATACATATTAAAATGAGTAGCAGACTGAGTCTTCTACAGCATGAACAATGCAAGCAGTTGTAGCTGACTTCTCTATGGTCCAACCTCAAAAAACCTGCGGAGTTAAACAGGTAACTCGCTTTGAGCAAAATAATGCTCAGTGGAATATACTCAACAGATAAAGAAAACAAATATAGCACATACATTGGTATAGAAAAACCATTGGTGTAAACATTATATGGGCCACTATAAGCTCACACATTGCTATTTGGATACTTTCATGTTACCTGGATTATCTTTTTGTACTTTATAATACTGTATTAATTCATGAAAATGTTTTGTCAAGATATCTGTATGGCTTCCATTAGGTTATAGTGAAAAACCGAAATCCCAGTGTAAGGAAAACTGTATGAAACTTGGCATGAATTTACTGTATGCTTGGGCTGGTTATTGCCATATAATCTATTCCACTTTCAAGCCTGTAGCCGGGGAAGGAGGAAGGTAGTATCAAACTTGTATGAGGTGCAGATCTGCTATCCTATGTCGCGACATAGCCTTATTCTTACATGGTTTCTAACCTTAACCTCAATTTGGACATAAGTTGGTATGTTCAATTAATTAAACACAACATCACATTTAATATATTAATAGTTCATAACTTCATAATTCATAATGTATATTTGATTTCACATCATTTGCATGCTTGCATGTTGTTTTGATACATGTTCTAATGTTGTGTTTGATGTTAAAATGATTGGAGGCATATAAGTGAAGCAAAGGAATACAATTGCATTGAAAATGAAGTCCAAAAATGAATGAAAACACAAGTCGCGAGCGCGTACTTGAAAGTTGCGAGCTTGTAAAGCACCAAATGAGAGACAGTGAGTTATCGGGCACAAGTCGCGAGCGCGTACTTGAAAGTCGCGAGCGCGAGAAGTGCCAAATAGAAGTGCAATGAGAGACGTTGAGTTCTCAGGCTAAATCAGCGAGAATAGCGCGCAATGAGGCTCGAGCGCTTACAGGCCAAGGGCAAGTACTGCGGACGCGCGCACTTCACAGTCTGCGGAGCGCCGAGATGTGCCAAATGAAAAGTCAGAGAGTTTGCGAGCACAAGTCGCGAGCTGCATACTTGAAAGTCCCGTGAGCACGAAGATGTCGCTAAATAAAGAGTCAGAGAGTTTCAGGTGGAAAGTCGCAGAGCGCGCAGCTGAAAATCGCGAGCGCTGAGAAGGCAACGCGGAACTCAAAATGCAATTCGCGAGCGCGCCGCGCTATCCAGCTGCACTGTCTGTACTCTTTAGTCATATCCCCCACTTCAATATACAACTCCATATTTGGATGATTTCAAAAAACCCATGTAAAGCTAACACAATAGCGGGAAACAAATAACTCTTCTATTGACACTTTTCCTAATTCCATCAATAAATGGGGTCAAAATTCAAGATGAAAGTTACTGGTAAAATTTTCCAGCAAAACCTGTTTTCAACATAACCTCAATATTCGACTTCACTTTATTCAATACCTCTCTAATTTTCCCCTGTTTTCTCACCATTTACAGTCCTCCTCACTCAACATGAAGCAAAGATTTGTCTCAATGCGCAAACCACACCACCACAAATCTCATACAAGGGAAAAATGGAAAATAACAGAGATTATCAAACCTTTTACTACCAAAAGCTTGAGTCCTCTTTTAGCTTCTTTTCTCTTACACTTCTTAGAACTCCCTTTCACCTATAAATAAGAATTCTTATGAATTCTAAATAATACACAAATGATTCAATTATGAACTTCAAAAAGGTTTACTTACTTGGATTTTGAATAAAAAGAGAAGTTGAAGTTAAGGGCTTGCACTCCATTAATATTTGAAAGTAAGGTGGAAGATGAAAGGAAGGAAGATGAAGATAAACATGAAAATGGTTGAAAGTTTGAAATGCGTTATTACGGGGTAGGGCCAATTCAAAATCAAAGGATTTTATGTAGAAAACTTCCTAAAATGGTACCTCAATTGTTCAAACAGGTTACTTACTAAAGACCCAAGTTCAATCTTTTAATGCAAATCCTCCTCACCCACTATGCTTTATCTTTTTCTCTCACTCAAATAAATGTTCCAACTTATTTAATCTCATTCGTACCCTAACCGGGTTTGGTTCAACTCAAACTCACTCGACTACTCAACTCGTATGCTCAAATAAGTCCACTTATAATCTCATTCTACCCTAACCGGGTTTGGTTCAACTCAACTCAACTCGACTACTCAACTCTATGCTAAGACTCGACTCGGAGTAGGATGTCACATTCCTAGATGGTACACTCATTATAAATCGAGCCCGAAATGCATGGCTAGCTGTGAGAATGATTGAATAGACCCTATTTTCAATGTCTTATACCACTCTTAGGCTGCCCCTTTCAGTGTAATCGGAAAAACTTTGCACATAAGGTCCTCCGAGTCGATTTAAGGGTACATAATGTTTCGAAAGGTCACCAGGTGGCCTCGAGGATCTGTAGATCCATCATATGGTTGGAAGGTCATAATTTTGAATTTTGAATTTTGGGGGAAAGGCTGCACCTAAAATATTGGCTAACAACGGCGAGTCCTGCCGGAGACCGTAATCTTCTACTTCTCTGTCTCTCGACATTCTCTAACCAACTCTTTGACAACTTTATTAAAGATTAGCACTATCCAAGACTGGCTGAGTGATGCTCGGATCTTGATTACAAGGGGTGGTTATGCTAGGGTTTGCCTCCGACTCTGCTTCTTGGAATCGTTCAGATATCAGATGGTTTTGTGACTAAGGTGATGGCGGAGGGATGTTGTACTCTTGGTGGAGAGGGTTTGTTAGTCTGTCTGGCAGTGTCAATTTGCTGTTAGGATGTGGGGTCTCCAAGAGGCTCTTTAACACAGTGGTGAATTGAGAGTAAGCTTAGGCTAGGGCTGCTGCCACCTGAGGATCAATTGTTGGTGGAGGAGCCAATATGGTTTGCATAATTGCTTCACCACGGTCACTACCTTGGCCTTCCATGGTAGGATGATCGCCTGAATCATTAGCCATAGCCTTCAAGAGTGAAAAAGATCGAGTTTTTATGGTATGAAGGTGTGTTCCATGCTCACTGCACCAATTGTTAACTTTTAGAAATTGAGGATGGAGTAACTTGTGAATTAGCCCATGCTTTGAGTGAGTTTTTTTGTATTTATATTGGAACAAAGAGAATTATATTGGGATAAAGACTGTAGGAATCTTACATGTACCATCAGTTAGAGTTTGTTTAGGAATCTAGTATATTATTATTTTGTAAATATATTAATATTATATATGTTTTATTATCGTATATTATCAGAAAGTAATTAGAATGAAATAAAAAAATATAGTTTTCATCTTTTTATGGTACTACGCTTATGTATTTCAGAAGTAAGAAAAAAATGAGTTGTGTAATGCAATAAAGCTTATGTTATTTATAGTATTACTAATAAGAAACAAAAATTTTTGAAAATCTCATTATCTTTGAAAACTTCACATTGGTGTTTGAAGAAGAGAAAGCAACATAAATGATATTTGAATATCTCTTATCTTTAAAAATTTGAGATCCTTACTGAAAAAATTTATATTGTATTGTGATAACGTTCCATTTTTTATGATCATAACTCTATTTGGACATGCTTATTACCACTAAAAGGTGAAGTTGTTGGATACTTCCAAGGGCATTTGTGGGTTGTCTTTGAATCCTCTTTAGTAGGGGTAGTAAATTGGTGATATATGGCTAAGGAGGAGTTGATTGAAGGAGGAGGGTGTGAATTTGAAGCTGCTATACGAAGGAAGAAAAATGAGATGAGAGTTTCAAGAAAAATCTCAAGGAAGAATGTTGGAGATGTGAGATTTTTCTTAGTCTTAATTCAATATTTTGGGCAAAGATTATGGAATATTATCTTTATAACTTTGAGTTTAGTTTTAGTTGTAAATGTAATTGTTGAAAAGTAATTGTACTCCATGATTTTAGGACATATGTCTATTAAAATTTAAAAGATTATATTTTGGGTAGGTTAGTGTGCACAATAGTTTTCTATATAAGCTAAATGAAATATGAAACCGTGTATGTGAGTGTGAAAAGAGAAAACAAAAGAAAATTTTGTATGAGAAAGAAAAAAGAGATTAGAAGAGGAGAGTTTTAAGAAATTGTATGTAGAAAATGAGAAAGAAAAAGAAGAAAAAAAATTCTTTATAAACTGTGTTTACTTGTTATATTTCTACTTTATACTATTAATTTTTAACTTTGAGTTCTTGTTAGTTTTTTATATTTCAATTTTCTCCTCTCCATCTCCATTTTTCAACATTGTATCAGAGCTCTAATGATTTTGAGGGGCTTGTGTTTGTTGTTTTTGAATCTAATGATCTTTGAGACATAGTTTAACATCTGTAGATACTTTTGCTTAAGATGAAAGTGGGCTTTATCAAGTAAGCTTTTTCCTCTTCCATGAGAAGCTTTAAGTAATTGGATGAATGTTTACTACCTTGTGAGTTGTTTGAAAGATGAAGCGTGATTACTTCATCAAATTTCTAATTTTTTTTATTTTTAAGCTCTCTATTTAACAACAGTGGCGTAAAACGTTGTTTTAGGGACTTAGCATGTCCTAAAAACTGCATGATCTTTCTTTGATTTCTATTTTACAATAGAACTTTACTTTGAAGAGACCTAAGCAAGTCTAAAAATTACTGAACCTTGTTTATAAGACCTTGGTATGTCCATAAACTGCTGAATTTTCTTTGAAGAGATTAGTATGTCTCTAAACTGTAGAATCTATATTTGAAGGACCAACATGTCCATAAACTATAGAAATATTTGTTGAAGGGACCTGTGCAAGTCCAGAAACTGCTGATGATTGAATGGAACTATGAAGGTCTAAAAATTATTGATGTTTGAAGGGACAAGTGCATGTCCTTAAACTGCTAGTTTATGAAATTTATCGTTTAAAGGCTATGAGCCTTATTTCTATGGAGTCCTACTGTTAAGGAAGAGTTGATTGAAGGAAAAGGGTGTGAATTTGAAGCTATTGTAAGAAGGAAGAAAAAGAAGATGAGAGTTTCAAGAAAAATCTCAAGCAGGAGTGTTGGAGATATGGGATTTTTCTTAGTCTTAATTCAACATTTTGAGCAAAGATTATGGAAGATTATTTTTGTAACTTTGAGTTTACTTTTAGTTGTAAATGTAGTTGTTGAAAAGGAATGGTAATCTATGATTTTAGGAGATATGTCTACTAAAAGTTAAAAGATTGTATCTTGGGTAGGTTAATTTGTAGAATAGTTTTTTATATAAGCTAAATGAAAGATGAAACCGTGTATGTGAGAGTGAAAAGAGAAAAGAAAAGAAAAGTTTGTAATAGAAAGAAAAGAGAAACTAGGAGAGGAGAGTTGTAATAAATTGTATGTAGAAAATGAGAAAGAAAAAGAAGAAAAAAAAAAGTCTTTATACACCTTGTTTGTACTTATTAAATTTCTACTCTATGTTATAAATTTTTAACTTGTCAGTGTTTATGTTTTTAATTTTCTCCTCTCCATCTCCATTTTCCAATAGTTAGGCTGCAATTTGCGAGTTATTCCTTTAACACTTTTAGGATTATTGTAACGCCCCATTTTTCTGTGTCTAAAATAGTAAGTTACCGGTCTGTGAATAGTATCATCGGTCCGGGAATAAATATTATTTTGGTCCGTTAGCTGCAATTTGCGAGTTTTATTCCTTTAACACTTTAGGATTATTGTAACGCCCCATTTTCTCTGTGTTCTAAATTAGTTAAGTTACCGGTCTGTAAATAGTAAGTTACCGGTTTGTGAATAGTATCATCGGTCCGGGAATAAATATTATTTTGGTCCAGAAAAATTACTATCTATGTGTTATATTTTATTTAATATTTTTGGAGTATATATACATGATTTTTATCGGTAGAAAGTAAGTAATGAATATTTTTGGAGAATTTAGAAAATTAGTGAATAGTTAATTAAGGTGTGATATTAATTAAGGAATTAGAGGCAATATTTGTATGGAGTAAATTTGAAATGGTGTTATATTAATTAAAGAAATTAGAGGAATTATTTTTATGGAGTAAATTTGAGGATTTTATTGTGTTAAATAATATTTTGAAGGAATTTAATTGGGAGAATATTTATAGCCGTTAGATTAGATCGACTCAATCCTAGCCATCCAATGTTGAGAATGAGAAAAGACTAAAATTACCCTTTGGCTCAATAATGAGCAACCACTTCTCTTCTTCTTTTCTCTTCTTTGGCGTTGGCCTATCTCCTTCTTCTTCTTCTTTCTCTTTGTTTTCTTTCAAACTTCATCCTTAGCTAATTCCATCAAATTTCAACCCCCATTTAACTTGATTTAGGATTTAAGGAATCAATCCTAGAGTTTAAAGCTAGAGAAGTGATTTGTGGTGATTATTTTCAAGAAACTTGGAAAGCCAAAGGCTTAGGAAACCTCAAGGTGAACTATCTAAGTTGGAGAAACTCAAGACTAAAGTTTGATTTGGTGATTTTTGGGTGTTCCAAGCTTGATTTTTGAGGTTAGTGTTCATAAACATAATTACTTTGTTAAAATTTTGATTTTGTTAAGTTTATACTATTTTGTGAAATTTTGGAATTTATATGAAATGATTTGATTATTGAATTTTTATGGGATAAATGTGTTCTTGGGAGATTTCTAAGCATGCTTATATGTAGAATTGATAAAGAAAACATTTTCTTCTTCATCTTCCAAAAGTGGCAGAACCTATTGATGAAAAAGGCCTCAAGATTTCTTGTTATTCTTTGTTGGTTTATGCTTTTAAGATGATGTATGATGAGTATGAAATATGTGGTAGAATTCCCTACCTTGTATATGATTTAAGTAAGCTGAAATTGGGAAAAATGTTATTGAGTGAGATTAAGGACTATTTTTCGATCCTTTCGAGTTTTCCTTTGTGTCTGAGGTCTGAGTCCTTCATGAAAGTTATAGGTCTAACTTCTTAGCTTTCCAACCCATCCTCTTGTGTCCAATTGGATATTTAGTTCAACTTATGGCTGAAAAACCCCAAACTGACTCTGTATGGACGGGCTACATGCATCACTGAATTGAGTGCCCATTTTTGAACACTATAAATGATAAGATTATATTCTGGAGTTCTTCATGAGAGTTGTTGTCCTGTGTCTTCTGAGACTTCCTCTGGTTTTGGATTGGTTTTTTTGACACTTTGAGTGTCTGGAATAAGTAGGAATTGGGATAAACCATTGGAATTAGTGCTGCTGAATCCAGGTTTTCCCTTGGGGAAAAAACCCTATTTGGTCTGTGTTCCTAGCCTTTTTCACATATTACAGATTGATCTGGGCTTGTTGTCCCTTGATAACATTTGTAGAATTTTGTCTTAGCTTTCTAATGAATCAAACTTCACTTAATTTGGAATCTATAAACTCAAAGTTATTCTCAAGTTATGTCTTAAAAACCCAGCAAAGGTCAAGGTTATTTTAATGCTGGAAATTTCCTATGTCTTAAATCATAGGTTTATTTGGATAAGGGTATGAATGAATCATGTGTGATGAAGTTCTCTTGATTCTTTAAGATTTATTTGATAAAAATAAGAAATAAGTTTGAAAAGCGTTGTTGTGGATATGTTTAAATGGATATAAATTGGAAAGGTGTGGAATTGATTTAGATAATGCATGATGAGGGTTGAAATGGATACTTTTGTATATAGTAGTTATGTTAGCATGCTTGATTAGAGAAGAAAATTTCCTCCCCTTGGTTTTCATTAAGAGGTCAAACCACCTAAGGGAAGTAAGGCTTACTTAATTATTATTTTTTTTCTATATATATGACATAAGTATGATTATTTTGATAACCTTCATATGTTTAGAGTTTTTTTAAAAAAAAAGGGTATTTAAGGTGTATGTGCTTTGAATTTTGAATAAGGAAAATATGCGCCCACCTTAAGTACATCACTTCCCTCTCACACTTAACCGATGTGGGATTCGCCTAAGGTGAGTGCACTGTCACTACAGCCATCGCTCACAGCCACCGCTCATAGGCCACGGTGTGCGATGGGCTCTACTATGCATGATTGAAACGTGGTATGATGAGATTGATTTTGTTATTGTGAAGCTATGATCATATGCTAGGGTTATCATCCCTTACAAATAGGCGGACGCGGCTATGATCATATGCTAGGCACGTGGGTGTCTTATGTTAGGGCGGACGCGCTCTATATGTTATGAAAAGGTTGGCGACCTAAGGCCATTATGAATCTGTTTTGAAAACCTATCTGCTTCTTTTTCTCCTACGTGTATATGAGCCCTATGAAAAATATTTGTAAGAAAATTAAACGAATGAGATCATATTATTTTAGTAAACCTTTCTTTGGAAATTAATAATTATGTTATCAAATGAATTTTCTAAGCATGATATTTCGGTGCATGGTATTAAAAATAAAGAGTATATGTAATGTTCAAGTAATGAATTTATGATTTGAAAGAATTAAATTATTATGTTACAACTATAAGTTTATTTGATATTCTAAGTAAAGAACTAAATTATTTATAGTGATTAAATGTTTAAGTAAAGGATTTATGGTATAAAGAATTAAATGATTTATGTTATTAAGTAATAGTTTATTTGATATTTCTTTTGCTATAATGTAAATGCATGTTGAAATTTAATGATTTTATGATTATAAATGATTTTACGAAATTTGTGTTTAAAGTAAGTTGCCATCGCAACTTTGGTAAGTAGGTAAAGTATGTGAATTAATGAGCACCACTGAGTTTTATACTCAGCGCGTCGAATTTTTATCACGCGTAGGTTGAAGATGTGGATGCCCTACTTTGAAGAGTAGAAGCATCTTATCAAGCAGATAATTTGGTAGTAGTCGATTGAGATTTATGTACTTAAGAATTATGGCATGTATAATTATTGGCATGTATAAGTATTACATTTTTTGGAGATTATGTTATTTGAATTATATGTAATAATAAATTATTTTGGTGTATATATTTGGAGATAAGCATATGATTTATTAAATGAGTGAATATGAAATATTTTAAGTCAGTTGATATGCTTACTTCATTAAGACTTGATATCTTTTCAATGGGTTCCTCAAACGTTTCTAATGTTTTCCACTCTTCTGGAAAAGTTTTGGTTTCTATCAATGCTTCACAGTTTCCATTGAAACTCTCACCTCAAAATTATCCGTCATGGCGTGCACAAATCGTTCCTGTGTTGCGTGGTCACAATCTGCTTGGTTACGTTGACCGATCACTTCCATGTCCATCTCCGATTATGTAACGCCCCATTTTTCTGTGTCTAAAATAGTAAGTTACCGGTCTGTGAATAGTATCATCGGTCCGGGAATAAATATTATTTATACTTATGAAACTTGTGAATACCCAATTACTTCTAATGTAAAATTTTAGTTTTACGATTTATATGTTAAGTTAAGACGGTGTCTATATGTTAAGTTAAGACGGTGTCTCCGGCACCGAATGTGGCATCTGCCGTCGAGTCTCTCGGGATTGGGTGGCGGGTGTTACAATTATGTATTGTTATGTTAAACTTATATTTAACTTTATTTACCTAGAGATTTAATATTTCGCTTTGTTTAACTATGGAACTAATTGTATTTAGCCAAATGCATAAATTCACCCTACTTTATATAAAACACCTAGTGGCATCCTAAATTTTACAAGGGACCAATTGTACTCTTAAAATTATGAATTTTGGTGACATTGCACACTTTATGACACTAATAAATTTTTTTTTTTAGTATTTTTGGCTTTTATATATAAATTATTGATTTGATATGTGATTACTATAACTTTTGGAACAAGTTTTTTACTTTTTTAACTATCTGAAAAAGTGCTTATCACAATTTTGAATGTTTAATAGAAAATTTTTGCGAATTGAAGTGTTTAATAGGTGCAATTTTATAAGTGAAAATATTCAATGGATGAAAATAAAAAGTAATGGTGCCACAAGGTTTTTGTGTAAAGTAAATGGATGAATTTATGCATTGACTAAAATACTCACTAGCTCACTGCATATGATGGTTTTGTTTAGCCTTGCTAAGGATATTAGGCAATAACTTGTAAGGTTATTCCGTCAATATATTTAGGATTCTATATTGTTATTTTAAACTTATATTTCGCTATGGAGCTAATTTTATTTGAATGTTTACTTGTAGAATTAATACTTAAATTTGTTACACATAAAAATAATGATTCTTTCCCATACTAGATAGATTGAGCTCTAGAGTATAAAAGAAAACCTTAGCCGCTTTCTCTTCTCTCCTTCTTTATTAAATTTTTTTTTCTTTTTCTCTATCAAAACATAATAATCAAGCATGTAGATATAGAGGAAGGCTTAATTTTTATCTCTTGTGATAGCCCTTCCCTCCTATTTCTCTCTTTTTTTTTTTTTTGCAACTTTTATTGTTTTTTATCAAATAAATTACAAATCTATATCTATTTGGTATAGATCTATATTATTATTTGTGGTTTATCTCCATTTTGTGTAGAGTTTATAATCTCTCAATTTTATGTAGTGTACTTATTTTGTTTTTTACCATTTGTTTTGTTTTATTTGGACATGTGTGGGAAGGATTTTTTAAATAGGAGATGATCTTTGTCTTTTAGAGCCTAATAATGTGGCTTGTTGCTCCATTAGATTTAATAGTTTAAATCTTTGTGTTTGTATAAGCAACTAGCTCATGGGTAATCAAGCCATATACGAAATATTCAAAGAGTTTGTTTAGCCAATCACTTTGAAGGTTATCAATTTTTTCAAGTTCATCTATCAATTTTTATTAAGATTTCTTATTAGATCAGTAAACAACAATTATTTAAATTATAATAATTTTATTTTATGTCTGGTCTTGATGAGAGGGGTCATGTCCTCTTTGTATAATTTGTATTGATTCGAAAATTATTAATGAAATCCTAACATATTATGTTAAAAAAAAACCTATGAAATTAATGATATTTGAACATTAACTTATGGAACTAATATTAATATCATGTGCTTTTTTTATATTGCTTTAATTGAATAATGTATTCGATGGATTTTTTATCATGAAATTAAAATTTGATGCATATATTTTTATTTGGTTCATTTTAGTTGAGGATTAAAGTAATAATTTGCTTTATTGAGTTGCCAAAAAATTTCAATTGCATGGTATTACATTTTTTTTTTTGAAAAGTTATTAGAAATAAAATTATAGATTGAGAAATAATTTCTTTCTTATAATTTGCAATTATTGAAGATAATCATATGATTAATATAAGGACAAGTATTCTTTAATAAATATTAATTGAAAAAATTAGCTTATAGTGAATTTAATAAATACATTAGTCAGGACCCTATTTTTTCAAAATATATCATTATGTCCCTAAATTTTAATTACGTCAAACATTTTAGTCCTTCCATCATTTTATGTGAATTTTACTGTTAAATTGCTATGAAAAGATGAATATCCTATAAACTTTGTTCATAAATTCCAAAGAGACAAAACAAATTCATAAAAAACACTCAAAAATAAAAAAGTAGTAAATTAGTGAAAATTTTTTTGCCAGAAATAAGTAAATTAGTTTTTAGTATAACTTTAATTAAATTAATTCCTTCAATAAAGTAATCTATTGGTAAATAATACTCAAAAATAAAAAATGAAAAAAATCTACAGCTGCCCTCACCACCACTAGAACCATCTCCAAAGCCACCATCAGACTTTGGTCAATCCCTATTTTTTCTAATCTCTCAATTATCTGATTAAAAAAAATATTGGCATTTTCCTCTTCAACATCATCGATCTGTTAAAAGACAACTGTAGCCGATAGATTCACTAACTAAAATCAGTCCGTCACCACCACTTTCACAAATCGCAATAGGGAAGATTGAAAGTTCCGAAAAGTTTTTCATTTAGGCAACAAAGATTTCTATCTTGTTTTTTTTTTTTTTTTTTTTACACAGAATGTTTATAATCTTGGTTTTTTTTTTTTTTTTTTCCTTCTTGTTTTTTTTTTTTTTTTCTTTTCCTTCACATAACAAGGCATATGCATCACAATCAACAACTCTATATAAAAATATAGTTTTATTATAAGTTAATTAATGCATAACACATTTGATGCTTCTCAACCATCTGTACAAACTAGGAAGGCACTTCTCTTCCTAAAATGAAAGCCCAAGTTAGCATTTATTCTTCTCTAAAGATTAGTTTATACTAGATCTTGATTTAATTATCCTCTATACTTTGAGTGTCGTTTGCCTACAATAGAAGAAGGAAAGCTGATGAAAATGAAGAGAGAGAAAATAAAAAGACGGGTAAGGAGAGAGGAGAGGATAGTGGTGAGTGACTGAGAATATTTTAGTTAAAAAAAATCATCTCTATCCTTTGAACGCATTTTATTGCTTTGACTCATGGCTAAATACAATAAAAATAAACGAAATGACTAAAGTGTCTAACGGAATCATAACTTAGAAACATAATTATGTATTTTTATAAAAGCTGGTCCTGACTAATACAGAAAGACATAATACTAATTTTTTATGTATTTTTATAAAAGCTGATCCTGACCAATACATAAAGACATAATACTAATTTTTCCTACAGAAAAAGTTAGAATCCAACATATGTAATGGGCCAACAATGAAAAACCTAGATCCAGTCCAAAAAATTAAAAATAAAAGCCCATTTCTCTTTTTTATTAGCTCAACTCAATCAAAACCAACCTCCTCTCGACTCACACCGCCACCGGTACAAAACCCATAAAGCTGCTGCCACCACCACGACAACCACCACTACCAAATCTCCGCCGCGAACACCAACCGTCGTTCTTTTACGAAATCCCAAAACTCTCACAATTTTTAGAATAAAAACCCACCACCAATTTTCCTCTACGCATCCTAAGCCCAAATTTCGCCAGAACCGTCGCTCGCCTCCGCAATCCCAACCATGTAACATGTAATTCAGCTAAATTATTTGATTCTTTTTCTTTCTTCGCTTTCGCGCTTTCTTACCCTTTATTCCTTACAACTGGTTTTTCTTCTTTTCTTTTTTTTCCCTGATTTTCATTTTTGGAGAAAATTAAATTTGCTAGCAGAGATCCGCTCCACCTCTATTAACATTCATGGCCGCCCCGTCGCCAGCTCTAAGCACTGCCAGCTCCGATGTGGGTAGCGCTGCCACCACCACACTGCCTTCACACCGTACGGACACGCCTTCGAAGACCCTCCGCGGTCTCAATAAGCCCAAGTGTATTCAGTGTGGCAACGTCGCTCGCTCTAGGTATATTTCAGATATAGAGTCTCAATTGGTAAATTGTTCAAAATTTTTTTATGGGAAGAGTTAATTCAACCAATGCAATTTTTTAACCCTAGATTGCTATAGTGAGTCTTTTTGGTAGCACAAGTTAATATAATAGTCAATGTACTTGAATTTGCCTTTTCCATCACTAATCAAACACATGATATGCTGAACATTTTGTTAATATTGGACAGATATTGTTATTGAATTTTTTAGCCCATGGATCTATTATTTGAAAAGAAGAGATCTAGGCCAAATTGCTTTTCGGTCTTATGACAACCACTGTAGCCTATAATGGTGAAAACTTTTTTCATCTTTGCTTGGTGTAGGTGAAATTTTGAAATTCCCAACAATGGAATGAGTACACAGTTTTTTCTGATGTTTGTTGTGCTAGATGCATATGTTTCTAATAGAATGATGATGGTGTATTTGGGAGGTTAAATGGTAGAATAGTAAAATAAGAAGTATAATACAAACTTTGGGAGGAAACTATGAACGTATTCTTTGTTAGATTTTTTTTTTTTTTTCCCTTTTGATGGATAAAAGTATAAGTTGGAATCTTGAGGTTGTTATTGGCAGTGTTGATCCTGCAGCCATTATCTTCCAGCTAGGCATCCTTATTCAATTTCCAAATGAATATAGATTTAAGCAACATCATCTGCAAATTAAGTGAGCAGTAACATTGGTTTGTTGGACATGGACATGTTATTGAAGGTTATAACATATTCCTTTTTGAATTTGAGTTTTTTTGTTTATAACCATATTCTTTTTTTTTTTTTTTTTTTTTTTTTTTTTTTTTTTTTTTGTTTAGTTGCACGTGGAAATTTTGACAACTGCATAGGTTGGGTTTGAAAATTTCATGCACTGAAAACCTGGTAGAGCAGAATGTATGTATTTGATTACTTTGAGGCTTTATTTGGTTACTTGGAATCAAATATCAAGAATGAGAATATGGGAAATGAAACGGAAATGATAGTTTAATTACCATTGATAGTGTTTGACATGTGATAAGTAGGAATGGGAATGTAGCTACACTTCTTGCCACAATGAGTTCGGGATAGAAATGAATACTAAATTTGTGAGATACTCTTTTTTACTTTCCTAGCAATTTTTATTTTTATTTTTTTTTTGTCGCTCTTTATTCCAGCCTTGGGTCTAGGCACTTGTCCCCAGCTTGCTTGTGGAATTTTTCAATTTTCTATGAAGCTTAAGCTAGTTTGCAACCCAAAAGCTAGCTGAAACTGACTGATACATTCAATCTATATATAAATTCAGAATTGTATTATTTACATTTGGCTAAAGGAGGTATTTCAACTATGATATGTGTAATTCAAGTGTGAAGAAAATATTCTCTCTTAGTTTTTTCATCAATGGGGACACATATATATACATATACAGGATACTATAAACCTATTAGGAATCTTTAACTCCTAATAGAACTCTATTTACAACTAATCCTTAGCAATCCCCCTCAAGTTGGAGCATAGATGTTAATCATGCCCAACTTGTTACAAAGATAGTTAACCGAGGTCCATTTAGAGCTTTTGTAAAGATCTCCTAACTGTTCACTTGTTTTAACGTGCTCTGTAGAGATAACACCCTGTTGTATCTTTTCACGAATGAAATGACAATCAATCTCGATATGTTTTGTTTGTTCATGGAATACTAGATTTGATGTAATGTGAAGAGCAGCTTGATTATTACACCATAACTTTGTAGGCAACGATGACCTGAAGCCACTTTCTTCTAACAATTGACGAATCCAAATTATTTCACAAGCAGATTGTGCCATAGCTCGATATTCTGATTCAGTACTCGACTGTGAGACTACATTTTGTTTCTTGCTCCTCCACGATATTAAGTTTCCACCCACAAAGACACAATATCCTGAAGTTGATCTTCTATCAACCTTCGAACTAAGTATGGGAGCATAGATGTTAATGCATGCCCAAATTGTTACAAAGTAGTTTAAAGCGAGGTCCAATTTAGAGGTTTTGTAAAGATTCCTAATGTTCAGTAAATTTGTTTTAACTGCTCTGTAGAGAATAAACCTGTTGTAATTTATTTCACGAATGAAGTGACAATCATTCGATAATGTTTTTGTTTTGTTCATGAAATAACTAGATTGTTTGTAATGTTGAGAGCAGCTTGATTAATTAGACCATAATTTGTTAGCAACGATGACTGAAGCCACTATTGCTTCTAACAATTGACGAAGTAATTTATTTAACAAGCAGATTGGTGCATAGTCGATTAATTCTGATTCAGTATTGTCGACTGTGAAGACTATATATTTTGTTTTTTGCTCTCAAGTATTAAGTATTTCCACCACAACGACAACAATATCCCGAAGTGATCTTCTTGATAACCTTCGAAAATTGGCTGATTATGTTGAAAACACTCATGTTCAAATTATGCCCATTGATTTGTAAAGGAGGCATAGACCTGGATTAACTTTCAATACAAAAATTGTCCTAAAGCTTTCCCATGGATAACAGTAGGAGAAGATCATTAAACTGGCTTAGAACGCTCCAGAATAATGCAATGATTTGGATGTGTTACCGTAAGGATAATTCACTATTGGCCACGCAATCTTCTATACAGTCGGGGGATCATCAAACAACTTCCACCAATTGAAAGTTGCAATTGGGAGTTCATTGGGGGCAACATGCTGGCTTTGGCAAACCAACTTTTCAGTTTCTTCAGTATCAAGGAATATACTTTCTTTGGAGATAAGAAGAATGCTTCTTAACAGCTATGACCTTCAAATACCAAAAAATACTGTCCTTTCGTCTGGACTAGAGTCTGAAGAATGATTATGAGTGATGTAATGCCCGTGAATCACTCCTGGTAATAACAGTTATCAACATAAATCACACCTGTAATAACAATGTCATAACATATACAGTGAATCAAACAGTCTAGTGCTTTGAAAAATATAGAATCGAAGAAGTACTCTCTCTGCATGCAAATTTGGTGTACCACAATGCAAAATCCTACCAATACGAAGCTCAAGGACTCTGTTTAGGCATAAGAGATTTTCGAAGTTTACACACTTTACCCGACTCCCCATGAGAAACAAAGCTGTGGTTGCTCATGTAAAATTATCCTAAAATCCCATGAAGAAAGCATTTAACATCAACGATGTAGGTCTTTAGTCTATATATGTCTTAATTATTGAAATGAACAACGAATAGAAGACAATTTGGCTACGAGAAAAAGTATTTAGAGTAATCAAGGGCCCATAAGATTCTGAGAATAGCCTTAGCACTAATCGGCTTTGAGAGAGCAAACAGATCATCAGGTTCATTTTAATTGTGAAATCCATTTACAACGATAGCTTTCTTTACCTGTTGGAGAGAGGGTACAGATCAGTACATTAAGTATTAAGGTAGCCATTCTCCTCTTTTCATTGCTGGTCGCACACAAAAGTGACACAAGTTTTAGGGTAGAAGAAGAAAGACGATTATAACTAACAAAAGACGAAAGAGGATAGGTACACTTGTATTTACGTTTTTGAAGAGCAATGGGTAGGTCAAGGTCTGACTGAGGAGTGGATGGCACAGGCTCAGGTTGAGTGGAGGGAACTGGATCTTCTCTTGAAGCGGCAGGTGGGGGAAGCGAGTCTAGAGTTCCTGGTCTCCTGGAATCAAACTGTTCAAAACGGGGGCAGGCAGATGCTGATGCAGGAGGGGGGAATAGGAGCAGTAGACGTCGTAGCAGGAATAGTTGCAAGTTCAGAAATAGAAGCTGACGCGGAACCCAAAAGGAAATGAATTCCTAGAACCCCTAATCGAGTGGATCGGATCAAAGATTAAGATGAATCCCCCTCTATGGCACCCCATGTTTATAAAGAAACGGAAACACCAATAATCTGTGAAATCTACGAAATAAGATAAGGTTAAGATCGGGAGAGAAAGCAACGATACTCTTTGATTGCGAGAATAACCAGGAAACACAAACGAGGGCTTTGGATTATTTGAAACCTGTGGACGAACATCACAGAACAAAATAAGTACAAAACAAAAAAAATACGAGGTTCAATGGGGAATAAAAGTTTAGAAGGAAACAAGACACTATAAGGAATTGCACCATTAAGCACAGAAGAAGGCATGCGATTAATAAAAAAATATGCAGTAGAGACAGCATCCGCCCTTAAATGTTTAGGGACCTTCATTTGGAATAGAAGTGCCCTAGCAACCTCAAGAAGATGTCGATTTTTTCTTTCTGCAACCCTATTTTGAGGAGTATCAACACAAGATGTTTAATGAAGAATACCATTCTGTGATATATAAGATTGGAAGGAACTAGGTAGATATTCTTTAGCATTATCACTTTACAATATGCGAACAGAGGCATTAAATTGAGTTTTAATCACAGCACAAAAGGAACAGGAAATAGAGAATATCTCAGAACGAGTTTTCATTAAAAATAACCAAGTAACTTGAGAATAATCATCCACAAAAGTTACAAAATATCAAAAACCAGTTTTAGAAATAGACATGGACCCCAAACATCAGAATGAACTAACTCAAAAGGGGATGAAACCCGTTTATTGACTCTAGGAACTAAAGGTAAACGATGATGTTTGACAAATTGACAAGATTCACATTCTAAAATTGATAAAAACTGAAACTGCGTACACAACTTCTTTAAAGTAGACAATGAAGGATGACCCAAACGACAATGAACCTCAAGAGGAGAGAGAGCACCAGCACAAGCCAGAGATGACAAAACGTGTTCATCCAGAAGATAAAGGCCACCTGACTTACGTCCTCTACCAATAATCTGCATCGTCAAAAGATCCTGAAACACACGATAGATAGGATAAAATTTAACACAACAATTCAGTAGACGAGTAATTTTGCTAACAGACAATAGAATGAAAAACAAGGCAAACAAAAAACAAAAGACAACGGAAGAAATGGGATGGGATTGGTGGTGTCAACACACTTGACAGAAGATATGGACCCATCAGCTAGAGTCTGTTGAACCTTGATATCGGGTTGATATCGGGGCTAAAAGGCAATAAAACATTCCATGAAATAAGCTGTAAGGGACTTATTTTGCTGGTTTGCTCGATAAAATCTTTTGCAGACCTCATACATACGAGACATATTACCTTTTCCCGAATACAAAAATTCAAGATATTCCTTAATTTTTTAACAAACTTACAATGATTAATTAACCCAACCACGTCACTATCAACAGGATTTCGAATCAGTAGAAATAACTTAGCATCTTCCCTTAGCCAACTTTGTCTATTGTCACTAATTGGTGGATCATCAATTAGATGATCATCTTTTTTAGCCAACTTTGCTCTATTGTCACTAAGATTATCAGTAGAAATAACTTAGCATCTTCCCTTAGCCAACTTTGTCTATTGTCACTAATTGGTGGATCATCAATTAGATGATCATCTTTTTCAACACTTCACAAATAAATTCTAATTGTCTTACTCCAATCTAAAAAATTAGTTCTTTTCAATTTATGTTCTGTGTTATTCATTGCTGGGATCAATTCAGTAATAATAGCTTTAGAATCTGTAGGTTCAGTATCCATTAATAAAAACTAAACACCCCAACAGCAACCAAATAATAGCACGAACCCAACAGAACATTAGCAACTCCAAAGGGAACCGAAAGCCGCAAACAGCAGTAGTAAAAAACAAAGAAAGCGCCCAGATGCTGTCGGAGCCGAAACCAAGCACTAGAAAAGAATTTGGACGGCAAGTCGATCCTAGAGGACGAAACCCAGTCATCGGAAACTGCCGGACGCGCCTCCACTCGTTGGCGCGTGAGATGACATCAGATTCTTATGACGGCGCGTGAGGCACACTCGCCAGTCTTCAGGCCATCGGATTTGGTGGAGACACGCCGATTGGAGGTCACTCTTCCTCCCTTGGGTGGCGGTGAGACAAAAGCAAAGGCCTAGGTGGGAGACTGAGATTGATAGTCGCGAAACAAAGTTGTCGCCGGAAACGTCAATGCAGAAATCGAAAAAAAAACAAAAAAAAAGAAAAAAAAAAAAAAAAAAAAAAATAAGAAAAAACTCTAAAACGAGCCAAAAGGGCTCTGATACCATGTAATTTATAGTTTTTTCAATCAATAGGGGACAACATATAAAAAAAAAAAAAAAAAAAAAAAAAAAAAAAAAAAAAAAAAACGCTAACGAGCCAAAGGCTCTGATACCATGTAATTTAGTTTTTTCATCAATAGGGACACATATATATACATATACATGATACTATAAACCTATTAGGAATCTAATTCCTAATAGAACTCTATTTTCAACTAACTCTATTTACAACTCTATTTTCAACTATGATATGCAAGTCTGAATCACTATAGCAGCCTCACAAATTCTATTATCTGTTAGTGGCTGATATTCAAAACTATTTAAGGGCGCTGCATAGTTTAATATAGTTGTAATTTTTGTAGTAAATGTGATTGGAAGTATGAACTTATTCTATGTATTTTCATTGTAGTGTAAAAGTATTAGTTTCCATAGACTACTGTATGTGTACGTTTCGAAACAATTTGATATATCCTTCCTTCCATTGACACCTTTTATACATTGAACTACCTATGCAGGTGTCCCTACCAGTCATGCAAAAGTTGCTGTTCAAAAGCTCAAAATCCATGCCATATTCATGGTATGCTCATATATTCATAGTTATAATGTTGAAGAATAATTCTTTTTGTTACATAAAGTTTTGTTTGCAAATTAAATTTATTATGATGTTTTAGCCTTCTCATTGAATTGCAACAAAGATCAATGAGTTGTTTTATAAATTTTGTTGAAAGATGAGGTGAAACATCAATGTGGTTCTTCTTTGGTGTTGTTTTGACAAAAGTACCTTCTGGGTGCATTCGCAAAGTATCCAAAAACTACTTTAAGGAGGGCTGGTTTGATCCTATTTGTTCAAGGAATCTCAGAAGCAGGGATCGGCTGATTTCTGGTCAAAGTATGGTATGGGGGAACTGACATAGAGCAGCTGCAACTGGGCATATGATTGTTTGAAGCTGTGGTGTAGGGTTGGAGACTTCTAGATTTTGTTGCATTGAAACACTTGGGACAACTATTTGGTGGGTTACATTTATCAAATGTGGGCGGGGTTGTTGATTTAGGGGCATGGAAGAAAAAGATATTTCATTATATCTTTGATGAGTGTTACAGTGGCTAAGGGTAATCTTTTCTTTGAGCTTGCAAATTCATGGTTGAAGATTTATACATGAAAATTAAACAAAAGGCAAGGGGGATAAAAAGTTGGGTTGATATACTGGTGGAAATGCTAATAGACGCCTGTTTTTATGATAGGTAACATGAAGGACACAAATGCTTACCAACTATTTGCTATTCACATAAGAATGGGATTCCCGAGTTGTAAACAAATTTATGAAGTTCTAAATAAATTAGATATAGTTGACAAAACCATGCAAGGACTAACTGGAACTTTTAAAGCTAAATATGCAAATAAACTGCATACATTGTAATTAAAACCTTGTTCTTTTTTGTTTAGAATTTTACAATTAGGAATTGTTTGGTCTTAGGGTTTATGAGATCTGATAACTAAGAAAACATAAACCAGAATTGGATGTTCTTGACTTCTGAGAAACTTGAATTTGTTGTCTCATAGTTGATGATTTTCTACAGAGTGGGGATAGTAAATATAGTAATAATTCTAGCGACAATAATGCTTGCAATAATGCCATTTAGGCAGTGACACAGAGACTAAACTGATCAATGATTGTATTTTATGATCATAATTGTGCAAAAAGTGGTAGTGGTGTGGGTCTTGGTGATGTTTCATTGTCATGGTTGTGATGTTATTAGCATTAATGATGCTGCTGCCTGCGCTGATATATACTTGGCAACTGTGATCATGAAGGTAACTATGGATGCTAGTCTTGGCATGATTAATGATTTAGAATATTGTGACAGTAAAAGTTTTGGTGATAGATATTCTAGTTGCAAAGTGAGTAAAGGGAGCAACAATTGTAGCAACAGTGAGAAAGAGTTAGAATGTATAAGTATAATTTGCATATGCTAGTCCCAGCTAGAAGCTGGGACTTGTACTTCATTGTGATTGTTGGATTTTGATTTCATGAGAATGAAAGCAATTAGACCAAAAAAGTAATGGAACTGGGTGTGTTCTCAAGATTCGAACTCTGTGGCCATAATTTCCATGAAACCGAAATAGGGTTTAAATAAATTTCTGACTGGGCATTTCACCAAGTCCTTTTGCTGCCACTGCTAATAAGAAGACTCTCTCTGTTTATGATTTATGTTCAGAACTCACATGTCTCTACTGCATTGGAACAAGTCAATTCTGTTATCCATGTAGGGGTTGCAGTTTTAATGTCCCATTTTTCCAGACCTGAGCACCAAAGCAAAGGACATTCATGACGTGTTTGCCATAAAATAAATCCCTTGTAAAAAGAAAAAAAAAGGAAAAATTAAATGCTACATATTTGCATTGGTGGGCAGAAAGTGATGCTTGCAATTGTCTGAAAGTTTACCGTTGAGGAATTCAAAGATGGAGCCATTATAAATTTAGACTCTATTCTGTTGTGAGTCCTTTATAAACTTATTCTGCCACTAGTGAGTGGGGAATTTTCATTGCACTATCATAAGCTATCCACTTTAGAAAGGAGTATCTGCATCTTTTCATTGAATGATAGAAGTCCTATTTTTCAGTATCTTTGCCAGCCTATTATTCTTTGTATCGCAAGTATATTATCTTTGATATTAAAGGTTTATAATGCAAATTGCATTTTATCTTTAGTTTTATTTATCTTTTGATATCTTTGATTTTGTAAGTGCAGTTTTGAAAGCAAATGCAACTTTTCCAGACAAGACAACAACTTCAAGCACTCCTCTGTTTGATCAGCAGTCAACTGAAGTATCTCCTGCAGCGTAAGTTACGAGCATCAACCATATGATCTGCTTATGCGCATCTAGCTTCATCATTGCTTTTAAACGTTGGTGGGTAGTTTCTAGTTAAGCAACCTCTTTTCCTTAGGTTATTTTACTGTGCTCTTGTAGATTGGTTTATGACCGTGGATAAAGAGACTTGCTGCAATTTGCATGTGGAATATCACTTTTGGTAACCTGGGTTTTTGTCTCGTGGAGTTCTCTTGTAGCATCGTCTCATAAGCACGTTAGTAACTATGGTTTAACACTTGATTGGGATATTCGTTAATGTATGTTTTCTTTCCAGGAGTTCACTTAGGGTTGCATCGCTTCGACAACTCTCTAACAACTTTTCTCAATTCAACAATTTGCATGCATCACGTTCAAGGAAGCCATTGACCAGAAAGGTGCACAGTAATGACCTGATGTCTTGTAATGCTTGTATTTTTTGGTTATGCTTTTGTTTTCTGTTAGTAACGCATGTGAGAATGATTTTCATGGAACCTATTGCAGGAAGCTGCATCTATAAATGAATGGAGATTCTCCAAGTTAAAAGAATACAGGGATAGAAACATTGAAGTAGAAAATGTAGCTTTTGATCGGTATATGCAAAATATTACGTTACTGGAGGAGGTGTTTTCTGTGAACTCAAAAGTATCCACCGAGGATGGCTCTCAATCTTCAAATTTGGACAATACTTCTGCAGAAGATCACACAGATAAGGCTACTGCTGGTAAGAAGCTGAAGCTTATGTTGAATCCAACAAGAAATGAGAACTTTAGGAAGAGGGTACAACAAATAATCGATGGAGGGTTAAAAAGGTTTCAGAAACGTGAGTTTAATGACAACGATAATGACCAAAACAGCGAGAATGAGCTCAACAAACAGCAAGAGGAAACAAAAAAGTCATGGGCCGAGAGGACTTCAGCTGTAAGTGATCTTACTGACAAATTGAACAAAGCCCGAAACGAAGAGGATCTAGCATCTTGCCTGGAAATGAAAACGCAGCTCTACAATCACAAGAGCCAAACAGAAACCATGGTCATGGAGGTATCTCATGAAGGGGCTGCCAAGAATGACTTCTCGCCTATAAAAGAATTGGATTATCTTTCTCAAAAATTGTTTAGAACGGTGGAAATTGACCAGGAAGATCTCAACAGAATTGGTGAAAATTTCTCCTCCCTACAAAAGTTAGCAAATTTATGATTTGTTGTGGCTAGATATCCAATGAGGAATGGAGTTTAGATTAGTTTTAACTAGAAAAGATTGAAGGTGTAGCTTAATACTGTAATACAGCCTCATTAGCTTCATTCTGAGATGTACATCCAAACCACTTTGCAAATTTGTTGCACATAATGTGACAATTTGTCCCAAGTTTCTTCTTCCTTCAATTTTGGCATGTTCTAGAGTTCGACATTACCAAAGATGTTGCAAATGAAGATGTTTAGAGTTTGATATTACCAAAAATGTGACCTTTCCTTTCATCTGTAAACATTATAATGCCAAAAAATGTTATTGTAAAAACAAACTTTAATCTATTATTGGTAAATTCTTTTTTAAATACATTTTAATGACTTCTAATCAATATATTTTAACATCAAAACATATATGTAATTCAATGTGAAAAGGCTATACTATAGTTTGTTTCTAGTCTCAGTTTAAATGATAATCGAATATTTTTCTTGGAGAAAATGAAATGGTCCAATTTGGATCTGTTATATCTATCTATACAAATTCCTAAGGGTGAAACCAACTGAATTGACCCGTGTGTCTAGGGGAGCACCATCCTATTGTGTATCCAGCAGTGTTATTTTGGTACATCGGACCACCGAATGAATAAAAAAAAAAAAAAAAAAAATTTGGATCTGTTATACTCTATCTATACAAAATTCCTAAGCGTTGAAACCACTGATGGACCGTTGTGTCTAGGACCCATCCTATTGTGTATTCCCACAGTGTTATTTTGGTACATCGGACCACCGAATGAATAAAAAAAAAAAAAAAAAAAAAAAAGAATGCATCGCGATGACAACCCTATTTCATATTAAGACTTTTGGACTTTTGTAAAGCTTGACCTTGAAAGAAAACAATAATAATAGTAATAGTAAGCCTGCCAACAAAAGCAGCCTCTTTCTGGGCTAACACAAAGTGGGTCAATTTCTGAATAGCCATTTAACAGTAATAGACTATATGTACAATTTGATTCTTTTGTATTTTTTTCGTATTTTTTCGATTGCTCTCTCAATATATTCCCTGCCTCTCAAGGAATCCCAATTTGGAATATGAAAATTTCAAGTGATATCATATGCCCTAATCTTTCTCCTCTCAAAAATTTGCTCCCTCTCAAAAAAAAAAAAAAAAAATTATATTATTTATTATAAGATATTAAGATAGTCATAATTTATGTAAAGAAGTCATAATTTATGGTTTGTTTGGATGCTCCATTAAATTGGAAGCATGTGGTTTTGCTTTCCACAGAGTTTGATGGCTTAACTCCTTTCCTTTGAATTGAAAACCATTCAAGTGGAACCCACAAAACAAACCTTAGAAAATTGGCCTATATGGTTTTATTCAACATTGGCCTAATTTAAGTTTCTCATAATTATTGAACAGCCAAACATGACCTTGTCAAGTATTTATCTTTATTTTTTATCATTATCCATTATTTATCTTTGAATCAAAGTCAAATGAGTTAACATATATAGGTTTTGCTTATTTCTCCATAATAATAAATTATATATTAAAAAAAAAAAAAAAAAAAAAAAAAAAAAAAAAAAAAAAAACAAAAGAGACCTAAAAAATGGGTACTAAAAGCAACATATAGCCATTATGAAAGAAATTTAAAAAAAAAAAAAAAAAAAAAAGAGAACCCTAAAAATGGGTACTAAAGGCAAACATAAGCCATTATGACAAAGAAATTCCCTCTAAATTGTATTTCATAGTCATAATATTTATAGCTCTTTTGAACCATTGGTTAAGGCTTCACTAGATTTCTTTCTTCATAGGTTAGTGCTTTTATTTTCTATTTTTAAATCTTAATTAATTTTCTTGCCTTTATTCTCCAATACCTAGTAATACTTCACAACCCTCAACAACAACCTTTCTTGGTGGATATCAATTTTCATTTTTTTCTAAGATGATTTCCCTTTGAAACAAGGCTGTCATCTGCTTTCAATTTCTATGGCTATACTCATCTCAACATCAACTTTTTCAATGACCTTTTTTTATTTTATCAACCCCATTATCCTCTCAACCAATTCATCTTAATCATGATTCTTCTAGCTCCTAGTTGATTGTTTTTAGGATTATTATATATAAATAGTTTGAATATTTATTAGGGCACCAATAAAAGAAATACAAATTGGAGACTATAGTATAGACTTTTTGCCAATACAAGAAGAGGATCTTGATAATGCAAAGATAGAAAGTCTATATATTTTCTTTTTGTGATATAAATTTTCCACTACTAAAAGGTGAATTTTCATTGGACAACAAACGAAGCGATCAAACTTTAGAGACAAATAATTATATTTATTTTCGTTTAATTTGTTTTAATTTGAGTTTTTTTTTTTTAATGATCAAGAATTAAATTCAATTTCGTCAACTCTTAAAAAGTGAGATGAGATGACGGAAATTTATTTTCCCTTAACTAGAGGTTTCGAATTCGATCTTTGGATATGGTTTTAAACACTCGGGAAAGACCCCTTTACCCCTTTATGAATTTACCCAATGAGAATCCAGATTAATCGAGCCACTGAATTTTAGATACCGAAAAGTTAAAAAAAAAAAAATCGAACTTGGCAATGTGTGTCCTTATCAATAATAATATTTTTTAAATAACACATGGATCCATATCAGAAGCCAATTAATCAATTAATTTGATGAAACTATTCCTTTTCTTGGACTTTCATTCTCACATGCTTTCCATCTAGACCTTTCTTAATTCAAATCAAGGTGATTAATTTAAGTAAGACACCATAATTGTGTTAGTGGCAGTGTAAAGATTAATATATAAAGAATATATTAAACCCATAAAAATCAAAAGAAAAGATAAGAAATTGGACAGATCCCTTATGGTTATCTGTATGAAGAAAGCTCAGATCGGTAAGGGAAGCATCATTTTCTGTGATGTTTGGTTACAAGAATAAATATTCCTCTTTTTTTAAAAAAGGACTTGCCCATGTGTATGTGCAGCCAAGAATCATTGTTTCTCTATAATTGTGTATTGGGATACTATTAGGGTTGTGATTGATGCCATTCCAATGTCAATATTAGGGTTTTCCAATTTTTTCTTTCTTTGTTTTTTTCTTTATAATATGATTTCAACTGTGCCACTAAAATCTTTCACAAGGGTCTTGTTTGCTTGTCAATTCCAACAGGACCACACACATTAGTTCTAAATTTGGTTAATAGTTATAATTTCACCTACTTTTGCAAAGACATATACTTAACTTGCTTAATTCCTAGGTTAAAGCTTAATGGGTATCCCTAAATCTGGTTGGCAATTTTTTCTAGTAATATAATAACTAAAATTCTATAGAGGATGGAATCCCTTATGCTCCATTTAAATCCCAATTCCAACCCATTAATGTTGCAGTTTATCATTTTGATGTCATATTTGATTGCCAATTCACAAAATTAAGCTGATTTGAAATTCGACTAATGCATAAATTTGATCCTGAACTTTCGTTGATTCTTCTGTGGCTTCGTGAACTTTACGGGGTTCAATTATGATCATGCACTTTTATATTTCATTTGGGTGAATGACATAAGTATTACCGAAATATGAAACTGTAAGATCGTGATGAGCTCCCTGCAAAGTTCAAGAGGCTACAAAAATAATCACCAAAAGTACATGATCAAATTTATATATTAGGCGGTTGAAATGTAGACCTGGTTACATGTTTCAATTTCATTGAGTTTCTAACCTCAAGGATTTGCTTAGACTTTGTTTGGGAGGGAGAATATTGAGAAGAAAGAAAATGCAAGGAAAATATATGTGGCTATGGTATTGACTAGTAGATTGAAGCAAATAGAACGTAATTAATTCAATTCATTTTCTTTCCCCCCATTCTCACTCCCAAACAAAGCCTCAGTTTATTAGTTAGTTTGCTCCATATTTTATTTCATCTGTGAGAAGAACTCTTAAAAGCAAATTATTCAGAAAGCATTTTCTTTTTTTAGGGAAATTGAAAACGTAATATATATTTAGTTAAGTTTGATCCATTATTTATATTTCATCTGTGAGAAAGAACTCTGTTAAAAGCAAATAGCTTCAGGAAAGCATTTTCTTTTTTTAGGGAAATCTGACAAAATCGTGAATATTAATATATAATACTTATATATAATATATATATAGATAATTAAATTAATTAATTACCAAAATCTCCATTTTTGTATATATAATTAATTAATTAATTACAAAATCTCCTTTTTGATATTTTCTCGAATAGTTTGAATTCAAACAAATTATAAGTTGTGTTTGGAAAACTTATTAAATGCACTAATTAAATTGTACCATGAGAATCAGAATTGGACTTCAAGTTTCAAACAATACAAAATTGAGAACTCGTGACCCAGAATACAAGGAAATTGAGTTTGATTGCTGCATTTCTTTCCAGATAATCAATCCAACGGTTCTTTTTCTTTATACATCCTTGTCACCTTACACACAACAAGTACCTGAAAATATTGAAATAATAATGTCTTTGAAGGCAATAAGATGTAAAAATGCACTAACATACGGTCAAAGAAAGAAAATTTTGCATTTAATTCTCTGGCCTCTCTATATCTAAATTATATTGATAGTTGGGTCAAACTCATATTCATGTAAAATCATTCTAATAACTAACAATTTCAGATTACAAACTTTTAATCTTACAAACAGGGACAGAGGGAGGGGGAATGGGGAATCCGGCCCTCCAAACTCAAAAGAATTTTAAAAATTTTACTTATAAATGGTGCAAAAAAAAATTTTTTTCCTTGATTTGGCCTCTTAATTTTGAAAATTTTCTTTTGGCCCTCTCTAGATTTAGAGTGTAGCTCTGTCCATACTTACAAATAAATCTGCAAAAGAAAGCATTTCACTCTCGCTGATTCAATCGTATGTTGGTAATGATCGGTAAATTTTAGATAAAGAAAATTCTTAGCCTAGCTATTGGTGTTTTTTTTTTTCTCTGTCTCTCTCTCTCTCTCTAAAGTAAAAAGATACAAATACTACCTATTTTCGTTTCACATGTTATTATTACATTGATTGGTCCAATGTATGCTCTTGATGTGTAAATAAGAGTTGGTTGTTGTTTGAAATATATATTACTTGTAAGCCAAAACTCTTAATTTAGGCGATGAGGGTGAAAATGACTTAATAATGAGACATTAGACAAAGAAGAGGGACATAATCCCAAGAAAGAAAATAATGTTCAAGATTAGCACACTAACATGGGTCCCTACTCTATAGCTTAAGACTCCCTAAACAGCTGCAATTTGTCCTTCCTAAACTTAAATCACCCATCAAATTAATTAATCTAACATTATATATATTCCAATTGAAGTTGCTTAGCTTATCCTTTTCTTCAATAAATATTATTATTTTATTAATGCTCGATTGACATGGCACAAATGGGTTCAAGGGATCAAGTCAATCAAAGCAGTTGAAATTCCAATCCATACAATATTTATATACACACTATAATGTAAATAATGACATACCTTCCTAAGGGACAACTACAAACATGAAATTCCAAACCCTAATAAGATTTTTGAATGGTAGATGCATAAATATACCTTTATGAAACTTTAAATTTTGCAAAGTGATTTATTATGTCTCTAAAATTGCGAATTTTGCTGACATTATATTCCTCTTTATACTAATAATAATATTTTTTTTTTAATGTTTTTAGTATCTGTGTGTAATATATTTACTTAATGTATAGTTAGTATAATCTTTGAAAGAATAATTTTCACATTTTTCAGTTTAAATAAATTTCGTTGCTTATCTACACAAAAAACATTTTCTTTATAGGTTTTTTTAAAATTTTATTTTGACTAGTGCAATAGGTGGGTTGATAGATCTTTAAATAACATTTTGGAGGTTTAGAGTAGAGAGGGTGATGATCAAAGCAAAGGAAATTATTATTATTATTATTATTATATTATTATAGAATTAATTAAGTGGTAATGAAGTGGCATGCATGAAAATTAGAAAGGAAAATGAAATAATTAAAAGAGTGTGGGGGTGGGGAGCTGATTGCATGTGGAAATTGAAGAGTGTCCTCTTTGGACAGCATGCAATAAGTGAACATTGTCGGCATTTACTAATTGCTTTAATATTCAAACATTTTGGTTGAAGACTTGCTACTTACCCAAGAAAGAAACTACTCCTTTTTCCTTTGCATTTTCTCTCTCACTTCTTCTTTCTTTCTTTTCTTTTTTTTTTTTTTTTTTGAAGACTTGCTAACTTTACCCAAGAAGAAACTACTCCTTTTATCCTTTGTCATTATCTCTCTCCACTTCTTACTTTCTTTCTTTTCTTTTTTTTTTTGTTTTTTTTTCTTTTCACAAATTTTTATATATTTCCATATCATTCTTCATACTTAATACAATTATTTACTTTTTTTTTTTTTTTTTTTTTTCTTTTTCAACAATTTTTATATATTTCCTATCATTCTTCATACATAATACAATTATTACTTTTTATCCATTTGCATTATTTTTTTTCCTAATTAATATTTAGATTAGAAGATGGCAATTTGAAGAAAAAAAAATGTTTTTTCGATTTCTTTAAGGGTATATATCAAGTGAATTCATCAAGAGGTGTCAATTGACATTTTTATTTGGTAATTACTCTCATATTTCATAATGTAGAGAATTAAGAGTTTAAACTTTTCAATTAACTATTTTTTAAAAAAAAAATCATGTGATATAATTGATATGATTTGAGAACTTAATTAATAATAATTAAAGAGGGTAGAGGCAGACGTTTTAGATTAGTTGAAGAGTATTATAAATATATGTGTAAGGGCCAAAATAGCTGCCATAATTATAAGTAGGCAAAGAAGAGATTGATTGAATTAGTTATAATTAGCCGACTTAGAGATTTGATTATGACAATTTAAATGGGGCCAATAGCTTTATCATTTTTCATTTTTTGGTAATTAATTAGTGATTAAGATGTTGTTAGTATCACTAATTCATCTTCTTGCATGCTTCATGATCATTTGGCTCATTCGATTGAGCAAGTTATCATCAAAAAGGCATGAATTCAATTTTACAATTTAAATAGAAAATATTCAATTTTGAGAATTTACAAATATACGACTATAAAAGGAGAGAGAACTTTAAATTGAATAATTTTCAATTTTACGCCTAATTAATTTGTTGAAATTGAATAAGACTAGTAGGTTAATAAGGAAGAAAATTTTCCTTCCAGGCCGAAGGATCTGCTCGGTAAAATTAATTAATTTGATAGTTGTTAGCTATTTTAATAGCGTTTAGCTGTTTGAATAGCTTTTCATGAAACAATAAAAATTAAATGTTACATGAGTTAACTTTTCATAAAACGCTACCATAACTTTTAAAAACTAGTTTAAATGATTTGTTACCGAACAACTGTTTTAAGTAACATTTAGCATTTTGATACTTAAAAAATTGTTGTTGCCAACACAGTCTAATTTCTGTTGGAAAAACATTTTTTGGAATAATAATAATATCCATGACTGTACTAAATTAACTTAATGTTGTATCCTTAAAATCATTTCGAAAGGAAACCTCAATCGAATGCATATATAAGTTGTCTTGAGCATATCCTTAATTGTAAATGAAAAATAAATAAATAAATAAGAAAATAGTTTAGTTTTATGCTCTATTTATTTTTAGAAATAGCTTATTTAGAAAATATTTTTTAGATTTTTTGATATTTCGAGTCCGTCAATAAAAAATATTTTCCTAATCAAACGAAAGACTAAAACATTTTAAAAGAATGAAATGATATTTCAAATGGTAAAATATTTTTTTAAATTTGAATAAACTTTTTATAATCTTATAAATGCTCATCAAAACTTTGTCATGGATGCTTGCAAGCCACCACTAGTCAATCTGTCATCACCACCAATCACTGGGATTGTCAAAATTTATAAATTTGACATATTTTTTTCCTCATATTCAATAACAAATTTTTAAAATATAAATTTTTTATAATTTTAAATATTATTGTAGTTTTATAAATTAAAAATTATAGTATTTGTTAACTAATTTTTAATATCACAATCAAACAATATAAAGGAGTTATTTGAAAAATATTTTCTAAAAAACTTACTTTAAAAATAAATGGAGTTTAAAACAATAATTATGATAAAAAATTTTAAATTATTAATAATTAATTCATTTAAATTAACTTAATTAAATATTCCAGTGGGTTCTGCTTTCCATGATCTAAATATGCCACAAATGCAGCTGCAAAATCAAATATAATGATATTAAAAATTTGTTGTAGAGTTGATGTGAACTCTCAAACTGCATGTGATGAGTTAATTATATTAATTAAGTTATGATAATTGTTTATTAATTTGTTTGATGTCTTTCCTTTTTTTTGCTTGTATGGGTTAGCCACAAATTATTCCAAATGGAGAAAAAGTGGACAATTTTGAAATTGTATTCTTGAGGCAATGAGATTCCCATGTGTCTTATTATTGCAAGTGCATATCCACCATATGGAGAAAGACAAGAGAGCACTTGACCTAATCCAACTAATCAGAACCAAAATAGGTGAGCTTATTTTCCCTCTACTCTAATTCATCATTGAAATATTGTGAAGATTAAAAGATTTTTATTATAAACCCATTGGAGTTGGTAAATTTGCATCTAATTGCAATTAAAATAACTAAATAGTTCTCTTAAATAATTATAAAACTAAAAAGTTATATCATCTATTAGAATTCCTATGCTTAATAATCTTCAAAAGAAGAAAATAATTTTAGCATTCTAGTAATTTTTTTATTTTTTATTCATTGAAAGACCTGATGGATCGAAATAACACTGCAGACTACAGAACAGGGGGTAATACTCCCTTAAACTCACCAAATTGATGAAAACACTTGTGTTTGAATTGACTCGAACTCGAGACCTCTCATTTTAGTAGTTTTCTATTATTTTAAAGATAAATAAGATATTGATTATTATTGATTATTTATTTTATAATAGAAGAAATAAAAAATTAAAAACCCAAATATTAATAACATTTTATAGGCATTTTTATATAAAAAATGATAAAAAAAACAATTTTTTCTTATTTAAAGATAAGCATTCATGTAAGAAAAGATAAAAGTATATCTCTTTCTATATATATGGGTAATAGTTATTAATCTTTGTAATAAAACAAAACCTTAACCCACCAAAATAAACCACAAACATACATTATTATGGGAAGAGAAGATAGGTATAAGATAATTTTATACAAAAAAAAAAAAAAAAAAAATAAAAAATACCATCTCCACATAATATTCCGTAATCATCTAGGGTTATAATAGTTATTCTGAACAACTTCTCATAATCTAATTAATGCGAGTTAATAAAACCTACAAAACCACTTAAACCCACCAAAATAACCACAAACATACAATTATTGTATGGGAAGGAAGAAGTTTAAAGGGGAATTGTATCATAGAGATCTTTTAATTACAAAAAAAAAAAAAAAAAAAGTTATCTCTCTCATCATTATCTTCTCCTTACTACCAAAACGAGTGTTTATAAAAGGAAATTTAATAAAAAATGAGAATAGTCATCTAAATCAAAGGCATTAGTTCACCAACAAAAGTGAGAATTGGAAGTAATTGCTATTGCGACTCACAAACAAGTACTCAAAATTATTTCAACTAAAACATTTCTGAACTGTAACATACCAATAACCAAGATCGTAACATGAAATAGGGTCGATCCTATCCACAAAAACTAGTTGTATCCGAAGTCACCATTGTGTAGCACTTATGGTGATAGCTTTTTAGATATTATTTTGTCCCTAATACTTAATAAGATAGGTGAGATAATAAGAGTATACATAACAAATGCATTCTTAGAATAGCCAGATTTGTGCGACTCCTTTTGATAAACCAATAGCCAAAATTCGAAGAAGCAGTCAACCTTAAATTACATGGTGCCGTCTTATGGGAAAGGGGCTATCAGTACCTTTGTGCTGGACCGTACACTATTATAGACGTCATATTACATTCTAAGATAAAGCCTGCATATGAATGATTTCGTGAGATGAAGGCCATAATTTCTTCTTTTTTTTTTAGTTTTTCTTAAATTTTCTGTTCAGGAATTTTTTATTTTTTCTGTTGCGTAGACACCTTTTCTTTTCTTCTTGCTTCACCACAGTGATGTTACAAGACAGCTCTAATAATATTTTTCAAACATGTGTTAATACTATTTTGCTTTGATATTAACCTAATATAAATATGTACTCATTTAGGCTCTAAATATTTTTATTTTATTATTCTAATGCAGTCCTTTCCATCCATTCACATTACAAGTGATTTCTTTGATTTAGTAAATTTAGGAAAATTCATAAAGTCTCATATCAACATAACCTCTGATACACAATTAAAATGGACCAACCTAGCATTATTAGGTTCAAATCTTTAAACAATAACATAGTAATTTACCAAAGTACAAAAATCTCACTCTACAAAATGAAACAGACTGTGTATTCTGTGTGACATCATTTCAGTTCGCAATAACACCTGAGTGACCAATTGTTGGTTAATTATATTTCAAGTTACTTCAAAAATTGGTATATTTTAAAAATCGTTCTTTTAAGCAATCCAATATTCAAACGTTTTAACACTAAAACTTTTTTTTTTTTTTAAAATTGAATCAACCTCTGTGTGTTTTGGAATTCTTATTAGACTTGGTTAGTTTTTCCTCTGTATGTTGATACCGTGAGATGATATCTTTCATACTAAACTCCTAATACATTTTTTTATGTGTTTAATTTTAAACTCATGGTTTAAGTGTCACTAAATTCTCTTAACGCAGTTTTTATTAAAATTTGATCGTGCGTGCTCTCTCAAAAATTCAATAACACTATCTATTAAATTATTTACTTAAATAAAAAAAAAAAAAAAAAAAGTAATAAAAAATGAGAATTATTAGTACCAACAAAAGTAGAAGTGGAGAAATGATGGATCCAAACGTACTAGATTTTGTACCAATACCAAGTGTCACATGTGTACCAAGTCACATGTGTAGCACATGGTATGCTTGATTTCAATTGTCCCCTATCTTATAAGTGGTGAATAATCTCCTACAAAAGCATTTAGAATAGCCAAGATTGGGACCCTTTTGATAACAAGACAATTCAGCACCAATTAATGGATGGGAAAGGGCTATCAGTACTTGTGGGTACTACTTAACTTCATTTCTTCTAAGATAAAGCCCATATATGATTTGGGTGGGCCATTTTCTTTTTTTTTTTTTTTTTAATTTCTTTCAATTTTTATTTTTTTTAAACTTTTCCTTTCTTCTAGTCAAAGGATTAAAGAAGCAAAAATTAAAATGTGTTAATTACTATTTGCCTTTGATATTTAACCTAATATAAAATATGTTATTTAGGCTCTATATTTATTTTATTATATAATTTAGTCCTTCCAATCCATTCCAATTAAAGTGATTTTGATTTATAAATTTAGGAAAATATAAAGTCTCATATCAACAAAACTCTTAACAATAAAGACCAACTAGCATATTAGGTTAAATCTTAACAATAAATAGTAATTTACCAAAACAAAATCCTAAAAATTGACAAACTTGGTAGGTAATTTTCAGTCAAAACCTGCACCAAATTGTGGTTAATAATTTTCAGTCTCAAAATGTAATTGAAAAAGTTCTTTTACAATCCAATTTCAGTTTTACATTTTTTAAACTAGAATCAACTGTTTTGGTATAAGACTGGTAGTTTCGGTGTGAAACCGTGAAGAAGTACTTTCAATAAAACTCCTAATATATTATTTTATTTTATTTAAATTTTAAGGATAAATTTTAAGAGTTTTATTAAAATTGATCTCGTCCTTTTCAATAACACTATCTATTATTATTATTTACTTAAACTACAAAGTTAAAAAACTCGAAAAAGATTATCAATTTTCGATTCCAAATTGGAACGAAATCAAAACAAACTATTCCAAAATTGTCTAGAAAACACTTAAAATCATTCAGTTTTATTTTCACCGTTTTTATAACCGAAACCGAAGGTTTTAAATACGAAACCAGTTGTTCTGAACTTATTATCATGCCCATCATGATACAAGCCCCAACTGTTTTTAGATTTGGATTTCAAAACTGCTTTTAAGAAAATATGAACTATTTTAGTATTTTAGATTAGGAGATAGATGTTAAATAATTATAATATTAGGTCAATATTAATTTTTGTGGCCCATTATTAATTGTTTGGACCTATTATATGTGGGTCCAAAGCAGTGAACCAAGACACCAGACAGTAATAATCATTTGGTTGGATATACAATTTCATGCAATGGAAAAAAAAATTGCTATTTGTGATTGATTCCCAAACAATTGTATCTAAAGCTATTTCGAGAAAAGACAAAGAGAAGTTAGGAGAAAGACTTGTAAGGAAGCTTACATTATGTAGGGAGAAAAATCACTTTTACTTTAGAAATAATAATACTCCAACATAATAAAATATAGTTAATGTGTAGTGTCTATTACTCTCATATAGTTATATATTCTTAATTATTTTTTTTCTTTCCTTACCTTTCTTTTTCATTTTTCTTATTATTTTCAAGAAATTGTTTGCTTACCTAATGAAACAAAGTAATCATTTATCAGTAATTTCAGAAAAGAAAAATGGTAATGGGAGAAAGTGAGAGAGAGAAATGTTCAAGCTTCAAAAGATGACACTAGGGAAAATAGATGTATAATGCAAGAAAAGCAAATCAAGGTGGAGAAAATTCTACTTTGAAAAGCCAAAGAAAGTTGAAAGATGAGAACCCATAATTAATTAATTAATTAATTAATTAATTGACAATGAAGGAGATGATTGCAGAAGCTAATTAATTAGTGATTTCTTGTCATACTACCACTTGCTTTTTCTTAATTTTTCTTTTAAATACTGTTTCTTGTTTTTAATTCTTGGAAAAAAAATTTTCTATTGCTTGATTCTTTTTTACTATGGTAGGTGAAAGAAGATTGATAGCTATTTGAGGGGATATGAATTGAAAAAATAGTGGGGGTAAGTGCCAAAATGAGTGTTTCTCTATATATATTATATAAAAAAATGGAGAAGAGCATATGAAAGGGAGGGTCAAGGGAAGCAACAAAGAACGTGGAGGCAAAGGAAAGAAAGACTGACAACTTATAATACATTGAGGTGGTGGGGAGTTGTACAAAGATATATAGAGGACTTTCTTTTCCTTAGCTAATAATGTTGGTTGAGAGATGTATTTGTTTTTGTGTGCAAGGAGATATGCAATTTGACCCAACACACAACCATGCCTCCTCACATCATCATGTGTAACTATCTTCCATCTCTCTCTGTATATATTTTTAATATAAATAGATATTCGATTGTCAAGACTGCATTCGGTAACAACTTTTTAAATAGTTTTTAAAAACGATAAACGCTATTTTTTATAGTGTTCGGTAACATAGTGTTTGAACTAACTTTTAGAGGTTAAAGTAATATTTCATAAAAGATTAATCTATATAATGTTTAACTTTCAACGTTTTATGAAAAGCTACTAAAATAACTAATAACTACTAAAACAATTAATTTGGTCGAACAAATCTTAAATTATTAAATTATAATTTTAAATATAATGCTAAAAAATAAAAGTAAAAAGAATAAAAAAAGAGAAAAGAGAGAGAGAAATAATAGTTGGTAAAATGATTATTTCATATGATATATAGAAGGTCAAAAACTCCATCCAAACCCATGATCCATTTCCACTTAACTTAAGAATTTGAAATGTAATAAAAAGTAGTTTAAAAGTCTAAGAAGAAAGAATAAGATATATCACAATAAAATGAGAAAGAAACATCTCTATCTCTAAAGGCTTATATGCCCACTTCCTCTTTTATTCATATATCACAAATGAATCTGTCTTTTATGTGAAGTTTCTCCACTACTTGTAGGTGTAAAATAAAAGTTAAAGTTGCAATCTTTTCCATGTCAAAGTATAAATAGCACAAGTAGATTCTCTCTCTCTTCCTCCATGAGTATCAATCACAATTCAAATAACAAAAACATTACTGTGCAATTCTTGATTCTTTTCTCAATTAATTTTTGGCCTTTTATATCAATTTTCTTTACCATTCAAGTTGGGTGTCCCTATTTTTTTTTCCACAGGAAAAAGTTGTTCAAATAATTGCTATGTCTAGAAAGTAGAAACCAAATTTATCACACACACATATATATATATATTATAAAAAAGATCCCTTTGACGAATTCACCAAAATAAAAATAAAAAAAAAAAAGAATTTCTATAAGAGAAATATTTTACACATCTCTCTCTTATTTATAATCAAGAAAGATGAGAAAGTGACATATTTTTGGTACCATAGCTATAGATATAGTGCCGGCTTCATGCATGAAAAGGATCTATCGAGCCTCACCAAATTAATCAAACATAAGGTTTCTTTTAAAAAAATTTTGGTTGGTGTCTTAATTGCATTTGGGGTCAAGCACGTAATTTTTTGCTTTGCTTTGATGAAATATGTGGAGGTTTAGACTTGCAATCATTTATGCTTGCCTATCCAAGATTTTTTTAATTTGTTTTATTTATTAAAGAAATTTGAATATATAATTGATTAGACAAATTTGGGCGATCTTCATACATTGATTGAAAATGAAATGCCAATTGAGAACCACAATCTACTAGTATGTTTTTTTCAAATATTTTTTCTAACTAAAATTACTCCGTGAGTCGTAATATAATATAATTAAATTAAATTTTAATATATATATTACATGAAAAATATATTTTTAATGTAATCAAAAGTATTTTTAATATACGTACGATGATTCACTAAACCTAAATATATGAAGAAATTGGGGTTATTTTTTAATTGAAGTATTTAAATGAAATGGCAATTGAAAACCACAATCCACAAATATTTTTTAAGTAAAGAAATTTTTTTTTTCAGTATTTAATTAAAGAAAATTTTTAAATGGAAGGGAAAATTCTACATGTCACAAATGTAGGTCCTATATTTGTATAATCTTCTTGTTGGGTAATTCAAGGTAGGTATACATGTTTAAATCCCATCAAAATTAAATACCAAAAAAGAATGGGTTATTATGGAAAATGACCTAAACCAAACATGTCACTCTTCTAGCCCTTACCCTATCATGAAAATGACTTAACCCTCTCTCAATTATTATTATAAAAAGATAAATATATTAATTAGTCTCTCAATCAACCCAAAATGGGAAAAAGCCTCGTCCAAAAAAAAAGAATCAAAGGGAAAAAAAAAAAAGAAATTAAAGAAAATGAGGATTTTTAGATTGCTTATTCCATTCTAACAAACACCAAGAAAATTCACCTACAAAAAAGTACTATATAAGACCATTTTCACCTTCACTTTTTCTATATATGTATATGTTAATTAAATGTTAAAAAAAAAATATATTTTTAGGGATTTGTTTGTTTGTTTGCAAATTGCAAAGCCATGTGTTGTGTTGCAACCAGAAAAGCTAATAAGAGAATCATCCAAAGAGCCTTTCTCTTATCTTCCTTTCCATGTGTGCTTCTGACTCGTGAACCTTATTAATGCGTCTCGTTTCTCTACCTTTATATTTATATGATACAATTGTGTTTTCCAATACTTACTTTATTTTTATTTTTGTAAGAAAATATCATATCTATTCATTGTATTATGTATAAATTGGATTCAACATTCGGTTTAGCCGATTCTATTCAGTGAATAAATGTTCGGTTAACGAAAATTAAATTTTTAGTGATCGGTTAAAAGTTCAGTTAAAACTTAATTTAACTGAATTAATCAAATTAACCGACCCACAAAATTATATCGTTTTGATTACGTAGATAATAAAATTAAAAATATTTTAGTTTTTATTTAGATTAAATAGTGATTAATAACTTTGGTTAATTTTTATTTCGATTAAAATCGATTATCATAAATTTAAGTTAAATTTGGTCGGCTAATTAAGTTTTTATTGCAAATTTGCAATAAGCACCTATGTGTGGTGTTTAAAATTTGAATCCAGAAAAAGCTTTCAATTTTATATTATTAGAGAAATATATCACAAAAAGAGTTCCTTCTCTTTATTACTCACTTTTCCAATTGTGATCCTTTTATCTACATACCTAATCTTTAATCTGACCTCCGTGAACGCTTATTAATTAAGACGTTCTTGTTTCTCTTACAATTTATTATTTATAGTTGTATACTAATTTATTTGGTTGTTTTAAATCCAGGTATTTTTGTGAATACTTTTACTTTGCATTTTTGTCTTTTTGTAAGAAAATCATGTATAGATCTGCACTTCATCGTGGTTTCGATTATAGTATTGTAGATTTAAATTGGCTTTCACATATCGGGTTTATAGACTCGATTTAACTACTGTGAGGCTAGGTAATATTAGATTTGATTTCCGGGTAACGAAATTTAACGCAATGTTAGTGAAATCGGTTATAAATAGTTCTAGCAGATTTAAAACTTAAATATAAATCATTTGAAAATTTAATTTTCCAAAGAAATTTAATTAAATTGATTCAGAAAACACTTAATCTTACAAGTTAAATTCTATTAAAAGGAGTTTAATCCTGAGATCCCCAAAAAATAAATATATAATGTGGTTAAATATTATTGTACCTTCTACATGTAGTAGTAATTAATTATAAAATTTAAATTATTTTTTTGTATTATTTTATAGTGAATAGTTTGATCAGTTGATTATAACTTTGTGATATATATGTATATATTCTAATTTTATAAATAATTCTGGACTCTATACATTTTAATTTTATTAATGTTTATTACACTTTTGTGGCAATTCACTTATCACTTCGCCTAATTTTACGTTTTTTATTTATTTTTCATTTTAATAATATATACAGTTTAGTTAATATTCAAAAATATAAATTTCATCATTAGCGTTGTCAAAACAGATTTTTCCATGTTAAATGTTTTAGAGGATGCAAAAAGAATTTTATTTTTCGTTTTGTTTATTTAATATGTTCTCATTAACGAGTAATAACATAAAATTCAGTTTAAACTATATTATTTCTTTGTGTAGCATTAAAATTGTTTTACTCAAAAATATTATTACCACGAAATCCCAGAATAATAGTAATCTATAGGAAATCCCGAAAGATACATTAACTCTCTTCGAAGGTCTCATAAACATTACTTTTTTAGTAATTTAAAATCTAATTTGCCTTAATTTTATTTGGATATAACAAGTATAGATTAATGTTTTAATATGACAAATTATATTACAATCTATTATTTAATTTTTTATTACTTTTTGATATGGCGTCAACATGGCATAATTGAAATTGAATTGTGAGTAATGTGAATTGTATTTTTAGCATTTCCCTACAGGTAGATAACTTATTTCAATAACATCTCTCATGTTTTCTTATAAAAAGGACAATATTAAATTTTTATTTATCATTAAAATTAAATTTATAATATATAAAATTATTAAATAATAAGGCATTTAATGAACAAATTTTAAATGTACTAAGAACATAGTTTTAAACCGGAGGTTACAATTCAATTAACCAACAGCTTTTCCACAAATATCTACTTATTGAGAAATAATCCTAACGATGAAATGTTTTACAAATCGCGTGTGCTCTTAAAAAGATACGAAATTACCCTTTTATTAATTTGCTCTTTTGTTATCGTCATTTTCTCATCTTTCTTATTTTTTATTTCAGATACTAATGTGCAATCGGACAAAGTAATATATAAAAGGTTGGAATATATTAAGCTTTTCAAATTAATATCTCTCCTTTACAATCATTATGCATGTCTATCAAATATGATTGATTAATTGTGTGTCACTGTGTGACAAGTGTATTATAAAATAATATATACAATAATAAAAATTTTGTTCTAATTATATAATTAGGTTATAAAGCCACTTAACAACGTCTGTTATAAGTGGAAGATAGTTAAAGTATTATTATTTTATTTATTAACCATTTTTCTCAACTACACATCGCGTTTAGTTAAAAAATTAATTCGGTTAAATTCGCTTAAGTAAAAAAAAATTCAGTTAATTTATTTTGGCTAAAAATTTTACTCAAACCGACCGAATTAGCCGAATACTTACCCCGGGTATAAACATTACTAGTAATTTATCTAATTGCTTAATTTATTTGATATACAAAGTATAGATTAATGTTTTAATAATGACAAATTATATAGTAATTATTAATTTTTTTCATTTTATGGCACATGGCATAAGGATTTGATTAGTAATGTAATTGTTATTTTTTTTATAAGGTAGTTAACATTCAAATCATTTTTTTATAAAAAGGACAATATTTTTTTATCATTAAAATTAATTTATTTTATTATAATAAAGCATATTAGAACAAATTTAATTTGTCTAAGCAATTTAACCCGAATCAACACGCTTTCCAAAATACTTTAACCTAACCTAAGCTGAAAAAGTTAAGTGCAAAGTCGGAATTTCCTTTTATTTGCTTTGTTATCGTCTTTCTCTCTTCTTTTTTTCAGCTAAATTGCACGCAATTTAAAGGTTGGATGCTTTCTTTATTTTTACATCATATGCATTTAAATTGTTAAATTGGCATTAAATTTTAAATTTTACTGTAATTTGTCTTTTAATTAGGTATAAGCCATTAAACGTGTTTATGGAAATAAGTTAGTATGATATATTTAACTTTCTCTACAAACACTCAATCAATGCAGCGTTGGGGGCGAAATAGAAAAGATTTGGCAAAAAAGATTCGATTTAACTAATTTTTTAATTTCTTTATAAAGTTTGTTGTGCCTATATAAAAGAATCACGGAAACTATTAAAATCTTTTAAGTAATTTAAAAACAGTTTTTTAAACAGCTAATCTAATATTGAAACAATTATAGGCCATATTTCATAAAGGTAGACAAATGAATTCCATTTCTAGGACTTATAATATTTTGAATAGTCATTAATTAGATATTTTCAAATATACTACAAAAATTGCAAGTAAAGCATTCAATAGATAAATGAAAAAAACACAAGAACTAAGAACAAATCAAATATAGTCAATTTAAAATAAAATGGATTCCACGCCTCTACATTATAATATACAAAAAAATTAGTGTATCTTTCCTCTTCTTTTTTTCATGTATTACATAAGTAATAACTCTACAGATGAGAAAATAAATATGAATTATACATATCCTAATTATTTAATTATAAAAAAAACACAATTTATTTGTTTATCTTATTAATTATGATAATATGTTAAAATACTTGTATAATTTTTTATTTGATATTTATTTGAAAAATAGGAAAATAATTTTTTAATCAATTAAATAATCTAATAATCCAATAATCTAAATATCTTTATTCCTTTCAAAACCAAAAAAAAAAAAAAATGAAATTTTGTAGGATAATAATCTTACTTTTTTGAATTAATGGATATTCTTTTCTTCTTTTTTTTTTTTGAAAATTTAACAATTCATTAATAATGAATAGGAATAACGCTCAATTTGCCCTTTAAACTTAGCACAATATATAATTTGCTCAAAAATTAATTTTTTATACAATTTATCCTTTGAAGAACTTGCACCAAAAGAACAAAATGCCCGGTTCTTTAAGAAAAATTTTTTTATAGTTTTAACTAATAAAAATTACTTTAAAAATTTTAAATTAGAAAATAAAAAACGGTTTAAAAATGTAATAATGGTTATAAAAATTCACAGAATTTGATTTTAAAATAATTTAACAAATATTTGATTTAAAAAATTATAGAATTAGAAAAAGATTTGATTATATTGAAATATTTGGTTAGAAAGATATTTATTATTTTTGTTTAATTGTTTTTTAATTATATTTGATTTACATCAAATATTTAATTACTTTGTAATCATATTTAATTTATATCAAATAATTTATTTTTTTGGCACAAAAATGAGGCATTTTGTATTTTTAGTGCACGTTCAAGAGGAAACTTGTAATAAAAGTTAAGTTTTGAGCAAATTGTATGTGTGCCTAAGTTCGGGGGCAAATTAAATACAACTTATTACATCATAAAATTCATATAGGAAAAAGAAATACAAATATAGAAAAATTGAAATTTTCTGTTTGAAAATGTTCTTGATCTTGATAGAAAAAGTTAATCTTTCAGGTAAAAAACTGGTCCATTTTTAGATAAGACAACAAAAGAAACATTCCATAATATTATTATGAACATTATTTTTTCAGTTTACAATTGACACCTGTAGAAGAAATTAATTAATACACTAAACTTGAATGGAGGAATAGGTCGCACTACCAAGCTCCATTAATAAAAGAAGTTTTTTCGAACTTAAAGATCTGAAGTCTCTATCCACAAGTAATCAACAATCCATCTTGTATTTCGAACTACCAGAGAATAAAAGATCCACATAAAAACTCCTCAATAATGAGAAAAAATCCCATTAAATGAGAGAAATTAATAACCTCACTAAAAAGGTACCAAAAACACTCTTGATCTATCAACTATTACAGATACAAGAGACTAAATCCAATTTTTTTTCTAAACAATATTAGTTTGAAAATTATTAGAAAGAAAATTAAATAAAATAAAGAAAAATGATAAAGAGATGAAAAGAAACCATCGCCAATCAAAAATACGATCGGTGGTGGTTTAAAAATAAAATCTAGAAAACACAAAAAAGAGATAGCCAGAAAAGGCTAGGCTTTGTAAAATCTTTCCTTAATGGATATTCTAATTATTCAATTGTTAAAAACTCAATTAGGATGATATGTCAAAATAGTATGATAATAACCTTTTTTTTAATCAATTAATAAACATTTATAAAAAATCATTTTCTTTAATAATATAATGTTAAAATAGGAGGCTAATAAATCTATTTTTTAAAACCAATTTTTAAAAACTCAATTATTTAATGTTCTCAAATTATTAATGATTTTTCAAATGAATAAGGATGTTTTAGGATTTCTTAAATTTCACTAAGGTTATTATTGGTAGTATTATTATTTTTCCATATTTTATGTGTTATAAATTATTTTCTCTTTTGAGTTTACCAATTTTATTCTATTAATTATTTAAATGCAAAGTGACATAAAAATCAATAAAATTTGTTTAATGGACATATATACTATCTGTTAACTTCTTTTTTTTTTTTAAGATAAAGGATAAGATTTACTCTGTCTACCGTCTATCCGTTAAACAAACTAATCAAAATAAAGATCTTTAACTGTTTTTTTTTTTTTTTCTAGTGAATAATTAAAAATACTCAAAAATACTCTCATTTTTTAAAAAAAGATATACATTTTCTATTGATTTGATGCATGGATGAAGCTACAAACCAGGTTCAAGCAAGTCATACTCTATAGATAAATATAGGATGATGGTATTGTGACATCAAATATTGTAAAAGTATGAATATTTTCATCAGACAAATTGCCCTCCTGCTAATCTCTAAGAATTGGAATTTATGCATATTTTTTGAAAATGTAATTCATTAATAAATATCACAAATCACAAATAGACATATCTAAAAAGTTCATCACGTATTTACTCCATTCTCTAATAGTAGCATATATTTAATATTGATTAGAGGGTTAAACTACTGTAAAGAATAATAATTTTCTATACCAATACAGAACATTCTTACACCATTAGATTTATTGTTATTACACCTAAACCATTAGATTTTAAACTACTCAAATGACTTTGCAAAATAAGTTATATATTAGATTGAGAATAAAAAACTTTTTTTTTTTAAATAATTGTGCAAATTTAATAAACCATCTTGTTGGATCTTTTCAAGATACTTAAAAAATACGAGGATGTACCAAAATGAAGTATTATTTAATTATACTTAATATAATATTTTATTATGTAATTAAGTTAAATTATTGATTAAATTTTATTTAGTTTGAGTATTAAATTTTGTCTTTTTTTTCCCTCAAAAAAAATTATGTTTTTTTTAGAAGAATTAAATTATGTTAAATTATATCTCTTTCAAAACTATTAAATTATTTAACTCTACTTAAATGGTTGCTCATCCAATTTTCAATTATAGGTAATACTGTAGAATTTTTTATATTAAATTCATTTAAAAAAAAATTTTGTGATTCAAAGATTATTTAACATTTATTTATTTTTCAAAAAAATACATTTAGTTATTTTAAACTATTAAATTATACAAATTCAAATACTCATTTGAAAATAAATTTAATTTAAAACTCAAAATATAATTTTAATTGGTGAAATAAATTTATATAATAAATCTTATAAATCATATTTCATTTTTTTATCTATGAAATTTCAATTTAAAATATTTAAAAAATATACAAAAATAATACCATTTAATTTAGAAAACAAGGGTATTACAACAAAGAAAAAATTATTAAAGAGAGAAGGAAAAATGGCTAACTAAGAAAAGAATGTACAATGCTTAATATAACTTATTAAACTTGGTTTACATGTACATGTGTCATTACTAGAAAATATGCTATTGGTTTACATGAACATGTATCATTAATTATTGAATATGTTTATTTTTTTTTTAGAAAATAAATGTAGTTAAAATTATTAAAATAAAATAAAAATAATGATTCAAAATTATTATTTAACATTTCATTTATTTTTTTTTCAAAAAAATACATTTAGTTATTTTTAAATAATATAATATTTATACAAAAATTCAAACTAATACATACCTTGGTAAAACATAGAAAGTTTAATTAGTAAAACCTCAAATATATAATATATAATAATTGGTGAAATAAAATTCCTATATAATAAAATCTTTAAAATCATTATTATTTCCTTTTTTTATATCTATCAAATTCTCTCAATTTAAAATATTTAAAAAATATATGTCAACAAAAAAGTAATATACTATTATAACATTTTTAGAAAACAAACGTGGATCATTACAACAATATAACATTATTATATAAAAGAGAACTGGAAGAAGGAAAAAATGGATGACACTATAAACTAGGATCAGAACTACTGTGAAATTGTACCAATGCTTAATATATACACTATTTTAAATTGGTTTTTTACAATTTCTTGCTACATTGATTGTTCAATTTACTTTAGAATAATACTCTGGACTAATTAGGGTTTACATTGGAACATGTATTCATTATTATGAATATGTTATTTGATTTATTAGCATATAAATCATATTGTAGGTTAAAAGGTGTGATCTCAAATATATGCAACTTCCTTACCTTTTGCTTAAACTTATAATAATTACAAAATAATGCTTATAAGATGGAAGCGAATGGATTAAGGAGTGATTAGATTCTAAGCAAATATTTTAGAGAAATCAAAAAATCATTAGTTTCCTCAAAAGGAAAGAAATGGATCTAAATCAGTTTCAAAATGATTATAATAGCATATAATTTATTATATTATTATAATAACGATAAATATATTATCCACCTAATTAGATTCTAAATATATAGGCAGTTATAGTACACAGTCTAATTACATCATGCCATTTAGTATTCTCTTGAATTAAGACTAAGCCCAGTTATATGTGTATTATATTTTTTTTTTTGCTTACAAAAAGATTACATAAATTATGGAATTAAGAATTTTTTGCAAAATATAATAAAGAAAAGTTTTTAACTAATTACCTATTCATTGTTTACCTGTATCGATATTCTCGTTTTTAGTTTCCGAGTAGGTCTATCTTCATTAATGTGATTAAAAAATAAACTTGTTTCTATTCTCCTTATTTATACAGAATTTTTATTGATTCTTTATTGTAGTAAAGCCCTTTGATTTTAATAAAAATTAACTGTTATATAATTTTAACTTGTGATTCTTTTTCTCTTTTTTCTATTATTTTTCAATTAATTTAACATTTTCGTTATATCATGTATAGATTAATCAGGAGAGTTACTTACTAGATTAAACGTACACAAATCAAAGGACAATAACAAGCTATTATGTTTGTAGTTGAAAGAAGGAGAAAGATTTGGAGATGATAGAACATTTCTAAAAATTCGGTTATTTTCTGAAGATTTTATGTGGATAGTGAGAGCATTGAGGTTAAGTTGGAAATAGTGACGCCTCCAGTTGTAGTTACAATCTTCTCAAATTGGTCTAATACTCTAACCATCATAGACCGGCTCAGATCAATAAAATAAGAGTACTTCATAATGGTTGATGACAACTAAGGTTTTAACTCGAGTAATAAGAGACTCTGAGCCTTTCAGTTAACTATCTATCGATGGAAGCATGTCAGAAATATATATATAATTTTTTCTACAAAAAGAAAAAGAAAGAAATTTGCAAAAAATAAAAGAAAATTATAACTAACCTATCATGTTTACCTGTTATAGTTTAGTTAGTATCTCAAATGTGATTAAAAAAACAGTTTCTCTATTTATACAGAATTTTTGAATTCTTTATTGTAGTAAAAGCCTTGATTAAAAATTAACTTTTAATTTTAATTTGTGTCTTTTCTCTTTTTCTATATTTCAAAATCGTTGTATAGATTATCAGAAGTTATATAAGATAAAAACAAGGACAATAACAGCTATGATGTTGGTAGTTGAAAGAGGAGAAAATGATGATTGAGATTGAAAATGGTGTATTTTGTTGTTTAATGAGACATACTAAGTGAATCTCAAATTGGCTAACCACAAGGTGAAAATAATGTATATAAGGTTGAGAAAGCTTTCGAGTAATAAGACACGTCATAAACTTAGATAGCAGCGGAACCATAATCCAAATTTAAAGGGGGCCAAAAGAAAATTTCTAAAACTAGAGGGCCAAATCAAAGAATAAAAATTTTCTTTATAATGTTTATGGGTGAATTTTTAATTTTTTTTTTTAAGTTTGAAGGGCCGAGTTTTCCCGGTCTCCCCCTCCGGACTTAGAGGTAAGGCTCTAGCCTAAGAACATAAACCGAAAAGGAGTATTATTTATTAACTGAAAGAGTAGATGTCTAGTCATGTATTGAAGAATATGAGAAATTAGGTATGGAATATAATATTTTGATTAGGGTTCTGTACTGTACCTTGAGAGGAGGGGCATATGCGTATTCTCCCAACTTAAATGAAGGAAACATTGTACTTCACTTTATTTAATTCTTTAGGTATTATATTTATATTTATGGTATTATTTTAATTATATAGTAGCTACTGCTTTAATTTCACATTGGAAAATTCTGATTTTGATTTTTCTCTCACTTCAAAGTTTATTTTTATGTAAACCTCAGAATTTGTGCTTCCTTTCTATTTTAGTGCAAAGGAAAGAATGCCATTTTAAACATTGAGAGGGCAAAAGTACAAATTATAAAGAAAAATAAAAATGAGGGGTTAATTTTTAAAATATAAATTCGATATAAATAAAAATTTAAGAAACCATATAATTTCTACTGATTATTATATATATATATATATATATTAGTCGAGATGAGTGCTTTCACTTTCAAAAGGGCATTTCAATTTTATCTCCAAGGAAAATTAGCAGTAGAATATATATTAATAGAACAAATAGAGAACATTGTAGTTATATTAATTACCAACAATGAAATATTATTTTAGAATATTTCTATGAAAATGAGTTCTATAGGCTATAGACAATTAGCAATTTATAGAGTTTGTATTTTGGATAATAATTTCTACATTAATTTTTTGTATTTTTGCCAATAATCTTCGTTTTAATTTTCGACTCTCAAGATAATTATTAAAGGACCTCATGACTGATGAGAAGTGATTTTATAATTTGACTACTTGTTAATTACTTGTAATACAAAAATCTGATGAGCTGTTATGGTTAATTATACCTCCCCTTTACTCCTAAAGCTATATATATATATTTCGGGTATGTTCACTTGTAAAAAACTCAAGTAGTTTTCTGAAAAAAATTTTTAAGAAGACTGGAAAAAAAAATTTTGTATTCAAATTAATCAGTTTTCTATTTGGAAAACTAGAAAACAGTTTCCAAACTTTCAAAATTTAACTAAGGTTTGGAAAATAACATTAAATTGTTTTTCACGATTTTCCTTTATAACAAAAGACATGTTTTTCATTTTTATAAAATGACATTTTCATAATTGAAGTTATAATATAATTTATAAATAATTTTTCTATAAATATTTTTATAGAATAAATGAAATATTAAATAACATAAAAAGATTATATTATATTTTAATATATATTAATTTTATTATTGCAAATATATTATATCTTTATTGTAAAAAAAATTTACAAAATATAAAATGGATATATGGATATTATTATTATAAATAATTAATAATAAAAATTCAAAAAATTTAAATAAAAAATTTTTAAAGTTTTTTTATAACACTTTATTTAATTATGAAAGTTATGAATAATGTTTATAAGTTTTTAAATTAAAATATAATTTTTTTTGTTACTAAGTGAACACATTTTTCATTTCTATTTTATAATTTTTATTTTTAAGAAAACTGTTTTCATAAAAAATAAAAAAAATAGAAAATTATTTTCTGTAAGTCAATTCGATATTTATGGTTGGTCCCGATAAAATCTTGAAAGGGAGAGAATCTAAGTGTGGACAAGGCAATTTGAAATGGCCATGGGTCATACCTCGTGCTTACTTTTCTATATAGTGGTTGCCTTCAAATCTTAATTTCACTGTATATATTACACCAAAATCACTTCTCTTATTTGTGTGCCTTAAGCTCACGTCACTTATTCTTTTTTTTTTTTTTTTCCTTTCCTTTCATATAGTTGTAAACAACTTGAAGAATTAGAAGTTTTGAATTTAAATTTAAATTTGATTTTAAATTTGATTCAAGCTCGAGTTCAAATTCTCCCTATCGAAAATATTATCACCAATTTAGTAAATATTATATGAAATGATAGACTATCTTATACTATGTATGTTATAATGTTCTTCTTGTCCATTTGACTTGTTATGATAAAAAAATGTATAATTTGATTTCTAAATCATTCTTTTATATAATAAATATAATTTCTGACTCGAAGTCTTGCCCTTAGGGCATGAGTGTTGTCTTGCACTTTGTATGAGAGCAGCCTTCTTGGATTGAATCATGATAAATCTGGATCACGTTGGGAATATGGACAAAGCTCTTCCCGATCTGACACTTTCAGATGAAGACGACCAGGCTGTGGAAGTTGGCGCACAAGCAGAGCAATCGGAACTAGTGGACTATTCTCTATGCCTTGTTGGGAAGCTTCTAACGAGTCGTAGGGTTAACTATGGTGTCATGAAATCTGCTCTTGTAAATCTATGGCAACCTGGCCGTGGAATTTGTATTACTGATGTTAAACCTATAATGTTCCTTTTCTAGTTTTTCTACATTGTTGATTTTTGACGGGTATGGACTGGCATTCCATGGTCTTTCAATAATCATCTTTTGGTGATTGCTAAAGTTTCGGCAAACATAGAACCTAGGGATGTTCCATTACTTTTCTCTGAATTCTGGGTCCAGATGCATAATCTACGTAGTGGATTTATGTCAGAGCGTATTGGCATGCTGCTTAGGAATTTTATTGGTTCTTATATTGCTTATGACCAAAACAATAACACTAGCGTTTGGAGGACCTGTATGAGAATTAGGGTTTTGATTGATGTCAGGCTTCCCTTGAAGCGTTACAAGAGACTTACAAAGCAGATGGTACAGAAGCCATTGTTCACTTTCGCTATAAGAAGCTTCCCACGTTTTGTTAATTTGTGGCAAATTGGGACATAATGATCAGCACTGTGATACTTTATTTAATTCCATGACATGGAGATTGATGAGGGTAAGAAAGAACTCGACTAGGGTCCTCAGATTAAAGCCTCAACGTGGCAAAGTTCTACTGCATCTGCAGATCAGAAGTGGTTTAGGGATGCAAAGGGAGCCCCTTCACAGGCTACCTTTGAGGAGTTTCGGGCATCGAAGGAGGTAGGGACACAAGTGAATTTAGTCAAAGTCTCTTCCTTTCATACCATGCAACGCAATGGTTCTGGTGCGCTTAGTAGTAGTGAAGCTGACTCAGATGGCTTGGATGAAAATGACTCGTTGCTACCAGCAGATGGCAAGAAATGAGCTAGGGTGGAGGGTAGTTCTGCTTCTTCTGGTCACGATGAAGCAACTATTGATTTTGTGTCTACTTCCCCTTCCACACTAGATGTACCAGCAGTGGGACCTGTCGATCAGGCCTGCCAAGAGCAATGAGTATTTTAAGCTGGGATTGCCTAGTCCTTGGCAAGCCCCGCACCGTAAATGCTCTTCAGGAGCTAGTTCGCATTAATGAGCTAGTTTTTATTTTTCTTATTGAAACACTTCCTATTTCTTCTCATATTAATGAACTGAAAGTTATTTTGGGTTATGATTATTGTTTTAATGTGGATTGTGTTAGGCATAGTGGGGGGTTTGGCTATTTTCTGGTCTTCCCCTGTAAATCTGTCTCTTATTTCTTATTCCTCTTATTTTATTGATGTGGCTTAAAATATCAATTTGATATCCAATGGAGGATGACAGGCTTTTATGGCTTTCTGAAAAGAAGTCGATGACAGTTATCATGGAACCTTATTCGGTCTTTGCACTCTTCTAGTTTACTCCCGTGGCTATGCATAAGGGATTTTAATGGCTTACTGTTTAAGGAGGAGAAGAAAGGAGGGGGCGACAAACCTTAAGTTTGTACATAGGGTTTTATGAGACTATTCTTGATTGTGAATTACAGGACATTGGCATGGTTGGTTATCCATTTACTTGGTTCCATGGGAGAGGTGATAACTGCATTGAGGACCGGTTGGACAGAGCATTCGTGAGTCCTTCTTGGTTGGATATTTTTCCTAATGCATCTTTGCTTAATTTATCTGCAGCTATTTCTGACCATCACCCCATCTTGCTCAAGCTGTTTACTTCGCATATTATTCCTCCGGCTAGAAAATTTCGTTTGAGAATTATTGGGTAGTTGAACGTGGTTTCTTTGATTTGGTTCAGAGTCAATGGGACACCTCCTCTTATGTTGATGTCCTATGTAAGATTCGATCTCTTTCTTCTTTTCTAGTGTCGAGGAGTGCATCGATGAACAACCAGTTTCGGCAGCAAGCCAAATCTATTCGACGGAAGATGGATGAGCTGTGCGCTCGCCTAACAATTTTGATGATGCCGCTAGATCAGAGTTATGTTGTGTAATGGCTAAGGAAGAACTCTTCTGGAAGCAATGGTCAAAAGTTCACTGGTTGGTTCATGGAGACACAATATTTTTATACTTCATGCTCTGGTAGAAGACGACACAACAGGACTCCTAGACTTAGGGATGCTCAAGGGCTTTGGGTGGAGGATCTGATTATGATTCACTGCATGGCAAAGGATTATTTTGTTGATTTATTTTGTGCTTCTTCAGTCGAATCTCAGCCAATTCTGGATGCTTTGGATTTACAAGTTACGGCAGAAGATAATGACTTCTTGCTAGCGCCTTTTTCTAATGAAGAGTTTAAACGTGCTATTTTTCAGATGCACCCTAACAAGGCACTAGGCCCGGATGAGTTTAATCCCTATTTCTTCCAGAAGATTTGGCCTCTTATAAATTCTAATGTGGTGCGATCTTGTAAGAGCTAGTTAGCTGCAGGTTAGTTTTCGGATTCTCTTAACGATACAATTATTACTTTAATTCCAAAAATTGCTAGTCCATCTTTGATTAAAGATTTTAGGCCAATTTCCCTTTGCAATGTTCTTTATAAAATCATTGCTAAAGTTCTCACTAACAGATTGAAACAAATTTTGGATAAAGTAATATCAGCCTCTCAATCTGCTGTTGTGCTGGGACGTTCAATAATTGACAATGTTATAGTGGCATTTGAGCTTATTCATTATATGAAACGTCACACGAGGGGTTCTTATGGTTTAACTGCTCTTAAGGTTGATATCTCCAAGGCCTATGATAGGGTGGACGAAGGAGATTATGCTTCGGATGAGGTTTAGTGCTCGTTGGGTTGATCTAATTTTACTCTGTGTCTTTTCTCTCAAGTATAATGTGGCGGTTAATGGAATAGAGTTCAGCCCTATTGTTCCTTTATGTGGGCTTCGGTAGAGGTGCCCGTTGTCCTTGTACTTATTTATTATATGCTAAGAAGGTTTATTTGCTCTTTTTCAAAAGCTGAGTTGGATGGCTCTCTCCATGGTTGTCGGATTCAGAGATATACTCCTAGCATCACTCACCTTTTCTTTGCTGATGATAACTTTTTCTTCTTTCTTTTTATAGTGCAGGAGGCTCTATAGGTCCGACAGATTTTGCACACCTATGAGTTGGCTTCCGGACAGTCAGTCAACTTGCAGGAATCGGGTATTTTCTTTAGCTCCAATGTATCTGCTAAGGTTAGTTCCTGCATTTTTAGCATTTTATCTATGTCTTACCCTTTAGATCATGGTCGTTACCTTGGTTTGCCCTCTTTGGTGGAGAGAAACAAAAAAGCCGTGTCTTCCTTCCTATGTGATAAGATGTGGGCTCGCATCTTTTGCTAACAGCAAAACTTTTTGTCTAAAGGGGGTAAAGCTGTGCTGATCAAGTCGGTTGTTCAATCTCTTTCTACATATTGTATGTATGTTTTCCTTTTGCATGTTTCCCTATGCGATAAGTTGCAGAAACTGATGAAATCGTTTTGGTGGGTGTCAAACCGGATGGATCACGGACTATTCATTGGTTGGCTTGGGAGAGGATGTGCATTAGCAAAGGTGATGGAGGTTTGGGATTTCATCATTTGCATTGTTTTAATATGGCCCTTATTGCAAAACAAGGTTAGCGTCTACTGACTGCTCAAAACACTCTCCTTTATTCTGTTATCAAAGCAAGATATTTTCCCTCTCGGGATTTGTTGTGTGCTTTCGTAGGTAGAAACCCAAGTTTTATTTGGAGTGGCATTGTGCGGTCTTTGGAGGTCTTGAAATTGAGTTCGATAGCATGTGGATTCCGGAGGAAGTGTTAATATTTGGAAGGATCCTTGGGTCCCTTCTAATGAGTCTTTTTTCCTCCAATCTCCTATGGTGCAAGGTTTTGAGGAGGTGACAGTTTCAGATTTAATTGATTCTAACAGCAATACGTGGAATGATTTATTGGTTTGGGGTTTATTACTGTCGGATGAAGCTTCTCGTGTTCTGTCTATTCCTCTTTACCTATTTCAGTATGAAGATAGGCAAATATGGCACTGGAAAAAGAATGGTTTTTATACTGTGAGGTCAGGCTATTTCCTTTTCTTACAACGATATCTTCATGTTGCTCCTATTGCGGCTATCTCCCCTTGAAGAGGCTTTGGTCTCTTTCTTCGCCTTTGAAGGTTGCAATATTCATTTGGCAAGCCTGCAAGAACATTATTCCTTTCAACTCTCATTTGCAGGAAAGAGGGGTCAATGTCTCAATCTCCTGTCCCTTTTGTTCCCAGCATGAAACTGCTCTTCACTCTTTGTTGTACTGTGAGAGGGTGAGGTTGTGTTGGGGATTGAGTAGTGTCCGGTTTGTAGGTCACGGGTTCAATAACTTCTATGATTTCTTTGTGGCTCAGTTGGGTTTCAGATAGCATTCTTTAGAGACCCTCTGTTGCCTTTTATGGAATCTTTGGTCAACTCAAAATGCTTTTGTTCGGAACTCAAAGTCTTACTCTCCCTATTCCATGGTTTCTTTTGTTGTTATTTTATGCGTAATTGGCAGAAAGCACAGGTTGTTACTCCTCGTAATGGTTCCCCATAAGTGATTCACACAACTGTGAGTTGTTGGCTCCCGCCCCCCAATAGGGTTCTTGAAGGCTAATATTGATGCTAGTGTTCTTAGTGGTGTGGATTACATGTTCTTTGCTATTGTGTTCCACCGATGTTGCTGGGCAATTTGTTTTCGCAATCTCAAGTGTGATTCAAGGTTCTTTATCTCCAGCTATGGCTGAGTTACTAGCAGTCAGAGAGGCTTTGAGATGGTTACATCGGGAAGGCTGGCAGCATGTTCAGTTGGGAACTGATTTGCAGCTTGTCTGTAATGCCATTAATGGTCACGCAGAAGACATCTCAGATTGGTCGAGGTTTGTGACTGATGCTAAAACTTTGTTGCACCAGCTAAATAGCGTTTCTATTTCTTGGATTCGAAGGCAAACAAATAAGTCAGCTCATGTCTTAGCACGAGAGGCTCTTAATTATGCTAACTTTCAGCTATGGATCTTGGTTCCTATTTGTATTGAGGAAATTGTACTTCATGAAGTTTGCTAATCAATAATATTTCTTCTTTTCATGTCAAAAAAAAAAAAAGTCATTCTTTTATATGATCACTTTATATATAATTATTTAAAAATAATAATTAATTACTAAATATTACTATAAAAAATTTTAATTAATATTTTTTATTGATATAACACAATAAAATAGAATAAAAACACGCTAATATATAAAATAACATATTTGCCTTAAAATATAAAATGATATATATATAAATATGAAAATGAATATATTTTTAATAGTGATTTACATTCTAACAATAATCAATGACTACTAAATTTTTTTGAAATAATCAGCATTCAACAATCATTAAGTAATATATATTTATTACATGATAATGGTAAATATGAGATTGACATGAAATTGCTTATTTGAATTTAGAAGTCTTTAGAAATCTCCAGTGATTGGTTTGGTTGTAACAAAAACTCACTTTGCTGACATAATCAAATGCCTATTAGTTTGGATCTTCCATCATTTCATCTCCACAAGTAGCTGCATTCTTTGTTTTTGTTCATTTTTGACATTGGCAATTCTTATCTTTTCTTTATTATAATTAAAGGGAAAAATCAAGAAATTTATTTAATTAAAGGAGGGAAAAACAGAAGTATGATTTTTATCTTTTCTTTCTTTTTCCTTTTTTGAAAAAAAAAATATAAAACCAATTATGATGCAATATATGATATAAAATAAAATAAAATAAAATTAACCAAATTAAGTCATGTAAGTTTTTTTTTTATATTTATATTAAGGCCGAGTGGATACGGAGACAAACAAGTCAGGATGCTCATAAATTAACAAGACCATCTATTTATCACGCTCATCTCCATATTTGGGACGATATCACTTATTGTTTTGATGGGATTTTTTCCTGAGGTAATATAGTATCATTTTCCTTTAAAAAAAAAAAAAAGTTATCCTTTATTTTATCACATATAGTTTTAGATTATCTAATCTTGAAGTTACATTCATTTTCATACATAAAATAAAAAAGTTACATTCATTTTTAAAATTTGAAAAAAATGATCTATTTAAAAAAATAAAATTAGAAATATTGTTAAGATTTGCCACCTTAGTATCATAGCATGTTTAGGAGAATCACACTTGAAAACCTAATTGTTAAGATTGAAAAGTCCAATTCCATTTAAACTTTTAATCCCTTCTTTATTTGATTAAATATGTTAGCTGGCAATTTTGAGGCCACACTCTCTATTGCATTGCCTTTTAGAAAGGGATGTCATTGAATTGCTTCCCAATTTGATAAGGATAGAAATTTCCACACTAATCTTCTTGGATCATATAAAAATAAATATACAAATCAAAATATATATTAAAATTTTATAATATGTTATTATTTTTTGAAAGTTATAATAATTATAATTTTACGAAGATATAGTCTAAATATAATATAAATGTCAAACAATTAAAAGTTTTAGAATGAGATTTTGGAATAAACTATTATGTCCCAAACAGTTAACAATGATAGTTTTAGGTTGCTGTTGAAAGTCAGTCTCGAGAGATGCAATTTCTTATAATACAGAACAGACTGCATCTACATGCATGCTATTGCAATGAACAACCTTTCAGTAATCAGACACAGGAAATTAAATTTACCTCTTCTTTTTATCTACTGTACATTTATTTATATTTATGTTTTTAACTTCCTAGTTTTTACCAACTGCCCAGATTATTAAATATATTTGCTCATATTTATGAGCAATTTATTTTATTTGGTTTGGGTTATTCCTAGAGGCTTGCCAATATTCCACTAAACCGATCCAACCGAATTGGTTCAGCTTTGAAATTCTTTGGTTCCATTTCGGATTGTATAGAAAAAACAGAACAATTTTCAGTTTGGTTTTTAAAAATCTCAAGAAACGAAGAGATTTGAAAATTAAACTGAATCGATTTAATTTTAAACGAAATTTCAATTAATTTGATTTCTTTCCAGAAAGATTGGGTTTATTTGGTTGACCTAGTTTATTCAATTCCAGTTAATGTTGGAAAAAAATAATTTACTAAAAGTATTAATTAGTTATTTTTAAAAGATTTTTTTTATTTTTAATTATAAATGCTCCATAAATTCAGAAAAGCTCAAAGCTAGGAATCCAATTAAATTCATTTGAATCAAAGGATTGAATTGTTTTCTTTTCTAAGAATTATTTCAACCACCATATAATTTAATAATGAATTAAATTTATTATATTTTTATGGTTATCTTTGTTTATTAAAAACAATTAATGTTAGAATTTTAGGATATTGGGGTTAATAATAATAATAATAATAATACTTGGGAAAAAGCTTCAGTTTATAGTGGATTGTTTTTTTTTTTTTTTGTAGCATTTTGAAAATTAATATATATATTATGACAAAAATTTCTATTTATGTCAAGAAAATTAGTTGGCTGATTACTTGATTTTGATCATGGAATGATATTCCTTACCATATCAATCATAATTAGTTATTAAAATTAGTTATATGCATATCTTTTATCGTAGGAAACCTTTTTATGGGATGGTTGGATTAAATTTTTAACCGAATTAAACTAATTGAATCAATTTCTTCAAATTAAATTTTTTATTAACTGTGATGAAATAAATAAAAATGAAAATCCAATTAATTGTATGATTTACCGAATTAATTCTAATATTTTATTTTATTAACTCAATATTTATTTTTTAATTCTAAACACTAAAACAAACCAACACCAAATATATCCAAAATTATTAATCAAACCTAAAACCGATCATCAATTGGTCAAACAAAATTGAGTGATTGAATCGAATTATCTATTCATTCTTATTTTTTACTATAAAAATTCTATTTTAATAAACTTAAAAAATATTAGATATATTAAATTATTAATTACTAATTGACAGGAGAGAGAGAGAGAGAGAGGCTATTGGTAAAGAAATTGGCTCAGACCTGTCAGAAGTGACCACTTAAAGAAGGCTTGTTGTGCCCTATGCATCCCTAATTTCAGTTGAAAATATTATTAATTAGGTTTATTTGGCAACCAAAATTGACCTCTTAACAGTTCTTACTATTCATTTTCTTTATATATATATATTAAATCATAGAAGCATAAATAAAATAAGATTTCGTAATAATCAAAATTCTGCCTATTCATTTAATTTCATCCCATTTTTACTTAAAAAAAAAAAATTACAAACAGCCTTACCCTCTGTTCCATTTTCAGTGTCATTTTTTAACTTTTTTTGATTGACTTTATTTGTAGTTTTAGAAAATAAAAAATATTAATTATTTTCAAAACTTTATCCCGTTCTTTGTTACTCTCACGTTATCATTTTATTTACTTGTTATCTTTTCTTTTCTTTTTTATATCCCAAAATATTTGTTAAGTTTCTCAATTTGTATATAAACAATTATTTATCCATTATAATTTTTATGATTATTCATTAAATGAAAGATTTTTATCAATAGTTTATGTGTTAAGAGTAAAAATGGTGAAATAACTTCTGTTGACTAAATTTTTAATATGCGTATTTTGTCAAATCATGCAAACAAACGGAACTAAGAAATATTTTATTTTCCAGAATTATTATATTTATCTCTTTCTTATCACTTTCTATCTTTTTTCATTAATTTTGCTTTTTGATTAAAAGATAATCCATTTAGTTACAACTTTTTTCTCTATAATTGAGAATATTTAATAATTTTCTTATATTTTTACAAGTTACTTAAAAAGATGCTTAAAGTGGAGCATATATTTGAAGAGCAAACTCATACATTTTTCAAATTTCCTTTTATTTATTTCATTTATTTATTTATAAAATTTCAAGTTTCCTTTTATTCATTTATTTATTCAGTGGAGCTAAGCAATAGAAAGTTGCATTTGGCAAAAAATTCATGTTTGAGAAAGGAAAAGGACAAAAGAGTCCTCAAAACATGACCAATGTTTGTAGTTATGGCAAGGGCAGCATAGTAATTATAACCCAAATGGGCCAATCAAAATCTTGTAATATGACCAGTAAAAGGGTCATTTATTTCTCAACATTGGTCCCAATATGCAAACCCCTTAATTAGAGGGGTATTGTCAGATTTGGCAGACCAAACAGAGCATCTGTAGTTTTCCTTTTTTCAGAAAAAAATGCATCTGTAATTAGTGCCTTACTGTATATGGAAATTTTACAATCTAAAACTTTTTTTTTTTTTTAATTTTCTATGTGATAGGCAATTTTTTTAATTTTAAAATTTCAATTTAATAGTTTAAAATTAATATATCTGTACATACTAAATTCATATTGAATATGTATATGCTTTCGAGATTATAAGGAAAAAGAATAATTTTGATGTGCACAATTAGTCTGTAAATAACAAGAAGCAATTGAATCATTGAAAATTGAATGTATTTAGAAACTAACTTTACTTATATGAGGTTTGTTCGGTAAACTTAGCTATTTTGGTAGTTGTTATCTATTTTAGTAGCGCGTAGTTGTTAATTAATTATTTTAGTAGTTTTTTATAAAACGCTAAAAGCTAAATGTTACGTAAGTTAACTTTTTATAAAACGCCGCATTAATTTCTAAAACTAATTCAAACGCTATATTATCCAATACTATAAAAATTAGTATTTAATCAAAACGCTTAAAATTACTTGAAAGTTATTATTGAATACAACCGTGTTCAAAATTCAAACCTAAGGTAGTTATTGTCCAAAGAATTTTACTTAAGTATTATTCCAACATGAACTTAAAAAATGTATTTGTGAACTAAAAATTAGTCTGTAAACATTGTTTACTGTAAAAATATTTTAATTATAAGATAAAAAATTCAATTTTTGATGTAATAATAAAAATTTATAACAGTAATCCTTGGATTAGGGGACCACTGATTTTTCAATGTATTTATAGCTTTTGTTGTTAACCAAAGTTGGTACATTTTCATAATGGTAGATGATGTACCATATTGGTCCTTTTTTTTATTTTTCTTTATCTCATTTGAAAATATACAAAAGAATGTGATGCTTTTTGGAGGTTTTGATTCAATTTCAATGGAGGAGGTTTCCAGGGTTTTTCTCTTTTGCCTGTAATTTGGGGGAATAGATCTCCATTGAGGATCTGCTTTTTGTGGATCTCACTTTGTATTAACAGAAAATGTTTCAATCATTTTAATTTGTGGGACCAAATCACAATTGCATTTCAAATTGTGCAATTTAATTTGTTTTTTTGTTTCCTTCAACTATTTAATTGTACTATCCAAAATCATTTAATTAATTGTTGAAATAATATTGCTAATACACCACCCGACATGGTGGCCTGATGATAAAGACGTTAATCATCCGCCTGTTTGATCCAGTTTGATACTTCATAACAGCATTCCGTTATAGATGATATCTAAATATTGACTTTGTTGCCTATGAGCCACTATAGATAAAAAAAAAAAAAAAAAAAAAAAAAAAATCAGATTGCAGTGAAAATGATTAAAATTTAACAACCTAATATCTTGCATTATGAAACAAATAATTTATTCAATTAATACATTAAAAAAAGGAATTCCCAATAATAAATACAAAATCAAAGTGCAAAACAACCTATCACACCAAACTTATTGCAGGAGCGTTACAATGAAAATAGTGGTTAAAAAAAACTATAAGATGAGAAAAAGTCATCGTTCTATAGATGACTCCAAACCAAAGTGTGCCCACAATGACTAAGGAAATAGGAGGTTGGATTGGCAGGGAGATTTTTGATTCTTTTGCAGCAAATACCAAACAAGAATCCCCACATAACACCACCACCATCACCACCACCACCACCACCACACAGTCTGATAGTAGCTTCCCTCCCAATTGCCTTATGAGGTCCCATTTCTTAAGCTGGCTCTTCTTGTGACTGCCATTATCATATCAAGAAAAAAAAACAATAAAAAAAAAAAAATGCCAAAGTACTATTTCTACTATTTCTCAAAATAGACCCATAAATTATAGCATCTTACCACCAGACCCACCTTCTCCTACTGACATTATCATAAATATAATGTCTGCATCTTCTCTTCCTTCATAATTTTCTTTATTTATAAATTTATTTTATTATTTTTCACAACCCATTTTTCTAGGTACTTCAACTTCACCATTTGTGATTCATTAATTTAAAATTTCATTTTAGATTTTAAAATTCTTCTTGGGTATTTTTTTTTTTTTTTTTATCTTCTTGGTATTTTTTTTTTTTTTTTTTTAAAAACTTGCAACTAATAATTTTAGTAGTATATATATATATTGAACATTTAGACGTTTTTTTTTTTTTTTTAAACTGCAACTAATATATATATATATATATATTGACATTTTAGACGTTGTACGCTCTGCATGATGAAGCTTTGGTTTTAATTAGTCTTACCTACTAGAATAAGGAGGCTAAAATAAGAGTCCAAAATTTGAAAAGGACCACATGGGAAACAATGTGCGTTGCTAGCTATATATTCCCATTATGCAAGTTGTATATATTTGGTTGTTTTTGTTCAAAAGAATTTACCTTGCTTCATAAATACCCATTTCATAGTAGTAATAAATAAATAAAGAAAGAGAAAGAGAAAGAGAAGCAATGGGGAAGGGTGGTTTGCCTTGGTTTGGTTTAGGTATAATAGCAAACCCACATTGTCCACAAACAAAATGCATATACGTATAATTCTCCATTTTCTCCTAATTAATCTGTTAGCTCACTTGTTTTCCGTGAAACATAATTAAGATAATACATCAACATATATTATAGATTTTGTCCATTTTGTTAAATTTTGGTAACGAGTTATTATAGGTTAATATAGCACTAATTCCTCAATATGCTTTGATTCTAGCTACCAAAAGTGGAAATTGCTTGCCTCTTGTTCCATTTATGAATCAAACAAAAGAAATTAAGAATTTTTTAAAAAGTATTCCGACTTTATCCTTTTTTTTCAAATATATAGTTAAAAATACTCTCGTTTCAATAAGGATGCTTAATTTTATCGTTATGATTCATAAGTGAAACCATGAACCGATTTCTGTGATTTGGCAAATAAAAAAAATAAAAAGAAAGAAAATATTGATCAAGCAAAAAGAAGAAAAAGGCTTTTATGTATTGTTATTATCATTATAGTTAACACTAAGGAGGATTGTTAACACTCATTCTCTATATATAGAGTATTGCTTAAACAAAAATTAATTAATAATGAGAAATATCTTATTAGGGGCATAACTATAATGTTAAAAGAATGGTGATTAAAAAGGATATTGAAACTAATTGCTTGCTTCTCATGAGGGTTGTAATTAGGAATATTTAGGAGTGCTTTTGGTATGAGGAAAAGGAAAAGTGATGGAGGTGTGAATGAGAATAGTGTCATATATAAAGTGAACCAAACACAGTCCAAGAAAAAATAATTGGTAGAGAAATATTAAAAGAAATTTAAAAAAAAAAAAAAAATACAATAGAAGAGAAGTTTTGGGAGTTTGTGGGTCATCAATGGTTGGATTAGGATTAAAGAAATGTCTTAAGTAAAGTTAGTATGTCTTTAACCCAAGGAAATGTGCCTTATTTCATGACACTGCCTCTTGGAAATGATGACTCACAATAGACTCTAATCTTTTTTTTTTTTTTAATATCATAAAAAGAATAAGCTAAAATAAGAATAAAATATAAAAAAATAATTCTCTAAAGATCAAAAACACCTATCATTACTTGAACACTCTTCTAAATGATTGTATTTTAAGCTGCTCAATAGCTTATATGAGTTCAATAGATTACTTGGTTCTCTTTAAAGCTATAATGACTACCTTTAAATAGTTCAAGATTATTAATCTTTTACTGCATAGCAATTAATTAATTAAATAATAATAATAATAATAATAATAATAATAATAATAAAGTAAAACAATGCATAATCATGATATAGTTTTCCCTTCTAAGGTGAATCTCAACTTTTCTTCTTGTGGGATAAGTGTATGAGAAGAGTTATAAATCTTTTTTTTAACACCATCTCATGCAATATTAATAATAATAATAATAATAATAGTATTTAATATGAAGGCCAAATTAATTAATCTGTCATATAAAATTATTTAACTTGTAAAAAAATGATTGTATATTATATTATGCTTCAAACCAAACAAATATAAAATTTATTTCAGTTTCAACATTAATGGCCTTATTAAACTAATTAAAACTACTGTATACTTTTTTTTAGTATTCATCTCTATAAATTCTACTAATTTCAACAAAATTTTTTAAAGTTTATCCAATAAAAAATATAGGTATATCCAATCATATTAGATATATACTCGCAAATAAATTTCATATCTAAAATTCTTTTATTATAAATGATCTCTTCAAAATTATATCAACGGATATAATAAGTCATTTGCACGATAATGAACGGACATAATTAAAGTAATTTTTATCATAATGAAATTACGGGTTTAATTAATTAATTAATCAATTTCAACGTAACAAAAATAGTTGCAAGAAAAGAACATATACAAGGCAATGTTCATGACAAGAAAATGGCAATCGATGAAGTTTCTAGGTACTTAATTTTGACATAGATATATCAATACAACAAGTTCAATAATACTATATAATTAAATTATATATATAAATATAAATATAATAATGCCCCAAGTCACAAGCACAAGGGAGACAAAAACCAAAAGAGAGTTCAAACATAATGCAGTGCTCAGAATTACATTTTATGATAAGTGTGTTGACTTGGCCTCCTCCTCCTAAGTTGTATTGATTCAATATCTCATTGTTCACATCATCAACATATAAAAAATAATATTAATAGTTTTAATTTTTTACAATTCAAATTAGACATTAATTAATCAAGTTTACACAAATTAATTAATTGATTTATATATATTAAATATCGTAATTAGTGTCCGGTCCAATTTGGTTTAGCCACCAATATTGTATTAATGCTTTTGGATTATATTGCTAATATATGAATATATAGATGTACCTAAGCTAAGAAATTGATTTTATATGTAAAATAGTAAAACTAGTTGTTAGGTCAATAGATTCAATCTGGCTATTAGATCATATAACCCTATCAGATTAATAGTCAATTCCAATAATATTTTACCCATAAGTAAATATTTTTGATTTAAGCTTTGATATTAGCAAAAATGAAAAAAGAAAATAGACTTCAAATAATTTAAAAATTATAAAATATTTAAGATATAATTGCGAAAAATACTTCAAATTTTAAGAGTGAATATCCAAGTCAATGGAATTAGCATTTTATAAATATTTACAACGTATTAATAAATTCCTTGTAAAAAAAAAGAAGAAGAAGAAGAAATAAGATTTAATTAATCATGAGATTGGTAAAAAAAAAAAAAAAAAAAAAAAAAAAATATAATATTTTTACAACGTATTAATAAAGATTCCTTGTAAAAAAAAGGAAGAAGAAGAAGAAAATAAGATTTAATTAATCATGAGATGGTAAAAAAAAAAAAAAAAAAAAAAAAAAAAAAAAGAATTGGATTAAGCCGACCCTTAAGAATTGTGGGACCTAAGCAAAGACTAAAAATTAAGATATCCATTCCCAAAGCACTCTCTTAAAAAAAAAAAAAAAAAAAAAAAAAAAGAATTGGATTAGCCGACCCTTAAGAATGTGGGGACCTAAGCAAAGACTAAAAATTAGATGATGCCATTCCAAAGCACTCTCTTTCACATTTTCCTTCTCTTCTTTTGGTGGCTTCTCCCTTTCTTTGTCACTTCCATTTAATTAAAGTTTTTAAATTATTTCTTGGTTTTTGGGAAGATCACCTATTCCCACTTAACTTTTCTTGTGTGACTCATTTATTAATCTCTTTTATTTTTATTTTTTTTTTTACTTTTTACCATCCAAAAAATAAAAATATACTTTTGACTCTAGATAATATTTATTTGAAAAGGTTTAAAATCCTAAAATTCAATTTTTTTTTCTCCTAAAATTGCATTTAATTGTCACTCATTCATTAATATTTATTAATTAAACAAAAATAAAAGCAAATATCATTTGAGTCTCATCTTAATTTTTTAATTAGAAATGTCATTTGAAAATATCTTTATTCTCAAATTTGCATATCCTTATATCAAGGGTATAATTAGGCTACATTAATCATTTGAAATAGTCTTAAGAGAAAATATTGATCAAACACCAACCTCTTAAACCCAACAATCTTGCAATCAATTAGTATTGTGATTGATCTTTTCTTTATTTTCTAAGATAAGGCATTAAAAAGAAACCATAGCTTTTGGGAGTTTTTGAATCTTTTATATAAACTCTATTTTATTTTAAATAATTAACTAATTAATCTTAATTTATTGATTAATTAAAAATCAAACAAAAAATCATATTAATAGAATATAGAGTGAAGATATTTATTGATAAGATTCTTAATTTTAGAATTTGATTGCCTTTCACATGAAGCTTGCCTAATTATTCAAAACCATAAATTCCAAAATTATCTCAATTTTTTATTTTTGAAAATTTGGATATATTTTGTTAAAAAATGAAAATGAAAGTAAAGAAAGCTGGCATGCAATGGAAGAGGGAGAGAGAGAAAATGGGGGCCATAATATACAAACAAAGGCATAGGCAGAGGCTGAAAAACCTGCAACTTACAATAACTACTACGCATCAGACATCACCACCTCCTCTTTAACCAACACAACACCCATTTTTATTTTCTTTATTTCTCATTCATTATTACTATTTTTCATTTTTATTTTTTTTTTATTTTTCTAATATTATTATAAATAAATAAATGCAGTACGAGTATTGGTGTTGTTGATAGAAAACACGAGAGTCCTCCTTAAGAAAAGCCAACCCCACGCTAAGAAGAAGAGGAAGAAGAAGAAGAGAAAAGCAAACCGAAACCAAAGGAAGAAAAAGAGAGCTTATTATTGTCTTGTATTGATTCCATTCAATCGCATCTATCTATCTTTCTCTCTTCAAAGAAAACACAACACAACAGCAAAGAAAAACAAAAGGGAAAGAGAGAAGATTATGCGAAGAAGAAAGGTTGTGATAGTAGAAGAAGAACAAGAAGAAGAAGAAGAAAAAACAAGTGTTGGGTCTTTGATCTTGGTTGAGGAGTTTCATCAAACATGTTTCATTCATTGATTCTTTAATTAATTTCTTTCTTCTCTCTCTCTTTTTATTTCAAGAAAGAAAAATACTTGTACTAGTCTAGCACCTGTCTGTCTCATTCTTTCTTTTTTTCTTTTTTTTTTTTTTTTTAATTCTTAATTTCTTTTTTCTTTCATTGAAGAGTCCGCCTTAGCTTAAGGGGCATCTTTTCATGCTTCTTATGTGCTAGCGTTTATTGCTGCCTTTCACATTGTTCTATATACCCAACACCAATCACCCATACCATACCCATCCTATTTTAATTTCTCTTTCTTTCTTTCCCTATATTCATAAATTTTTAATGGCTGTTCAAGCTCAATACCCCTCAAATGTTCTTCTTTTAAACAGGTTAATGAATTTTCTATTTCTTTGTCCTTTCTTTCTCTCTACATTTTTGTAAATTCTCTCTTGCTTATCCTATCTCTCTCTTTCTTAATATTATTTGCAGAAACGGTCAAGAAGGTCATGATTATTCATTACAACCACAGCCAGGTGGATTTCTTGATCAATCCCATATGCTATTTTCCAGTGGAGGTTAGTTTTATTTATTCATTAATTCGTTTTCAAAAATTAAACAATCAATAATCAATAATAGTATCAAGATTATTATATGATATGGGGAACGGAACAGGGGCTAATAGTAATCCACGAAAGAGAGGACGGGAAGTGGTGGCGGCGACGGCAACGGCAGCCGGTGGCATAACAACAGGAGCAACAATCCATTCCTTTTCTATGCAGCCTCAAGCTCCTCAACTAATCGACCTTTCTCAACTCCATAACAATAACAACAATAATAATAATAATCAGCCACAGCCACAGCCACAACAACCAAATGTCGTCGTCTCTACTGGCCTCCGTTTATCTTTTGGTGACCAACAACAACAGCAACAGCAACAAATACAACAAAATCACCATTATCAATCGCAACAACAGCAGAGTTTCGTATGTCAATCGTCTCCTTTCTTATCTTTATTATCAGAAGATTTCGCCACTCAAATAAAACGACAACGAGATGAAATAGAACAATTTCTTCAAGCACAGGTTAATATTTTCTCTTTCACTCAATTGGTTTCTTTTTTTTTTTATTTTGGGATTTTCTTTGGTGGGTTTTGAATTTTTGATTGTTCTATACGTAAATGAAATGTTGGGATTCAACTTTCGTACAGGGAGAACAGTTGCGGCGCACATTAGTAGAAAAAAGGCAGAGGCACTATCGTGCGCTGCTAAGCGCAGCGGATGAAGTTATAGCCAGGCGATTAACGGAGAAAAACACGGAAGTTGAAAAGGCCACGCGACGAAACGCTGAGTTAGAAGCACGCGCCGCTCAACTTAGTGTGGAGGCACAGGTTTGGCAGGCTAAGGCCCGGGCACAAGAGTCAATGGCGGCTTCACTGCAGGCGCAACTGCAGCAGGCGATAATGAGCGGGGGAGTGGCACAGGATAGCAGGAGAGGGGATGATGGGCTAGGATGCTCTGGGGGAGTAGAAGGGCAGGCGGAGGATGCGGAGTCAGCGTATGTGGATCCCGAGAGGGTGACGGTGTCAGGCGGTCCAAGTTGCAAGGGTTGCCGGAAACGGGCTGCGACGGTGGTGGTGCTGCCGTGTCGGCATCTTTGTTTGTGTACAGAATGTGACCAAGTGGCACAAGCTTGCCCACTTTGCCTCCAAGTAAGAAATTCCAGTGTTGAGGTTTTTCTGTATTAAGATCCCATTACAGGCCCAGGCCCAGGCCCAGCCCATATGGGCCAAAGGTTTTATTAGGTGAAAAAAGTTAAAAAAAAAAAAAAGAAAGGAAAATAAATAATTGTTGAGTATAATAAAAATACAATGTTTTTCCCTTTTTCTTTTTGGGAGTCAGATATTAGTTCACCCAAGACTGAAAAGTTTTTTATTTTTTATTTTTCTCTTTGGTTCCCCCTCTTGGAGTGAAGTACCTAGAGGTAATGTACAGGGCCACATTTTTTCTTCCCTTTTTGAAATTTCATTCATATATAAATTCTTTATTTGATAAGTTATTTATTTTTTGCTGATTTTTCTTGACCATTGATCTTGAAGAATACAATTGAACTTCTTTCTTAGGGTTGTCCCATAGAATAGAAAATTGACTTTTAAGATACTTTTATTATTCTAATTGCCAAGGTTGAAGAAGAATCTGAATTAACTAACATAATTTTAAATATTTGATTGTTTCTGATTTGTAATTTGTAAATTTATTTTGGATATTTCTGCATTTGATCATTTTTTTAGGGATTCATCAAATTGGATTGTTTTTCTTTTCTTTTTTTTTTTTTTCTTGAGTCTTGCCCTAAGCTATACATGCTGCATATACCGTTAGGGAAATTAATTAAAATTTTTATAACATTATTTAACAGTTATTTATTATTTTAAAATAATTTTACATAAAATATTAATTTTAAAAATATAATTTTTAATAGTAATTATTTTTATAATGTTAATTTTAGTTCAAATATAATATAATTACATTATTAAGTTAAAAAATTACATTATTTTACATAAAAAAATTTTTAAAAATAATTTAATAATGAATCAATAGAGGAATATGTGAGGAAATTATATTATCATTTTAGAAATGATAATGACTTCAATTTATATAATTAGACTACACACTATAGATCGACATTTTTTTGATAGAAAAATAAAAACACATTATATAAATTATCTCTTTTTCTAATAATGAGTTCACTTTTACGGTCATATTTAAATGTCCTATTTTATCATTTTAAATTCAACTGTTAATTAAATAACTATTCTTATCAAACATTTTTACTCTAAACAATTATATAAAATAAACAGTTAATAGTTACTAAAACAGCCAGTAATGTCGATTAGATCCTTAATCTTCCAATTTTACCTTTCTAAATATAGTAACTCTTTTTTTTCTATATATATAGACTCTTTATTTCATCCACTATTTTTTTTTTCCTTTACATTATTTGTTGTTATGGCACATTTTTCAATGTGAATATATATTAATTTAATTATTCAAACACTACAAAACATCTAAATTTATTTAAAATATATGAGAGTAAGTTGATTCAATAAATTTCATTAATATGATTATTTTAATTTGACTGGATTTAATTGTTAAAAGTAAATATTTAAATCAGCTACATAACGATTATTTACCACGCTACATAATATTATTTTTGTTTAATTTCAATTATTTTTTAAGAAATATTTTCAATTATATTAGCAATTTAGTTTATTGTATTTTTTATTTGTTTAATTCTAAATATCCTTCTTTTATAATAGTACTAAACTTTTGAATTTTATATTTCACATGAATTGATTTATTTTTTATAATAATCAATCCTAAATATATATTTTTCATTTTTAATATCTTGGTTATATTGATTTTATATAAAATTATATTTTATAACCTTTGATACCAAATAAAATTGAAACTTTCTCTAAAAATATTCTGATCAATGAAAATAAAACTAAATTTTATAAATCATAGTTTATATCATTCTAAATTAAAGTGAGATGTTTAATATTTTTGTTCATTTCTTTCACATTGGAGATAATTTTGAGAGTAGAGGATGTGTTCAGTTATAAAAAATTGAAATAGCTTTTTAAACAGTTTTTCAAAAAAATTAGAAAAAAAAACCTTTGATTTCAAATCACTCAGTTTTCTATTTAGAAAACTTAAAAATAGTTTTCTAAACATTATGATAAATTGCTTTAAGTTATTTTTCAGAGTTTTTCTTTATAATAAAAGACATGTTTTTAACTGTTTTCATTTTTAAAAAATGACATTTTCATAATTAAAATTATAATATCCATTTTATAAAGTAAATTAAGGGAATACCATATACACACTATAGGTCGGACATTTTTTTGATAAGTAGTAATAAAGATTATATTATAAAAAACACAATTAAGAAAAACATAAAAAATGTCTTTTCTTTTTTTATAAAATTGAGATTCATCTAATTAACGAGGGTCAATATTATAATAAAATATTTCCGTATTTTACATTTAAAATCTACAACACACATAGGGTTCTAGTTAAATTTATTGAATAATAAACATAATAAACTTATCAAAACAATATATTTACACCTCTAAACTCAATTTATAATATAAATATTATAGAGAGCGAGGTTTAAAGTCACTCTACAGAACAGCCACGTTATATGGAATGTAAGAAATCTCGTTAATCCATTATAACAAATTTTATAAACTCTTTATATATAGTAAACGATAATTATTTGATCTATCTATATTTTAAATTATAAGAATCTATATTTCACATCCAACAATAATTTTTTTGCACCCACTCTTTATATCAATGATTGCTATGCTTTGGCAGACATTATTATATTGGCGATGATGAATATATACACATATATAAATAACTTTACATTGTATTCGAAGACATTCTAACATACTCATAATTATAAATAGTATAAATCTTATATTCTATAACATAATTCAAATAGAAAATATTATAAAGTTATAAAAATTAAGTATAGAGTATGTAGAAAAGGCGATATATAAGATATTTTTATTGAATTTATCAATGTTACAATTATATATTTCGATATGTAATACTTATTAATGTAGATGTCTGAATTAGAGTGATTTCGCATAGTACTTAGAGTAAAATGTTTATATATTATTAATTAAAATTCCACTTACACTATAACTGATTATATAATAAATTTACTCCCAACGGGAAATAAAAAATACTTACATAAATTGAATTATTATTTTAGAGTTTAATTTCAATTAATTTTTAAGAGAATAATTATTTATATCAATTATATATAAGCGAGAATTATTATTGAATTGTGAAATTATATTAAATAAGGTTTAAAGTATTCAAAATATATACACATTCTTATAATATATGTACTTATAATCTCTTGAGAGAAATCTTATATTTCTATCACATTGAAATTGATTTTAAATTATGTTCTAATACCACTCTAAAAGCTAACTCTAAAAAATATTAATAATTATTTTATGTATGTTATTAATCAATTGAGTGATATATGGGATAATAATAGGAGAGATAGATATACAATATAATTATTATCGAATCAGTTGATATTCATAAACTATAATTGAAAACTTTCTACTAATATAATCTTGCATCACATTAAAGTATATAAATAAGAATTAAAATCATTAATGTAAAGACATTCAATTATATATTCCATCTTATCTATATAGTATATTAAACACTCCCACTGAGTGAATATACTTTATTATAGGTATATATCATAAGCTCACATCTTTACATAGAGTGAAGATAATAAGTTTCTTATATGTAGGCACAGAGAGGAGTAAATTTAGAGAATAAATTCGAACATAAGACATTTTTTTAAACAGGTATTATCAAAAAATAGAAAAATAGAGAGAATAAAAGCAACATTAACGAGAGATTTACCATATAACACAAATTGAGAAACGAGATGAATATATAACACTATAATATATATATAAAGAAAAACGATATTTTCGTAATATTAACCTATACGAGCATGAATAAATGAATATTGCTATATATAATGTTCGATATCACATGAGTTCTCTACTATAAAATGAGTACATCATATATATAGTGTACCACTGAAATCTCACGTTCTCTACATAATATGACATTATCGAATATTATTAAAAATTAAATTATATATATTACTGTATATGTATATTTATTTTCCATAAAAATATTATAAATGTATTAAGATATCACACAATGGGATATGCATTGCATCTTCCAAAAGAGAGAAGTATACACTATACATATGTATATAATTAATAACTAATATGTTAATTATTGTTGTTAATATTATATATTCTAAATTTTTTTATGATTTATATATTTTATCTAGTCTATTCTTTATTGTATGTTATATTATTTATTTTTTATTTTATTGTATTATTTATAAATAATAAATATATTATTAAATAATATATTTAATGTCCTATTATCATTAATATAATATGACAAATATGATAGCCAAGAGTAGAGAGTATCTGTTGAATGGACTATTTCTGTTTAGTTCTAGTAGGACATAGCCTCAAAACAAGCGAGAAGCACATGGACTTTGGAGTATTTACTCCAATACAATCAATCAATGTCGAGAGTTACTATGTTATGATATAGTTTTAAAAATGAGCGCCTTTTGACATCCTTAATAGTAAAAAGATATAGATGTAAATAAACAAGAAAATAAAGAAAGGGTATGTTTTGTTTAGATTTATCTCTTTTCACAATCTCTCTGTCTTGACTCTTCTAATAAAATTAATTTTGAAACAAAACGGCAAAATTGAAGAAAAATTGAACACGTATAAGAAATAATTTTTTCCATAAAATATTTTTATTTTAAAAACAAAAATATTTAAATAAAAAATTTATATTATGCTTTAATAAATAATAAATTTTATTATTACAAATATATTATATCCTTTATTTTTTAATAAATTACAAATTGATAGAAAATAATATTATTATTATGTTGTTTAGTTCTACTAGGACATAGCCAAGGCAGCGAGAGAAAGCAATGAGCTTCTCGATATATTCTCCAACAACAATAGCCGCGATTTTACTTGAGTTTTAAAATCCCCTTTGCATCCTTAACTAGAGAAAGAATAGGAAATAACAGAAAATAAAAAAGGGTATTTTTAGATTATCTTAAATTCTCTGTCTTGACTCTTCTATATTTATTTGACAAACGGAAAAATTGAAGAAAATTGACGAAAGTACCGAAAGTTGTGACGGAATAAAAATATAAAGACTAAAAAAAAACATTTCTAAAAATATAGGAATCGACTAATTATATTTTGATAAATACATATATGTAACAGTAATTTTCTTTAAATTAAACATATTTAAGGAAAAAACATTTAAAAACAATATGTTTTGGGGGAATGTGACCAACCATAAAAAAGTCATTATTATTATTTATTATTCATTGCATCAGACAAACCAATTGCTTCCATTCTTTCTTTTGATGACTAAAGAAAGGAATTTGGAAAGTTGCAATTCAGTAGATTAATGATTGATAAATCTTTTAATACATTCAAAGTATTTTCTATCTAAATTAGTTTAATTGATTCTAAAATATAAATCGCTTAAGTTTTTTTACTGGAATTAATGAAATATTTAATTTTCTAAAATTATAATAAAATTAAAAATAATTTGATCAAATTATCATTTATCTTAAAATCAAAAGTAACTTATGAATATAGTTATTATATTTAATGTAAATAAGAATAATATTAAAAAAACATCATTTATTACTTCTTCAAACACTTAAAACGACTTATATCTTGAGATAAAATAAACACTCAAAAACGATTTATATTTTGGGACGATATAGATTACAATTTAATTTATGAATGAGTTCAATCTTCATTTGTTTCATATATATTATAAGAAATTATCTATTGGAAAAGACTATCTTTGATGATGAAATGTACTAATATTCATACTATATTAACATAACTTAGTTTCTAATATATATTTAAATTTTCATTTATAATAATACTGAGTTTGTAACTCTATTTAAATTCCAGCATTGTAATGGTGTCATTGTACTATAATATTTCTGGCAAAAATATATAAATAAATAACTGGAGGAGGGGATTTACCTCATATTGAAAGATTTTAATTATAAATAAAAAAATATTAATTTATTTTTGGTATAAATAGAAATTTTAACATTAACTGTTCATTCTAATCTCGAATATAACAAAGAAAGAAAATATTATTTTCTTTATTTTGAGAATGCAAAGAACGCAAAGATATATACTCTCTTCATTCTCAAATACTTATAATATTTGAAAAATTACTATGTTTCCATATGCTTGTCACATCATCAAAACATTTCAAAATAAGTCTGTTCAAATTGATTCTATATTTATAGAAAAGCAAATAAATCTATTGTGAAATTCTATTTTATGCCTTAAATTTTGGCAATTTAATCAATTGAGTCCTCTTACTTTAATATAATTTAATTTAATTCAACCTTTTATGTTTTATTTTAGTAAATTGAATTGCCAACAAAATACATGATTGGATGTGGTAGTAATGAATATTAGAGGGTATTTAGTTCCTCTAATTTAGGCAGCCAATAATTGATTCAGTATCCAATAACTATATTCTAGGTGTTTGGTACAGTAACTGAAAAAAAATTCTAAAATTGTTGAATCCTTCAATTATTATTTACGGTCTGTCCCATAATACTAGCTATTAATTTGAATAGTCGTTAACTGTTTTAGTGGTTGTTAGATGTTAGTTATCAACTGTTAGCTGTTTATATAGCGGTTTAAAGCGAAAATGTACATTAAAAATTGCTATTGAATTAGCTGTTACATTTAAAATGACAAGAAAAGATAAAAGAAATGCTTCTATATTACAAGTAGAGATTGTTAATTTGTAAAAAATGTAATTGTTATAAGTGTGAAAAAGTTATCTATTGATTATTTTAAAATGGACCATTTGAATTTAGGGTGCAATTATGATAAAAAATTAAAATTAGGGTATCCAAGGGATTATGGTCATTTTAGGTTCAATTGTTACAACAACCAAAGTATGGAATATTATATACTTTAGCTAACCCATTTTTTGGATTAAGTTAACTCAATTATGAATTTCAGGACTCATATTTATTATATTTTATTCACTAATTTTGACCAATTTTGAATTAGGGTACAATTGTGACAAAAAAAATTACAATTGGGGTGCCTGAAAAGTTAGATTTATGATGCAATTATTACAAGACACAAAATTTAGGTTATTTTTAATTATTTAACCAATTATTAATAACCGCTATAAATAAATATGAATATTTAAACCAAACGGGCACCGCATCTTTTTCTATAACTAATTGTTTATACCATAGACAAGAAGTGATGAAGTGATAAAATTTAGAACACCTAAATTAAAGTAATATAACTCAAATGACTAAAATGCTAAACTTTAGAAAGACAAAATGAATAAGAGTTCTTGCTACCCTCTATTTACCATGTTATGAAGGTCAGAACACCTATTGCATAGTACAGTATGTGGCATGGGGGCCATGAATCAAAATACCCATGTGCAGCCTCACCATATCTAATTATCTATCCATCATTGTCTATTTTTCTTGCAAAAAAAAAAAAAAAATGATAAGAAATAAATATTTTCCATTGAGCTGAACACAAATTGGAAACATGAGATTCACATAAACTAGGAAGGATTGAATTTTAAAGGAAATGTACAAATTCTATGATCTACCTGTCTCTAGACCCACTCAAAATTTACAATTCACGGAAAGTAAAAATCCATCTTATCACAATAAATAAATTGATACTGTTTAAACTAAATTAAACAAAATTACATAATTCCTTCAAAAAAAAATTCACAAAATTGACATATATAGTGTGAATTACTATTTAATTTTTCAATTATACTCCAACACATTAATCATTATTCCAATTTTCAAATTTTAATTAAAAAGCCCATAGATTTTGTTTTCATTTCACTACTTTTATTCTTCTGTTTATATTTTTTTTAATAGAAATTTTACTAGTGAAATGTTATTTGGCCCTAATGAATCCACACATGCAATGATTATATGATATGTAAAAATGTCTAAAATAATAAATTACTATTTAGTCTCTCAGTTATATAAATTATAGTAGATTAAATCTTTTCTAGAATTTAATTACATAGTTCTTGGATTTAATTTATTCTCCTTATACTATTTAATCATTTTGATTAACAATGAATTTAGCAAAAGAATTAAGCAATACTCCCTCTGGTCTCTTTATTTAGAGAAAATTTCCTTTTTGAGTGCATTTTTTATATAGAGAAAGTTACTCTAAATAGTAACTTTGAGATGCAAACCAAGTTAAAAAAACTAGAAAGTCCTTAGAGTATATGTGTTTTTTTAAGATTGAAACTCAACAATCAAGAAAAGTGGTAGACACAAATATTCTCAGCATTTAATACACGCATGTTTCAAGGAACAAGTTATCAATTCACTTTCTCATTTCGTTTTATAGTAACAATAGTCGTTTTTATAAATTTCGCTACATAATACATAGTTAGCTCTTATTTGTCTTTTTGATTAATATATGTCCACTTTTATCATTGTAAATTTGGCCATAACCATTAACGTCAGGAACGAATATATGTTATGCTTGGAGTGGGGATCCAAAGATGAAAATTGTACACTAAATGAGCTAGCTACTTTACCAAGAAGGGCTGGAAGGGTGCTTTCAGTTGCAGACAATAATGTTGAGATTATGAAAAAATTGGATGCAATTACTACTTTTTTTGCCACATTGGTAGAAAATATAGATAATAAAGAAGATTGGAAGTAACACCCAAATAATTCAAGTAGGTAATAAATACACTTTTTGGGACTGTCTTTTGTGTCAACTAATGTTCCCATATGTCAGCTATTATTCTCATAATTAATGATAAAATGAAGGGTATTTTAAGGAGAAAATTTAATTTGACTAACTTTCTTAATCCAATAGCTTTTTCGGTTTTCTCTAAATAAAGAGAACAGAGAGAATATGATAAAAATAGAACTAGGGGATTGTATAATTATACTTTGAAAAAAGAAGTTCTAATTGAACTATTTGAGTATAAACAAATGATTATATAGTAATTTATCCGATTAATAAAAATTAGCAATAAAATCTTTGATATTGTTTCAAAAGAAAAAAAAAAAAAAACTATTTAATAATCAACGCATGTTTCCATAAAGAAAGTACATAATTAGCCTCTCAAATATTCATCTTCTGCATATCGTTTAAGTAACAATAGTCGTTATTTTAATAAATTTCGGCTTCTACAAAGTATAAATTACAATAGTTGACGGGCTTCTTTAACTATAATAGTGTATCTTTTTGATATATAATAAGATATTGATATCTTGCCAACATCTTTACCACACTGATGAATAGTAAAATTTTGAGCCGATGGAAAGATCTTTTAAACAGAATTATAGCAATTAACGTCAGGTAACAAGAATAGTTATGGTTAATCAGCTTGGAGTGTGTAACACGAGCAGCTACTTATTACTTGGATTAAAGACAATACATGTTAGAAATATGAAATGCAGGATATTACTTATCTTTTTCTTTTGATAAATTATTTGGGAGTAGAAAAATAATAATAAGAAGAAGATTGATTACAGTAACACCATAATATGGTATATAAATAACACTTAGACTCAGTATTTGTTTGTGTGCAATCTAATAGTTGATTCCTCGAGTACACATGTCACCTCTATTATTACTCATAAATGTAATAATGATAAAAAATGAAAGGATAGTTTATTAATTAATATCTACTAACTTTCTTATAATGGCTTTCTCGGATTTCTCTAAAATAAAGAGAACAAGGATATGATAAGTGGATATAATATACTTTGAAAAAAGAATTCTAATGAACTATTTGATTAATTAAGAGCAAATGATTAAATCAAGTAGGTTAATTTATCCGATAAATTAAAAAGCAATAAAATACTTGATACTGAAGTTTCAAAAAGAATATATAAAAAAAAAGCTTATGATATAATGAGACAGCAAAATCTTAGGAATTAGATCATCTATTTATCCTTTGAAAATAGAAATAAGTGGGTAGTGAGGGGATTATCTTCCATAATTGATTAAGCAGAGCTAATTATCTATATTTAATTAGCCACATGTTATTTGATACTCTAGTTGGAAGGAGATAAAGTCTAGATATCTGCCTAATGATAATTGTATGTAGCATCTACAGATAGTAATCAATCCTATATATTTAGTACCTTACTCTTCTAACATTGAGAAGTAATAATTAAAAAGGCAAAAGTGTGATTTTAACTATTCGGAGAACACAAAAATTCTTAGGAATGGACTTGCCTAAACACCACGGTCAACCCTATATATAAAACATTCCATGTGTATAAAACCATATCAGATTGAAGTCAAATATTATATTAATGATTCTATTTTGTGGAGAGCATAATAACTTTCTTATAATATCTCTTTAATCCACGATAACTCTCAGATTTATTGTCATTATATTGAAACAACTAGAAAATTAGCTGGTTCATGTAAACATTATTCTTTGAAATTTCGAAGAAAAAAAAAAGAAACTCCATATCGATGATATAATTTACCAGTGGAGCCCATGAGTCTCACAAGTCATAACTTACTTGGTCTATCGGTGTTGGTCAAATAAACAATCTTTCAATCCTTTATTATCCTCTTAGATTTCATTGAGAGGAATAACCACATTTTAATATTCTTTTCCTTTTTCTTTTTTTACAAAAAGAAAACCTTACCAATAACAACTATCTTATACAATATATCGCATAAAATGGAAGATTCTAGTTATCAGTCTCAATTAACTTTTTTTTTTTTTTTTTGGCATATTCTTTCTTAATTCTTTCACGTTAACCTAAAAATTTCTGGTCATTAACAATTTCTTTTGATATTGGAAGAGAAAGTCATTATCGATGATATATTTAGAGGTAGCCATGTCTCATAAAGTAGAAGCTGTTATATCTATGGGTTGTCACGTTTTGAGAACAATCTTCAACTCTTATTTCTAGACGACATTCAAGATCTCTTGCTGTCTACCTAAGCAAGATTCATGAGAGGCACTTTTAATTTCTTTTCTTTTCTTTTTTTTTAACAAAAGAAAACTCTTATCCATTGTACCTTATATGCAATATGGTAGACACTCAATTATTGATTTCCTTTTTGGAATTTTAAAAAAATATTAAATAGAAAGAAATTGCCAAAATTAAAATTCTTGGCATTTTATTTCGTGTTATATGAATTTCTATAAACTGTATTAGTTTAATGGCTTATATTTATTTTTATTTTTTCTAATATACGTAGAAAATTTTTAAAGGAAGGTTTGCTAGGGTTGAATTGCATAATTTTTATAAAATAGGCACTCGACAATTGAATTATTGAAGGAAAAATAATTAATTATTTTTTTTAGCAAAAGCAAAAATAAATTCCAGACATGAGTAGTTTGTTTTTTCAGATTTTTATTACATTTATAAAACAATTATCATATTTGTTTCTCTAAATTTTTGAATTTCATAACTTAAATGTTCAAGAAAATTTTAAATTAATAAAAGGGAGAAAATGATTATTTTATAAAACAAGGAAGTATTAATTTCCTTAGGCCATAGAGCATAGAAATTTTTGCTCCTTCCAATAAGTACACTTTCACTAACAGCTTCCGACGAGGAGTAACAATTTAAATAATTTTTTACTTAGTAATTAAACTGTTGATCCAAAAGTTTAATATTTTAGGTAATTAAACAGTACCTAAATGATGATTAGTGGTTAATCCAATAGTTAACTTTTATTAATTAACAAAAGGATAATAGATTTGGAGTGTTGAAATTCAAGAAATCTCTGTGAATTAATAGCCTGATGGGGTTTAACTTAGAATTGCCAACTAGAGACAACACTATGTCACGGACCTACACCTATTAAGTTCAAAGCTACCATCGAATCCAATAAGATCCAACAGATCAATATTTTTATTGCAGCACTCATAAATCTAATCTAACACTAAAATTTCATTTGGTGACGATGTAATGTAATTAAATACATTTTTGTGATTTTTTTTTTGAAATCACATTTTTTATGAACTTAATTAAATTACATTCTATTATAATTTATGTATTAAGGAGATAATTACATATCCTATTCGATAAAGAATTTATAAATAAATAAATATATGAGTTAATAAAAACTTAAGTTTAAGTTCCCACCTTTAGGGGCGAGCAAATGATCAATTCAGTTTACACCGAATTGATCCAATGCTAGAAAATACAAACCAAACTGAACCAGTCGGTTCGGCCGATTTTAATTATTTTTATCATGTCGGTTCGATTTTAAGCCCAGCCAATGAACTTCTGTAAACCAACTCAAGCCGAGTAATAAATTCAATTTAAATTGATCAATAAAACCTCTTTTGAACAGCTGATCGAATTGAACCGAAACGAGTTGATTTGATTTTTTGATTCGATTCGATTGGTGGTTTTACACACCTCTGTCCACGCGTTATTAATTAAAAAAAAAAAGAAAAAGAAAAAGAAAAGAAATGAAATGAAATGTCAAGAAAGATGCTATGCATATAAAAGATGACAAGAAAAGTCCTAAAGACACGAGGGAAGAATGCTTAGAAATAAGGAAAAACTAAAAATTTACATAAAAACAAGATAGTGAAGTAATAATTGGAATTATGGAAGGACCATTGAATAACATTGCTGGCCAAGTTTTTGAAGTACAATAAGATAAAGAATAGGGTCTTTGATGTGTGACCTATGATCTCTTTGAATTGCCTCAAGAGAAAGATAACACCATCTACGGGTGCATTTGCTTCCTTTGTGCCTTTCAATCAATTGGAGTGAAGGACAATAAATTGCCTACTTCGTCTTATTGTTATAATTGTTTATTTTCAATCTCAATCCAATCCCAAAATATAATATTTACTATGTCATGAAAGGATGAAATTATAATTAAACTTAATCGGAATAGGAACTCAGTTGAATCAAATTCAAACTTTAACTCTACAAAAATATAAATTTTAATTCAACAAAAATATGCTCGAGTTCGAGCTCGTAAATGAATTAGGTTAAAAATAATTAAAGTCAGTTCAAGTTTAAGTTATAACCGTAACGAGTCGAGCTCGAATTCGACAGCTCTAGTCGATGAGCTTATTGAATGAATTCGTGTGAGTTTTCATCAAGCCAAGCTTCAATCAGCTTGACTCAATTATAACTTTTTAACATATTCAAATAAATATACGGTCAAAATTTTAAGTAGATTATCATTATTAATAAGGAAATATTTATTTTGTAGAACCACGTAAATTGTATTGATATCTATTAATAATTGCACTAGCATGGACTAAACTTCAACAATACACATCTAATTTCCCAAATAAATCCCATGCCCTACAACCAGCCAAATATCCAAAAATTATGTATTGAGAATTGTGATTAACAGAAAAAAACAACAAGAAAGGGCAGAGAATGGAAAGGGGACCTGACATGATGTGTAATAGATGCCAGTTTGACAAAACACAGACACAAAATATCAATTTCTTTTTTATTTTTTATTGGAACTCTTTCATTAGTAACATGCATGCTTCTCCATTACAAATTTGGATCTTTGTTTTTCAGTTTCTTTTCTTCATTTCTGTTAGGTGAGAAGCCACAATTGACAATTATGCTTGCTTTTTCCTCTTGTTATTGTACTTTGTCAACAAATTGCAAGCAATGCTATGTCATTATTGTAATTTTGGAGGGGGACATTCTTCGCTGTAATTTTGCATTTAAGTAATTGATTAACTATTTTTTTCAAATATAAAAATTTGTATATATTTATATTTTAAAATTGCAACTGTATTAAAAAAATTACATTATCTTCCTATTTCTTCAGTAAGAGTCTGTTTGAAAAAATTAATTATATTGGTAGCTGGTAGTTGTTTAAATAGTTAGTAGTTTTTTATAAAATGCTAAAAACTAAACATTATACCGAATATTATAAAAAATATCGTTTTGACTTATCAAAATGCTAAAAATTAATTAAAAAGTTATTACTGAACACAACTTAAATCGAGTAATGCGTAAAGGAATTGATTTGTTACTTCTTAGTTATTTGTTTTGTTTAGTCGGAAGGAGGTACTCACATGTTTTTTTTTTTTTTTTTTTTTTTTTTATTAATTATTGGAGCAATGTTTAGTATTCTTTAAAATAGTCTAGTAGTGGTTTTTATAAAATTAATAGCTAAATAAACTAAACAGTTATAAAACAAAAGAATATATATATAAAATATTCGTTTTGACTTATCACAAATGATAAATTGAATTAAAAACGATTATACTGGAATCACGAAACTTAAATCGGAGTAAGTGCGTAAGGAATTGATTTGTTACTGCTCCTTAAGTTATTTGTTTTGGTTTAAGTCGAAGAGGTAGACCCTTCTCAACATGTTTTTTTTTTTTTTTTTTTTTTTTTTTGAAGAATACAGGTTATTTTATTACTGTATTATATATATTTTTCCGATCCCAATCAAAAATAGGTTATTTTGCATTAGGATTAAGAAATTCATAAATAAGAAAAAAAAAACATTAAATTCTCATGTTGATATACTATTATTAATCAAAACAAAATTATTATAGGGTTAAACAATGAAATTAAGAGTTAATAAGCCTTATTGATTTTGAATATATAAAATAGTTTCTATAATTAGTTAATCAATAATTTACTAATTAAATGTCTGTCAGACCATAACTTAAATTTTTTAATGCAAGTTAATGGGTTCTGAGCGTTACCCATTACAAGTATGTAAAGGTCTGGTTGGTTATGGGGCCAACATGGGCCTTGTTTCCATCAAACTTTGAATTAATCGAAACCCAAACAAAGGTACAGTAGTGACATATCCAGGCCCACGTTGCTGGTGCACATGACACAGCCACAACTTTATCATTCCAAAATTATTGAAAAACTCCAAAATACATTACTTTCTTTCCCTTCTGTCTTTTTTTTTCTCTTTATGTACAATATGCGTATCGAAACACTTTCCAGTTTCCAAAAAAGAAAGGAAGAAAGAAAAAAAGGAGAACAAAAAAACCCTTTAAGAAAAATGTGATAGTGCAAATTTGATTCAACTGTTGAAAATTTAGTTTTTTTTTTTTAAAAAATTCAAACTACTTTTAAATTACTTAAATTAGAATGCAATACATTCAAAATAAAATTTAGAGAAGTATCCCCAAGACAACAAGCCAGGCATAAAAACAGTGACTTTAGCCAGACTATGGGCACATTGATTCATTGGGCGTTACGCCAAAAAAAAAAAAAAAAAAAAAAAAAAGTATCCCTCAAAGACAAAAGCCAGGCCAATAAAAACAGTGATTTTAGCCAGAAACCTATGGCCACATTCGATTCATTTGGAAAGCAGTCTACGCCAAAACAAAAAAACATATAAAAATAAAAAACAAAGCGAAAAAGAGTATGCTATGTAAAGAGCCTTTACAATCTACAAATAATAGATCGTAACATATGAATTATCTCCGTCATGGATCGTAGTAACCTAAACAACCTGCATGCAATCTGTTCTCAAACACAGGCATTAAAACCACTAGCCTTAAACCAACTCAACCCTTCTCTAAACCCATGGCCTCAGCATAACGAGAGGATTGTAGATACCATATACACATCACGATGCTTATTGAAAAAAAAAAAAAAAAAAAAAAAAAAGGAAAAGATGTATGCTATGTAAGAAGAGCCTTACAATCTACAATAATAGATCTTACATATGAATTATCTTCCGTCATGGATCGTAGTACCTAAACAACCTGCATGCAATCTGTCTCAAAAACCACAGGGCATATAAAACCACTAGCCTTTAACCAACTCAACCCTTCTCTAAACCCATGGCCTCAGCAACGAGAGGATTGTAGATACCATTCACATCACGATGCTTATTGGGCATCAGCTCTGATACCAGTTGTTAGGCATCAGCTTTGATACCAGTTGTTGGACCCTTTCAACGAATTAAGAGAAAATTAACGCAGCAGAAAAATAAACTTGTGACACACAGAAATTTACATGGTTCACCCTCAACTGTTTAGGGCTATGTCCACGGGATAAATTCCGAATCATTCTTCCACTATGAAAAATAGTAGATGCACAAAGAGAATAATACAAAAATAGTGGCACACAAAGTGTTTTCTAAAAACACCCCATAATAATTTCCTCACTATTTTTCTCTCTCCCCTCGTTTTAGAAAAACCTTCCTAAAACTAGATATCTCTCTCTACATTTTGTTTTCTCTCGTTTTTGCTGTGTGTTTTGTTGAGGTGCATCTGCTTCTATTTATAGGCAGGTTATGAGAGAGGTAATGTGAGAGCCGTGTGTGAGTTACACACGGCTCTCCATTTATGTCATCGTTGGTTGCCAACCTTTGAATAACTTTCGTTGCCAATTTTGATTCCTTCTAAAAAGATGTGTGTTTTATTTTCTCAAATGTACGTGGATCTCAAATGTCGAGGAACCCCACAACAATACTGACCCCGTTGATTCCTGCCTTTAGAACCCATGCAACTCCGGTCGTCAAGAATCATGCATAAATGTTGCATCTACATTACACTTGAGACCATACGAAGGAGGAGCCTAGATAATGGGCAGAGGCTGGCTGACAACTCTGGATACCTTCCTTGCCTGTTGTGTCAACTGCCAATCAGAATGCAATTGTTTTGCCTTGAAGATAATATCCTGTGGTGAAAGAAATTTATGCTTCCAGACCACCTTATTTCTGCACATCCAAATAAACCAAACAAACACAACTCCCATTTGTTTCATTCACAACTAGACTTCAAATCCACTAGCCACGCAGCCATACTATCATAGACACTCCACCCAGGACCGCCCAACGCATCCCAATAGATTCTAGCATGGGTATAGTAAAGAAATTCATAGATAGGAGTTTCAATCTCTACACAACACATCGGGCAAAAGGGGTCGAGTGCAATATGTCGCTTCTGTAAATTCTGCATGACAAGCACAACATCCGAAGCCAGTCGCAAAACAAAATTAGATACCTTCAGTGGAACTTGAATCTTCTATATCCAGTTCATATTATTATCCATAATGTGCCCTTCCGTCTCATATTGATGATAATCTTTGATAACCACTACAGACTGAATACACCCCCTTATGATCCCACCACCAAAACCAACCATCAGATTGGGCTCTAGGAGTAAGAGGAATTTGCAAAACAAATTCTACCTCAGTTGGCACAAGGACTGAACTCAGTGCCCCTACATCCGATTCTCTACAATCCTGCAAAATAAAATCAGATACCAAAACAATCTCCATTCCCGTATTATTCGAACTAAGGACGTATGGACTAAAGGGATTCAGTAACCATGGGCTGAGAAAAACCTCTGTTTTCCTACCAGTCCCAATACGGCGTAGACACCCATCACTTAATAGAGATTACCATTTAAGAATACTCTTCCAGACGTAACTGGGGTTTCTACCCAGCTCTGCATGTAAGAGATCAGAGTCTTTAAAGTACTTTGCTTTGAATAAGCGTGATACCAAAGAATTTGGATTGTTGATGAACCTCCAGCCCTGCTTTGCCAATTGAATTCCAGAATGGTTCTAAATCCCAACCCTCCATTATGTTTTAGTCTACCATTTTTTTCCAACTTTGCCAGTGAGTTTCGAATACATATCAACAGAAGCACGCCACTAATATCGATTCATAAATTTTTCGATAGCATAATAGATATTTAATGGCAAAAGAAAAACACTCATGAGATAGTTTGGATTGCTTGAACAATATTTCTTAACATTCCAGCCCAAGAGAGAAGACAACCCTTCCAACCTTGTAGTCGCTTCCATACTTTATCCACAATATAGTTAAAAACCTCCCTCTTATTCCTTCCTAGCACCACCAGCATACCCAGGTAACGAGAGAATTTCAAAGTTTTTCGAACTTGGAGAAGATTGCATGTAGCATCTTGGTCCTCAATCTTAGAATTTCTACTATATAAGACTTCAGATTTTGAGTAGTTTACCTTTTGCCCCGACGCTAGTTCATACATATGGAGGCACTGTTTTATCATGGAAGCTTCTGAAAGAGTTGCTTGAAATATGATGCATGAGAAACATTGTACATTAAAAGGAAATGCCTCCTTGATATGATGCATGAGAACTATTCCACTAGTTGACATTAATTAGAACTTTTAATATATATATATATATATATATAACTGTTTTATCATGGGAAGCTCTGAAAGAGTTGCTTGAAATATGAAGGCCCATGAAGAAACATTGAGATACTTAATAAAGGAAATGCCATCTCCTTGATAATGATGCATTGGAAACAATTCGCAAATCTAGTTTGACATTAATTAAGACACTTACTTTTGAAATATATTATATAGCAATATAGTATTTAAAAATCACGACTATTAATGACCATATATATATATATATATATATGAAAATGATAGATGAAATAATACCAATTTTAACATGATTTCTCTTTCTATTATGTGGTAGGAAGCTTAGTTTTATTTGTTTCTTTCATTAAGACCTGCTAAATTGGTTTTGGAATAGAACGAGCTGTTGGCCAGTTGCTTCTCCATTTACTCCACCACCTTGTTCATCCTTACTCTTTTAGGAGCCATACCTACAGAAAATAAAAGGTTAAAAATTATAATATGTCAGCAACGTTAGTATCATTATATAAACCATGTGCCATACTGAGCTGAGAGAGGTTTGGCCACAGACTCACGCAGAGAAAAAATGGGGTAATGCTCAAATATGATCCTTTTCAAGTGGATAGTCTTTTGTCCTCTTTGCTTTATAAGGTCTACATAGGTTCGCCTTAAAGCTTATGGGTTCAGCTAACTAATTGTTTGATATCCCGAACTCATTCAAGTGTTACAAAAAGCAGAATTGTTCTTCAAATTCTTCATAGAAGAAATTTTCCCCCTTTTAGAAAACATTGCTCCCCATCCTAGCTTGCAAGAAGCAGTGATCCTCTTGAGAGTGAACTTGTAACATATATAATTCCTGAATTACTCTTGCAGTTACATGCAGTATTATCTTGTTGGATGAGCTTCTCTAATCTGCATAATATCCTCAAGTCTTTGGGATGCACTTGACTTAGGGTGATGTAGTATTTGTTGCAAAAATCAGTTAAGGGTTCGCTCAGTGGAAATCGGACTCCCAATTTTAAGTCTTCTTCATATACTATTAGAAAGTTAAACTCAAGTGTCTTGTTCAACCTCATAAGCTCTATTGGGTAAACTAGCTTCTAGTCGTTAGAATGTCGTACAGCAAAAAGATGTCTAGAAGCTCGCCATTGCCAGGATCGGAAGACATGCCCATAGTTCTAATATTTGCTTTCCTAACTCTAACACTCTGCTCAGCAACCTCGACATGTTCAAGAGATGTTATTTTCAGGTTATGTTCAATCATTAATTGTTCAAAGGAATCATTAATAATAATTATTGATTTTTAAAATAAATCATATTGATTAAATTAATTAATTAAAATAAATAACAATATTAATTTGTTTAAAATAAATAAATGAGGAAAGCAATTTTGTTTAGACGTTATTACATGGTTACTTGCTTCCAAAGGGCATTTGGCAAAGTTATGCGGATGATTCTTCGAAAATTCTTGAAAAGATTCTTTGCTTTTTCTTTTTCCTTTTTAATAAAATTAAATTGAAAGAACCTTCTAACTTTTTTTTCCTTTGTTTTGAGGAAACAAAAGCAAAATTCGTATGGAAGCCTGAACAAAGCATGCAATGCTATATCCCTTTCTTTTATTTTGATAAACAATAAAATAAGTGGATTACATTTACATCCTTGAGATTTAGCAATTATTACAACTAAAAATAATATATTTTTTATTAACTAAAATTTTTATTATTTCATTTTTTTTAAAAAAAAGCTGTTTTTATTGAAAAAAAAAAAGAACAAAAGACAAGTTGATTTTGATTAATTAGGTGGGCCAGCCTCATAACAGCCCAAAACGGATGAATCAATGGGCTGTTAATCTTTCAATGTGCTCGTACAAAAAAAACGAATGAGAAAAGTCCTTACCATCTCCATTGTGTCCCTCTCAGTTTCTCTTTTGTACATGTACACAAGTTTTCAACGACTTTGGGACCCAACGCTTTTTTTCAACACTTCTTTACAATGGGTGATGACTTTATACACTAGGTTTCCTTTAAAAAATGAGGTTTACGAGAGTGACTTACAAACTACAAGAGAGATATTATATATAAAAATCCAATTGATTAATTTTCCTTATGTAACTAAAATTTTTCCTATTATTTCAACTCCTTATTCTTATTTTAAAAATTCATTTAAATTGATCTGTAGTTTTTATTCGAATAAAATATTAAAAAAGAGAACAAAGCCCCATTAAATGACAAAGTTACCGTATTTTTGATTGAAATTAGGTGGGTGAACCAGCCTCATTAAGAAAAGCCCATATTCCAATGCCCTTAATCAGTAAACTAAACGTGATTGAATCAATGGCCTGGTATTTAAATGCGTCCTTTTCATATGTGCTCTACGCCCTTTGGGTAATCAATAGTCATTTATGAGAAAACACAAGACCGCAAAGATAGAAATGGAAAAGGTCCCATTACCCAATTAATCTCCATTGGGAGTCAGCCACTCACAACATAGTCCTATTTTGGTAAAATCACTACACTCACATTAGATTAATAACATTGGTGAGCGGGCCTCTTTCAAGAACTCTACAAGTTTCTACTAACACATAAAATAATACAATGGAGTTCCAATATTAGAGAGCTCTCTGCACAACACATCCCCTGCATAAACCTACGTGCCAATACCATTGTTTTAAACGTGATCTATACCCCACAATTGGGCAATCAATGCGTCATACATGTGGTCAGAGCCTAGTTACGCAAGCATGCTAACAAATCATCTACCTTATGAGATATTTAAAAAGAATTGGCCGAGGTAAAATGTATTTCCACCTATATATAATAATATTTTTTTTTTTTCTAATTTGCATTTTATAGTTTCATGCCAAAATATTAATTACTTAAAAAGATTAATATTAATTAGACAACTTTTCTAATTGCATTTTATAGTTTTCATGTCAAATATAATTACTTAAAAGATTTAATATTAATTATATAATTAGAAGACAAAATATCAAGTTAGTCTTTAAACTTAATATATCCTATTATAATTAGTTTAAAGGAGTTATATGAATTAATAGCATAATTTGTATGGTTTAAAGACAAATTTGATATTTCATCTTTCTAATTAAGAAAATATTTTATTTTTCATTTCAAATTAGGATATACTTAATTATGAACTTTCAAATTTATGATATAATTGACAAAATATCAAGTCGTATCCTAGGAATACAAGTTCCTTCAATAACTGTTTGGCTGTTTTGACAATTACCAAGTATTCTAATAGCGTTTTTGTTAACATGTAATGTTTGCTAATTCACTCTCTTAACATCTAAATGTTAATATACACGTTACCTTATTGACAATTTCGATCTAATTAATTATTTTAGTAGTTGTTAACTATTTTAGTAATTGTTAATAATTTTATTAATATTTCATCAAATGTTAAAGCCAGTAACGTGTCATGTTTTGCTCCATCAAACTAAAAATTACATCTTGAACGGTATAAATAATAGAAATAATTTTTTTGATGAAGCTTATGTTAAAAGTCATTGATCAAGAGTGTCATAAATAGTAGAAATAATATTTTAGTCCTAATCAAATTATTTAACACTATCTTAAATATTATTACTAAAAAAGAAGGAAAAAGAATCAAACCTAGAAACTAATGACATAAAGGCATGGATTTTTCCACTTAGGTTACACATTATTTGCGATAGACAATAAATTATTAAATGGAGCCAAAAGTTAATAGTTTAATCAGTGAATATATTCTAATACTCTCTTGTCCACTTTAATAATAATATTTAATCTTTTCATAGGGATTAAGAAAATAATTAAAATATATTGATTTTCTAAAATAAATGATAGAATATTTAAATTGTGCATTCTTAAAATTAAAAACTTCTCATCTAAATTTTATTATAAAATATTTAATAAATATAGATAAAATTTAAAAAAAGGATAATGAATATATTTTCAAAATTCTAAATGAGCACCTAAAATGAAATAAAATAAAATATATATTTATTGCAATTAAAGTGAAACCATAAAATATACATTTATTACTATTAAAATGGAACGACGGAATAATACTTTTATCAATAGAAAAAGAATAACACATGAAATTCCTAGATCTTTCCATAAGGCACTATCAACAAAATCAAGACAAAAAGTAAAAAATAAATAAATAAATAAATATTTAATAAACAAAGATGTGACCTTTAAGAATTGTATGATCAAAGGCATAAAATGTCAATTAGGGGTGGGGGGGGCCTAAGTGATTGAAGAAGCTAACACTTGTTAAACATGCCATTAAAGGCTTAAAAGGAAAGAACAATTCTTTTTATTAAAAAATAGAGATTGTCACTTCCAAAGTACAATTATTTCATGAGAATCAAATCATGCTTTTTTAGTTAATCTTTTAATTAGAAACCATAATCTTAGTATTAGATATTGCACTCACATGAATCAAATATTCTATGATTCATCCCATGTGAGGGTTGTAGTCCACTTGTTGGACAGTTTGGTTCATTTTTGCAATTCATTACTCCCTCAACTAAAAAAATATTGTATTAAAAAAAGAAATACACCTTCTTTAGAAACATGCCATAAGATAAAATAAGTACTATACTTTTAATTTCCAAATGTAAAAATGGCAAATTGCCATTGGGACCCTGCCCTTTTGTTAGGGTTGTTCAACTAATTCTCCATTTGTCTGCATGAATTCATTTGATAAAAATACTGAGAATTTAGTAATTTTCTTTAATAATATGAAGCCTTTTTTTATCTTAATTTATACGTGAGATAGAGACGTTAAAAAAAATTTTCTGATATCTTAGAATTTAATTATCTAAATTAGAAGGGTCAGTAGGTTATCAAAAAAAAAAAAAAAAAATTCTGATATCTTTATACGGATGATGTGAAATAGAAAACTTGAAAATTAATATTTTACAAACCAAATAATCAATTATAAAAATGATCAATGCATAAAAATATCACTCATTAAATTTAGATTTTCTACAATGAAGCACTTATGAATTCACAAACCTTCTTTAATTAAGAATAGAATGTTTACCACAAAAGGCATAGGCCGGTGGTAAAAATATCACGTATGATTCAGCAATAGATCTGAATTTGAATCCCCGGCCTCAATACTCAAAAATTAAAAATAAAATGTTTAAAAATGAATTAGCTAGATAACATTGAAATTATCAAAAAGTTATGAGATTGTAAGATTAAATCCAATCGGACTCTAATCAACTAAATTTATAAATATGTAAAAGAATTAAAATTTTATCGAGAGAATGTAAACATGGATTAGATGTACACAAGAGGAGCTTGGACAGTATAACCTTAGGGTGAATTTTTTTTATTTACATATTTATAAATTTTAAGGAAATTTGATTTTATGCAAATATTTATAAAATTTAATATAATTGGCTCCGATTAATTTAAAATAATACAAGATATACTAAAAAGAAAACAAAAAATTATGGAGTGAAAAATTATATTGGACCATACTAAATGGACAGTAGGCAGAGAGTGAATGGGTCAATGGAAGACTGAAGCGATGGTCCAAACTTCCATTACCGTCTTCAACACTGCAATTTCAAAGTCTTTTGTCCCCTTCAACACTGCATATTTGCCCCATAACGTTACCATAACCACCACCTTGCTTTTCATTTAATGCATAGATCCAAACCACTGCAGATTTGCTTGAAAAAATTTACAAATTAGCAATTGAGATTCAGTTTTAAATCTTTTGAGTTTGCTTTCACTTTATTGGTATGATTTTCATTTTTCAAATCAGAGTATTTATTAATTATTTTGTGACAAATTTTGAAAAAAAAGAAATAAATTTAGAGTTTGTTTTACAAGAATTCTTGCCTATACTAAAAATTATATGTCTTATACCCTAATCAACGAATGTTTAAAAGAAAGTTTTTTTTTCTTCACATGCTTTTTTTTTTTCCTTCATATTTTCTTCGTATTGTTTTTAGGTTTAATGCATAAGTTCATCCTTGTACTTTACGTAAAAAAACTTTGTGGTACCCTCAATTTTTACTTTGACATGTTGAACACTTCAATTTATAAATTTGTATTAATTAAATACTTTAACTTGCAAAAATTATTCTATTGAATACTTAAATTTTTAAAATTAAATCAATTAAACACTTAATACATAGTTAAAAATATGAAAAGTTGTTGTTCAAAGATTACACTGACGACATATTAAGTGAATATCATGCACATAAATATCAAAAATATCAAAAAAAAAATTATTATTAATATAGAGAGGGATACAATATTAGCAAAATTCGTAACTTTAAGGATATAATAGTTCACTCTCTTAGAGCGCCATAAAATTTTTTTTTCATAAATTACAAGGATAATTTTATACATTCTTATCGTTAAGAGGATGTATATATTTGATAAGGTTAACATTTACTTTATATGACATCACCATTAGCAAACGTGATTAAATATGTATTATTAAAAAAAAATTGTTCAAAGTACTTTATTATTCTAAACCTCTAAAAAATACCTTAATTGTTACCATAATATCGGAATCAATAATTTTACAAGATTACAGATTTGATATGGTACTAGTTTTGTGAAACGATTGTTATTTTTACTTGTTGATTTTTATAAATTTAATTTTTATTCATAATTTTTTATCAATTTGTTATTAATTTAAATATATATAATATAATTTTTGATTAATTTATATTTTATAATATAATGCATTTTTATCTGACTAAAAATCTAAAAATATTTACAAAATAAAAATTAGTATAAAAAATGAATTTCAATAAGTAAATAACTCATTAAAGAAATAATATATTTATGATAATAAAACATTATTTATGATTTGACAACCCAATTTTCATGAAAATAGATTTACTTATTAACATATTAAATTTTTTTATAACAATTTAATTTTAATTAAATTAATTTTTTCATACATCGTTTAATATTATAAATTGTCTATTTTACTAAATATGAGAAACTAGTATTAGCTATTATAATAATTAATAAATAAATCATTTTTTTAGAGCATCATTTAATTTTCTTTTTACTTTTTGCTTTTTTTTTTAGAAAAAAATTCTTTCAATTTATTACTACATGGTTTGCTAATATTTATGTATATTGTAGTGAATTTTATTTTCTATTTTATATGAAACAATAATTTTATAATATTTTTCTTGATAAATAATAAAATTACATTTATTTTTATGAATAAGTTATTTGTAGAAAATTATTATAATCAATTAAATTAAAGGTTTATTAAATATAATAATTAAATATATTATATTCTTACCATATTTAATATGTATCTTATATAGTGTAATATAACCAATTGAAATTAAATTACTTTTATTTTTTCAATATATAAAACTAAAACCCTTGTAGATTTTATATTCCTACTCTATATATACACCTTATTTAGTACATAATATAGTTTCTTAATTTGCCAAATAGAATTTAGATTTAAATAAAAAATTAAGATACCAATCAAAATTAAATTTATTTTATTTTTTCAACTAATAAAATTAAAATTTTTAAAAATATTATATTCTTATAATATTTAATACGTTCCTTATAATTGGTGAAAACACAATAGGAGATAACCTTCCCCTTGGCTCACCAGAACAATTAAACAAACAATTATGGTCTAGTAGACTCGAAGTCAAGACCTTCCAATTCCTCACGTAAGTGAGAAGATCAACTAAACTATCACTTAATTGGCAATGATCATATACTTTATATGGTAATTAATGGAAACTTACATTATTATGAGGTTTGATTGCAATATCATATCTTTGATATAGTATTTGATAAAACCTTACATTATTATAGAATTTATTGTAATCAGTGTCCACTATTTTCCTTTTCTATTCTTTTTCTCTCTACTTGTACAAATATTTAGCCTTGTATAAAAATTTTTAAGTGGTACAATAATTCTTTTTTGCTAATATGTTATTCCAATAATATTCTTCCTTAGTTTTCTTCTCTCTACTTTTCTTTGTTTCTTTAAATTTGTGTTTTTGAATCGAATTAGCTCTGTTAACCTGTCTCATTATAATAACAATACAAAAACTAAGCCTTAATTCTAAACTACTTGGGATTGGCTATATGAATCATTCCGTTTTTTTCTAGCTAAATCTACATTTATATCGGAGACGGTAATTTTTTTGCAACAACTTCATTCCATGTGGTCATAGGTATATGTCACGACCCATTTCCGTGGGCCGGACCGGCACTAGGGCCCAGGTAAGCTTAAGGCCCCCGAGGCCCGTAGTAAGACTTCATTTCCATGTGGTCATAGGTATATGTCACGAACCCATTTCCGTGGGGCCGGACCGGCACTAGGGCCCAGGTAAGCCTTAAGCCCCGAGGGCCCTAGTAAGCCTAAATTATTCAAATCTGTCTACATGATTCTCCTAATTTCAACAAAACAGTAAGGCCCATATGAGCCCATATGACTTAAGATATAAGTTTTATAAAATTTTCAAACATCTGACCCAATATCAAATAATACATAAAATTTAACCAGGGCCTATTCACAATAACAAATAATCACAATAAGGGCTTACTAGTTTACCTACAGTTAATTACACAATAATTAATTTATAGCGTAGTGCTAACAATAAACCCCAATTTAAATACACTATAACTGCGGAGTCCAAAAATAATCTGATAACAGAATAATTTATACATCCAAAATTAAATAACATGAATATAAAGTTTACATTTGTAACTCTGCAGAGAAGATTGCAGAGCTTCAGCCGAATCAGCTGCTTCCTAGTACCTGGAAGGTTTGTTGGGGAGGGGTGAGTTTTGCAACTCAGTGAATAATAATAAATAATACACACCACATACAGTCAAGCAAAATGCACCATAATATACTGAATGAACACACAACAGTCAATCATATGACATTACATCAGCACCCACAAACAATATCACCTTCAAATAATCACATCACATATAATCATATCACGTGGAAATTGGTCAGTGGCGTCACCGAATCCCTCGATGAGCCGTCCTCTCAAACAGCCCATCCTCTCAAACATGTGCACCCGGAGAGCCAATCCCCCATATCTGGCCGACTGGTCTAATCCTCACTTGACCAGTCCTCTCAATATTTTATTTTACATTCTCTCTTTTCTTTTCCATATCAGCAACATCATTTCATCAGTTCATCAGGTGCACACGGGGGCGCCGATCTCCCATTTTTCCGGCCGACGGTCCAATTTCATCAGTTCATCAGGATCCATATTTATCGACCGTCCTCACAGGGTGAACCCCATTCATCCCAACTCCACACAAACAGAGCAAGTATTTATACACAACACAAATAATCAAACAAATTCATTTATCATAATTACACCAATTTCATCCAAATGCACAAATTATGCATTTAAGTATAATTATAGTGATTCATAACATAATATTTTTGAGAAAAACAATATGTAAATATATAAAAATGTAATGGTTATGCAAAATGCGTGTTGACATGCCATTATTTATTATTACTCACAGTGATGGAGAGCGAAGTTCTAGCTTTGATTCTGTCCTGGGAGGAGCACTAGATGGACCCTGGGGCGATCTAAGAAATTTAAGAATGACACAAAACAAAGTACGTACATCAGATAAAAGGCATTCTTTACCATCTTTTAGAATTTTATTTTAAACTCTTAATTTTTCTACGTAATCTTAATCTCGATATTAATTTTTCTATAATAAATTTTAATTTTTTTATAATAATTTATATTTCTACCGAACACTATTTTATTTATTTCCTTTTGACTTGTATTTTATTTCTTACCGAAATTTATTTTTTTATTATTATTATTATTTTTTTTTTTCTACCAAAATTTCTTTTATATTTCTACCGAAATTTCGGCAGCATCTCCCCTAAAAAATTGGACTATCCACCTGTTAAAAATATCAACGATATCAAATATTTCCAAACCACACAGCCCATCCATCGGGCAATCAATCAAGTAACTTAATCCCGTCCTCCACATTATCCATATCAACATTAATTCATAAATTTCTCAATTCTTCATTTCATTCCATTTCATGATATTATCATCAAAAATTCTCAATAAATTAATCAAAGGATTTTAAGTAATCAACAATTTTATATTAAAATCATAACTGAAAATTAAATTTAACTTAATTTAACTACTCACAATACTAAATTAAATTTAACTAAATAATTAACTACAAAATAATAAATAATTTAAAAAGTAACTAAATAGTAGCATTAATTACCCCAAATATAATTTTTTTGTCAAATTTCGCTAGATCGGGGATTTTCACGCGTGCCGGATCGGAGAGCAGTGGCTGTTGGTGGTCGGAGGCACGCTGGAGCGGCGGCAGAGGCACGATCTGTTGTGGCGGAGCAGTGGCGGAGCAGCAGGGCACGGTGGTGGCGCGACAAGGCGGAGACTGTGCTGCTGCCGTGCGCTGCGTAATCTGGCAGAGGGCGGAGCTACTGGCAGTGGCGCGTGGAGGAGCAGTGAGGCGGTGCGACTGGCGGCGTGGAGTGGCGGCGAGGTGGCCCGCGAGGGCTAGGTGGCACGCGACAGATCTGCTGTCTCTCGCCAGTCACACGCAGACAGACGCAGGGAAGAAGGAAGGAGAAGAAAGAAAGAAAGAAAGAAAGAAAGAAAGAAAGCAGAAGAAGAAGAAGAAGAAGAAGAAGGGAGGAGGCGGCGCGGTGGCTGTGTCGGTGGAGTGGAGGTGAGGCGCTGGTGAGGGTGAGGAGTAGAGGTGCAGCGCTGGAGATAAAAAAAAAGGGAATTTTCTAGATGGTTTGGGTCGAACCGGTTCGATTCGGTTCGATTCGACCCAAATCTTTGTTTCAATTTAGGGTTCTTCGGCTTTCAGTCGGTTTTCGGTATCGTTATCTCACAGTGTTCGCATTAAAATATTTTGAATAAATTTCCAGGTGTCGGATTTATTAAATTAATTATGGAAAATCTTTGAAAATAAAAAATTCAGGGTTTGTTTCAGTCTTCCCCCCTTAATAAAAATTCAGTCCTCGAATTTTGAAATAATAAGAAACTAGGATCAACAGTTGTACTCATTGGTGGTGGTTATGCTTCTCACATAATGATGCAACTGTTAAAAGTTATCACCATAGTTAATTTAAACTTGAGTTGTACTATATCTACAAGTCAAATCGAGTAAAACATTCATAACCCAAGGCACAGATTCGACTCTAGTATTCACTGTTAAGCGTAAGAATTTAAGTTCCGTAAGAATTTAAGTTCCTCATAACCTCTGCTCAAGTAAGGGTTATTACTCTCATTAGCTATATATAATGTGACCTACATTGATGTATCGCCTCATTTATCTCTCACTAGCTATTATAGGCAACGATCCTTTCTCAATAAGATGCTCATACACAAACCAAGCATTAAATCTTCTGATTCTCGCATCCACATATTCAAATTTACTACTATTCCAATTTAGGATCCTTATTATTATTATTATCAAGTTCTACCATTAAGTACCATTCGATCCTTTCCAATTAAAGAGAACAAATTCATGGCACTACCACAAGCTTATTTCAACAGAATCATGACATTTTTCTAACTAATTGCTATCTAGGAGATCCCTGACCTTCATCTCAATTCTCATCACATATTATTCAACTTAACCATTTCCAACGAGATAGATATACAATCTCATTTCAAAATCCTACTTTCAAATCCTACTAATGAGAATTCATACTATACCATTTCTTAACTAATTATGACAAGAACTTATGCAACTAGTCAAGTTAGCTGTTGCCATGCCAAATATTCTTAATGTATTTTCTAAAATATGCACACACCATTCCATTACACTCAACTCCATAAAGAAGTCTAGCCTACATTTTTTTTTTAATCTTACTCAAGATGTAAAATTCTCCAAATCGTAGTTTATATTCAATTTATCTATTTCTTCTGTCTTTAACCAATCTTTTAGACCGAAATTTATGTATCTAGAAATCAAGAATCCTAAACAAGTAGTGCCTTATTACACTAAAAGTGATTTAAAATTAAATTAAAGAAGTAAAAACTTACTAAAATTCTAATAAAAACTATATTAAAAACACTATAAAATTTACGCTTATCATCTCTCTCCAAGTTTGTCTATCACCTCCAAATTCGTAAAATTTATACCTAATACAATCTAGGAATATCCTCAACCATAATTATGTTCTCTTTATATTCTTTACTCCAAACAAGGTTAATTCCTCATTGAATCCTTCAACATCAGAGTTGCAATGTAACATTCCTCGAATGGACCTAACTAATTAAGTATTCTCTTAAACCATAAGATCTGTCACAAACTGCCATTTATAACACAATTCTATTCATTCAATCATAATATAATTTTCACCAATGCTAAGAAATCAGAATAGCTTTTACATCGACTCCAAATATTCATATATATGACTCTTCATCTTAATTGATATCTCAACATTCCCATAAGCAAATTTTTTAAAATTTAATAAATTTACCATATTAACACCACTCTAAGTTGGTCTCTCAAGTAATAGTGAAGGATGTTCTTAGACCATCTTGTTTAACACATCCGATAATCTATAATTCATTGGTTTTCGTTTTTGAATATTGTGTGTATATCTTTCTCCTAAAATTTATCCCAAATTCACTTGTATTCTTACACAAAATTCTCAAATTCCAAATAACAGTAAATTAAAACCCGTTAGTTCACTTGGATATATAAAATACTCCAGATACCCTGCTAGTTACCCTAAGAAGGCGTATTTATAATTCTCCCTTTCTCCATCCAATCAAACTAAAGTAACTTACAAAAATGCACTAAGTAATAGGAATTTCTTATTCTAACTACTTTGCATCAAGACATTACATTTATTCATATTCATCGTCCTTTCTCCATCCAATAAACTAAGTAACTTACAAAAATGCACTAAGTAATAGGAATTTCTTATTCTAACTACTTTGCATCAAGACATTACATTTATAAGCTCAATATATGGATTCAATTAATATAACTCATAAAACTATTTTCTAACTACATATTCTAAACTAATTATTCTAAAACATCTTTTAATTTTCTAAACTTTCATAAATCTTAAATTTATTTACCGCATCAAATTACTATTCATGATCATTTAAATTCTTAATATCCACCTTATCTCTATTCTCCATGAAATATAACAAGAAACTTTTCAATTACACAAATATTATTCTCCTCTATTCTTTATATTCAAATTATGTTCAAATTATATTCAACCTATAATTTTCCTAATATAATTATCACCCCAATATAATATCCCAAAACCAACTAATTCCTTTGATTATCTTTTTACTTTTATTATTATACTTGGTCCATAGACGTAGTCTGACATTATTTAAACATCCTACATGTACTAGGATCTAAATTATATCCTGTATCTTAATACACTCACTAACATACTAAAACTTTCACTGTTCTAGTTCCTAGGATTAACTAACTACCTTTATGATATATTACCACCCTCGTCAATTCTATAAACGATTGCAACCTCATCGCCCACTATCATTTTTTCTACCAGACAATTCCTTTATATCCTGGAATGTCTTAAGAATTAGGTCCATAACTCTTTCATTACTTGTAATACTCCTATTAACTATTAGTCAATCTTTTTAGTCATTTCTTGATTCCAATTTTGTCTTTAAAATTTATTCTCGTCATAAGCATATGAGATCAAACGCGAACCACAATTTTTCCTACCACTCGTGAAATCCCAAAAATGATTAAAACATCTTTATTTAGATCCTTTGATGTATCATTATTTCCTATGCATCAAATTTCAACAATTATCCTTAATTAATTTGTCAAACCTCTAATTACTAGCTATCCTCATTTAAATCACATTAATTCATATTCCTCACCTTCTGTAATTGATTCTTTTCTTAATATCCATACAATAACAGGACTAGATCCATCCTTACTTATCTAATTCATTAGTATTATATCAATTCAATAATTGGGCAATTATCTCTCCATGTCCGATTCATTCACCAATACACTTAATCATCAGAGCCCACTATTTACATAAAATAAATACCTTAATTCCCTTATAGAGTCGTTCCTCGGATCATAGAATCTCTCATTAAACAAAAATCATTGTTTGTCATTTACATACCATTGAGTGTACAACAACTATTTTAAACATCAAAAGAATAAACAACATTAGATTTAATTCTTATTTATACCATATTAAACCATAAGATACCACAATCCACACAATATCCACCACTAAGTACATAAAAAATAGAGTAATTTATCTCTTACTAAGAATCACAATATACATAAAGATTAGAGTAATTTATCTTTTGCTAAGAATCACAATTTACTTTTCTTATAACCACAATAATTTATATTATTCCTTATATTCACACACCTAAAAAATAGTTGATGAATACAACAATTCTCTTACTAAGAATCACAATTTACTTTTCTTATAACCACAATAATTTATATTATTCCCTATATTCATACCCTTGAAAAGAAATAGCTGATGAATGCTACAATACACTTTTCTCCACTAAGCAGTAATTAATTCTCATAATTAAAAATCACTTGGTATAATAATTCCACCAATATTATTCTTTATGAAAAATACTCATCACCAAATACATATATTAACTCAAGGCACCACTTAAATAGATTCTAATGTCCTTAAATCCGAAAATCATTTAGTTCTCTTAATAAATAATTAGCAACTCATTCTCAATTCCACAGGCACACATATACACACGTTCCTGCATTTTATATATGTATTCCATATTCAACACGTATTAAATAACACTAGCGTGCTTTTATCAGTTACTTCAATCTATTAATCATATATCACTTATCTTCTTACATACTTAAATTATATATGAATATTATTTATTCCATAGAAGGATTTTTATTTAAACCATCCCCTTAGCATCAGTAACTAAATCACATCTCTAAAGAACATGGATATAAATTTTACTCATTAAACAACTTGACTTTAACCTGACTGTGAAGAACGCTGAAGGGGAAAGCAAGGAAGACTATATCAAGACATGACAGAAATTACTCCGCAGTTACATCTAGACTTATGACCTTTTGCTCTGATACCACCTTTGTCACGACCCGTTTCCGTGGGCCGGACCGGCACTAGGGCCCAGGTAAGCATAAGGCCCCCGAGGCCCGTAGTAAGCCCCCCCGAGACCCGTTTAAGTAAGCCTAAAAATTATTCAATCTGTCTTACATGATTCTCCCTAATTCAAACAAAACAGTAAAGCCCATATGACTTAAAGAATAGTTTTATAAAATTTCAAACATCTGGCCCCAAATATCAAATAATACATAAAATTAAACCAGGGCCTATTTCACATAACTCATAATACAATAAGGGCTTCACTAGTTACCGTACAGTTAATTGCACAATAAATTAATTTTAGGCAGTTAGTGCTAACCAATAAGGCCCAATTTAAAATTTACACACCTAAATGCGAGAGTCCAAAAAAAAATCTTGATTTAAAGAATAATTTATACATTCAAAATTAAATATCAAGAATATAAAGGTTACCATTTATTAACTCTGCGGAGAAGATTGCAGAGCTTCAGTGGACAACTGTTCCTAGTATGGGAGTTTGGAGAGAAGGGGGTGAGTTTTGCAAACTCAGTGAATAATAATAAATAAGACACACCACATACAGTCAAGGCAAAAATAGCACCCTACTATACTGAATTGAACACACAACGAGCTTCAACCATATGAATTACATCAAGCAACCACAAAACATTATCACCTATTCAAATAATTCACATTCACGGTGGAAATTAGCAGTGGGCGTCCACCTTAAACCCCCCGACGAAAGCCGGTCCTTCTCAAACAAGCCCCATCCTCTCAAACATCGTGGCACCCCCGGGAAGCCCAAATCCCCCCCAATTTATCTTGGCCGGACCGGTCTAATCACTCACTTGATCTCTCTTTTT